>JALPQD010000018.1:12600250-12967750 GCA_023101885.1 Typhlomys cinereus
GAAAATCAACCAGTCAAAAAGCTGGTTCTTTGAAAAAATCAATAAAATTGATACACCCCTAGCTAAATTAACCAAAAGCAGGAGAGAGAAAACCCAAATTAACAAAATTAGAATTGAAAATGGAGTTATCACTACTGATACCCAAGAAATCCAGAGAATTATAACATCATATTTCAAAAACTTATACTCTGTGAAGTTTGACAACACAAAAGAGATGGATGAATTCCTAAGTAAACATAACTTACCTAAATTGAATCAGGAAGTTGTGGATTATTTAAATAGTCCTATAACATATGAGGAAATCGAGGAAGTAATTTCGAATCTTCCCACCAAAAAATGTCCTGGACCAGATGGATTCAGCACACAGTTCTACCAGACATTTAAGGAGCTAAGAACACCAATACTCCTTAAATTGTTCCATCAAATAGCAAAGGAAGGAACACTACCAAATTCCTTCTATGAAGCTAATATCGTTTTAATCCCAAAACCTAATAAAGACTCACTTAAAAAAGAAAACTATAGGCCAATCTCTCTGATGAACACAGACGCAAAGATTCTCAACAAAGTTTTAGCAAATCGGATTCAAAAACATATTAAAAAGATTATTCACGGGGACCAAGTAGGCTTCATCCCCGGCACACAAGGTTGGTTCAACATATGCAAATCAATAAATGTAATTCATCATGTAAACCAGTCCAAAGTCCAAGACCACATGATACTCTTGATAGATGCAGAAAAAGCTTTTGACAAGATCCAACAGCCTTTTATGATCAAAACGCTAGAGACAGTAGGAATGGAAGGAACCTTTATTAATATAATAAAAGCTGTATACAACAAGCCCACAGCAAGGATTATGCTCAATGGGGAACAATTGGAAGCATTCCCACTTCGATCAGGAACTAGACAAGGCTGTCCACTCTTACCACTTCTATTCAATATTGTACTTGAAGTCTTAGCTGAAGCCATAAGACAAGAAAGGGACATAAGAGGGATTCAAATCGGCAAGGAAGAAGTCAAGCTATCCCTATTTGCAGATGACATGATCTTATACGTGAGGGATCCCAAAAACTCCACCAGGAAGCTCCTGGAACTAATTGAGAAGTTCAGCAGGGTGGCAGGATACAAAATAAATGTGCAAAAATCAGAGGCCTTCCTATATGCTCAGAATGAAAGAAGTGAAAAAGCCCTGAGAGAAACAATCCCATTTACTATAGCCCCTAAAAAAATGAAATACCTTGGTATAAACCTAACCAAGGAGGTAAGAGGCCTTTATAATGAAAACTTTAAAACTCTAAAGAAAGAAATTGCAGAAGACACCAGAAGGTGGAAAGACCTCCCATGTTCCTGGATTGGCAGAATCAACATCGTAAAAATGACCATCCTACCAAAGGCAATATACAAATTCAATGCTATACCAATTAAAATCCCAAAGCAATTCTTTAAAGAAGTTGACCAAACAATCTCAAAATTCATATGGAGGCACAAAAGACTCAGGATAGCAAAGACAATCCTGAGTAACAAAAACACTGCTGGAGGTATTACCATACCGAACCTTAGTCTATATTACAAATCCATAGTATAAAAACAGCCTGGTACTGGCTCCAAAATAGACACACAGATCAATGGATAAGGATTGAAGACCCAGATATAAGCCCACAAAATTACAGCCATTTGGTCTTTGACAAAGGGGCCCAAAGAATCCAATGGAAAAAGAACAGCATCTTCAACAAATGGTGCTGGCAAAACTGGATCTCCACATGCAGAAGATTAAAGCTGGAACCATACTTGTCACCATGTACAAGACTTAATTCCAAATGGATCAAGGATCTTGATATAAGGCCAGAGACTATAAAAACCATAGTTGAAAGGATAGGGAACTCCCTCGAGCTGATTGGGCTAGGCCAACAGTTCCTAAATGGACATCCAATAGCACAGTCATTACAACCAACACTCAACAGATGGGATCTTGTGAAATTAAAGAGCTTCTGTTCAGATAAAGAGATTGTAACCCGAGCATAAAGGCCACCCACAGAATGGGAGAAATCTTCACAAACCATATATCTGATAGAACTCTATTATCCAGAGTGCACAAAGAACTTAGAAAACTAATCACCAAAGAAACAAATGGCCCAATTAAAAAATGTGCCTTGGAACTTAAAAGAAACTTTACCAAGGACGAAATTAAAATATCTACCAAATATCTTTAAAAATGCTCCACATCCTTAGCCATCAGGGAAATGCAAATCAAAACTTCCCTGAGATATCATCTCACCCCGGTCAGGATGGCAAAAATCCACAATACAAACAACACCAAGTGCTAAAGAGGATGTGGAGAGAGGGGAACTCTCCTACATTGTTGGTGGGAATGAAGCCTCATATAACCACTCTGGTGAGCCGTCTGGTGATTCTTAAAGAAATTAAAGATTGAAATGCCATATGACCCTGCTATTCTACTTTTGGGAATAACCCCCCATACAGCAAAAGTTCACCTCGATAGCACAAGCCCGACCATGTTCATAGCAGCACTGTTTACAATAGCAAAGTCATGGAATCAGCCCAAATGTCCAACAGTTGATGAGTGGATAAGGAAAATGTGGTACATTTATACATTGTAATACTACTTAGCCATCAAAAATGATGAATTAATGAAATTTGCCGGGAAATGGATGGAATTAGAAACAATTACATTGAGTGAAGTATCCCAGCACAGAAAATTAAGTGCCGTATATACTCCCTAATAGGTGGCTCCTAGTACCAAACCCACTTAGAGACACTCAAAGACAAATCTCTGTAATACCTACAGTAATTATAAAGATTATAAACAGGAGGGATGGGGAAGGAGGGCCCCACCAGAAACAAGGAGAGAGGGGACCATGTTACAGTAGAGAAAATAGGCCACCAAGTAAGTAATGCAAGTAAGTAATGAGACATCTGGTTAAGTTCACAGACTTTCCTTCCTGATCATTTGCAACTGATGGGGTATGATCTCACCAGAAGGGGAGGGCATATAGGCTGCCTGATAGAAAGTAACCATTTTGCATATGTGTGATTGACCCCTCTCTCACCGCGGTCTTCTACTTTTATTCCATCTACCTTTGAATCTACTCTTATAACAAGACTCTAATTTAACAGGTTTCTATCTTTGGCCAGAGGGTGATATCCAATACCCATCAGGATGGAGCCAAGGGGATTGCAGGAGCAGCAAAACTGAAAAAAAAATCAACAAACCATAATTCAGAACACCAGAGACTCTATATCAACCACCTGGAACTAGGAGATTCTTAGATTCCACCTAACATGCTGACTGGATGTGGCAGCCCACCTGTAATTTCTGCCCCAGAAGGCAGAGCCTGGGAATCCCCAGAGCAAGATGGATTGCTTAATGAGCTGTAATGGAAGATTATGGTTTTAGCAATCCAGATTCAAAACAATAAGGTGAAAGAACAATTGAGGATGATTTCTGATATCAACCTTGGGTCTCCACAAGTACACACATGTTACCTGTGGTACACATACACAAACACACAATCACATATGCATATACCCCAAACATAGAAACATCCTGAGACATAATAACATTGTCTCAGTTTGCCCACATGTTGCTGATTAAATTCACAACAAGGCGGCCTATGGAAACAAGGAGTTTTATTCTGTCTTACAGTTGTCTTGTTACAGTTAGTCCAGCTTGGCAGGAGAGTTTATACCTCTACCGGAGCTGAGGGAATTAGCCACACCAGGGTCTAGAGAAATTGCTGAAAGAGGGACAAACTTCTTCACTTGCCAGAGAGCAAGTCAGCTCCAAGTATGCTGAAGAATGCCAACTTTATTGAGCGAGTTTCTCCCACCTTATCAACTTGCCCAGGAAATAGTCCCATATATCATGAACTGGGTCTTTCCTATGTGGTCAGACCATATCCTGCATGCTTGCTCAGGATGCTTAACTCAACCACTACTTCTTCACAAATGTTCCCACAGCTCATGCCCTCAACTGTCAAGATGATACCTACATAGTTAACTACCACAAACACATATACACAGATTCTCATCTAAAGGTATTTCCAACCCTGACTGACACTTGAGGTACTGAAACTCAAGTAGATGGCTACAATGTTCTAGCCTGTGAACTGAGGCTGCTGGAGTACCTAAATAACGAGTTGATGGGCTAAAGAAATGGCTTGGAGGTTAAGACTCTGCCTTACAAGCAGAAGAACCTGAGTTTGGATCCTGGATCCCATGTAAAAATTCCAGATGGAAATAGCAATGGTCTGCACTTCTGGTCCTGCAAGGTGGAACCTGGAAAAACCCAGAGCAAAGCAAAAAGGAGGTAGAGCAATCTAGGATGATTCCTCAGGTCACTCTTGGGCCTCCATGGGTACACACAGTGCCTACTGATACACACACACACACACACACACACACACACACACACACACACGCACACATGTGCACATGCAAAAAAAGGGGGGGTTGAATTTTACAAAGGACATGTAAAAAGAAAAGGACAAAGTACTACGAAGAGATAAAAATAAAGTAAGTATTGTAATAGGAGATTTTGCACCAAGACCTCCAATGTATCAAGCAGACAAAAATGTTTTCATATAGATAGATTGAAGGATATAATTAACAAAGCTGATGCGCTGAAGATATGAAGCTAGGTGTGTTGGTGCATGCCTATAGTCCCAGTGTTTAGAAGGTAGAGGTAGGAGGACTTTAAGGCCAGCTTTAGCTACACATCAAATTTAGAGGTTAGCCTGGACTACATTAAACCCTGTCTCAAAATCAAAACAAAAGAAAACCAACTACAACAACAAACATTTCTAGACATCTCTTTACAGAGAAGAGACTCAAGACCTACTTATGAAGTCTCCAGAAATGGATGCCTGAATCTTATAGATTTAGGGGAACCCCCAAAAATCCAGGGAAATCAACAACCAGGAAAGACAGACAGACAGGCAAACAGAGACAGACAGAAAGGGGAAAAAGAGAGAGAGACAGAGGGACAGAAAAACAGAGACAGAGACGAGACAGAGAAAGACAGATTATGGTCTACTTAAAGGAAAACAAAATGAGCTTTAAGTTTAGTCAAGTTGCTGCTTTCAAAGAAAAAAATCGGTTCTTCCTAGAAGCATAAAAAGTCACATTTCTATAACACATGTGTCACAATATCTACTACACAATCAAAAGTACAGGCAATAAAGGGTATAGGAAAAATAAACATGAGGGAGACTCATCTATAAAAATGTATTAAAAATGCAGATATTGGAATTACAAGATATGTTCTTTTAACTTGACTATATATGAAGAAAGTATAAATAACATGAAACTTACCATTTTAGCCATTTTCCATATGAAGTACATTTTCACTCATGTAACTATTATCATTCTGACCAGATTTTTAAAAATTGTCACACATTGTACTTATTCATTAAATCTCTATTTCCTCCATCCCAATTCTTGGTACCTTCTAGGATATTTTATAAGTTTTCCTATTCCAGATACTTCAAGTAAGTGGAGTCATCTAAATTTTATTTTTTTAATGTCTTGTCTATTTGGCTTAGCATGTTTTCAAACATCTTCCATGCTGTAGCATATGATATTTCATTTTCTTATACTGTTGAATAGTATTCCACTCTATACATAGACTGCATTTTTTTCGTCTGCCCATACACCTGCCTTTGCCTGTTTTCTACTACTAAGATTTCAAGTAAGATGTCATGTTGCCATCAAGTCTTTTTTCTTCTTCTTTTTTTATATAATACATTTTTTATTATTTCAGCTCATACAAACTTAATAGGTACACCAGTTCCCTCCTTCCCTCCCCCCCAACCCCCTGTTCTCCCTCCCCTCACCCCTCCCGCCCCATCCCCCCGTGCCTCCCGCCCCGATTCCCAGAGTCCTTTCTTGTGCATGCCTGACTCTCCTCTGGGCCCTCCTCTCCGATGACGTACAAGGACCCAGTGTCATTTCCCTGAACCCTTTCCTGTGTTCCCCTTAAGCATAGGAACACTACTGTGGCTGTCAATCCCTTGCCTCCAAGGATCTTGGTGCCTTTAGCAGATGCTAGACTTTGTGAGATCAATAGTGTGTTGGACATTGTGCCGGGTATGCAATGTCCAATTATGATTGCTTTGGCCCTAACTTGTGTGGAGTATCTTGCAAATCATTGCCCCTCCCATCCTTTTGCTCTTACACTCTTACCGCCCCCTCTTCCGCAAATGTCCCTGAGCTTCAGGATGGGGAGAGATTAGTCTGGCCTAGTTCTAGGTGGTTGATATAGAGTCTCTGAAGTTCTGGATAGTGGTTCGTTGATTTTCTTTTGCAGTTTTGTTGCTCCTGTAATGCCCTTCACTCCATCGTGATGGGCACTGTATGTCACCCCCTGGCCAGAGACAGAAAGCTGTTAAACTGGAGTCTTATTATAAGAGCACATTCAAGGGTAGATGTAATACTTATACCCAAAATTGGAATCGCAGGGTCATATGGCGTTAGGCAATGGGAGGGGTCAATCACCCATTTGCAAAATGGTTACTTTTTAATCTGCCGGACTATATGCCCTCCCCTCTGGTGAGTTCATACCCCCTTAGTTGTAAATGATCAGGAACGAATTGTGAACTTAACTAGGTGTCACATTACTTTCTTGCAGTCCTTGATGGAGGCCTATTTTCTCTACTATAACATGGTCACTTCTCTCCTTGTTTCTGGTGTGGCCCTCCAGCCCCATCCCTCCTGTTCATAATCCTTGCAATTACTGTAGGTAATACATAGATTTACCTATGAGTGTCTCAAGATGGGCTGGGTGGGTTTGGTATTAGGAGCCACCTATTAGGGAGTACATACAGCGCTTAATTTTCTGGGTCTGGGATACTTCACTTACTATAATTGTTTCTAATGACCTCCATTTCCCGGCAAATTCCAGTAATTCATCATTTTTGATGGCTGAGTAGTACTCCGTTGTATAGATATACCACAGTTTCCTTATCCACTCGTCAACTGTTGGACATTTGGGTTGATTCCATGTCTTTGCTATTGTAAACAGTGCTGCTATGAACATGGTCGTGCTAGTGCTATCAAGGTGAACCTCTGCTGTATGAGGGGTTATACCCAAAAGTGGAATCACAGGGTTATATGGCATTTCAATCTTTAATTTCTTTAAGAATCTCCAGACTGTTTGCCAGAGTGGCTGTATGAGCCTGCACTCCCACCAGCAATGTAGGAGAGTTCCCCTCTCTCCACATCCTCTCCAGCATTTGTTGTTGTTTGTGTTGTGGATTTTTGCCATCCTGACCGGGGTGAGATGATATCTCAGGGAAGTTTTGATTTGCATTTCCCTGATGGTTAAGGATGTGGAGCATTTTTAAAGATATTTGTTAGACATTTTAATTTCATCCCTGGTAAAGTTTCTTTTAAGTTCCAGGGCCCATTTTTTAATTGGGCCATTGGTTTCCTTAATGTTTAGTTTTCTAAGTTCTTTGTGCACTCTGGACAGTAGAGCTCTATTAGATATGTGGTTAGTGAAGATTTTCTCCCATTCTGTGGGTTGCCTTTGAGCTCGTGTTACAATCTCTTTATCTGAACAGAAGCTCTTTAATTTCACAAGATCCCAACTGTTGAGAGTTGGTAGCAGTGACTGTGCCATTGGATGTCTGTTTAGGAAATGTTGGCCTAGCCCAATCAGCTCGAGGGAGTTCCCTATCCTTTCAACTATGGTTTTTATAGTCTCTGGCCTTATATCAAGGTCCTTGATCCATCTGGAATTAAGTCTTGTACATGGTGACAAGTATGGGTCCAGCTTTAATCTTCTGCATGTGGAGATCCAGTTTTGCCAGCACCATTTGTTGAAGATGCTGTTCTTTTTCCATTGGATTCTTTGGGCCCCTTTGTCAAAGACCAAATGGCTGTAATTTTGTGGGCTTATATCTGGGTCTTCAATCCTTATCCATTGATCTGTGTGTCTATTTTGGAGCCAGTACCAAGCTGTTTTTATAACTATGGATTTGTAACATAGACTAAGGTTCGGTATGGTAATACCTCCAGCAGTGTTTTTGTTACTCAGGATTGTCTTTGCTATCCTGGGTCTTTTGTGCCTCCATATGAATTTTGAGATTGACAACACAAAAGAGATGGATGAATTTCTAAGTAAACACAACTTACCTAAATTGAAGCAGGAAGTTGTGAATTATTTAAATAGTCCTATAACATATAAGGAAACTGAGGAAGTAATCTTGAATCTTCCCAGCAAAAAATGTCCTGGACCAGATGGATTCAGCACAGAGTTCTACCAGACATTTAAGGAGTTAATAACACCAATACTCCTTAAACTGTTCCATCAAATAGCAAAGGAAGGAACACTACCAAATTCCTTCTATGAAGCTAATATCATTTTAATCCCAAAACCTAATAAAGACTCACTTAAAAAAGAAAACTATAGGCCGATCTCTCTGATGAACACAGACACAAAGATTCTCAACAAAGTTTTAGCAAATCGGATTCAAAAACATATTAAAAAGATTATTCACGGGGACCAAGTAGGCTTCATCCCCGGCACACAAGGTTGGTTCAACATACGCAAATCAATAAATGTAATTCATCATGTAAACCAGTCCAAAGTCCAAGACCACATGATACTCTCGATAGATGCAGAAAAAGCTTTTGACAAGATCCAACAGCCTTTCATGATCAAAACGCTAGAGACAGTAGGAATGGAAGGAACCTTTATCAATATAATAAAAGCTGTATACAACAAGCCCACAGCAAGGATTATGCTCAATAGGGAACAATTGGAAGCATTCTCACTTCGATCAGGAACTAGACAAGGCTGTCCACTCTCACCACTTCTATTCAATATTGTACTTGAAGTCTTAGCTGAAGCCATAAGACAAGAAAGGGACATAAGAGGGATTCAAATCGGCAAGGAAGAAGTCAAGCTATCCCTATTTGCAGATGACATGATCTTATACGTGAGGGATCCCAAAAACTCCACCAGGAAGCTCCTGGAACTAATTGAGAAGTTCAGCAGGGTGGCAGGATACAAAATAAATGTGCAAAAATCAGAGGCCTTCCTATATGCTCAGAATGAAAGAAGTGAAAAAGCCCTGAGAGAAACAATCCCATTCACTATAGCCCCTAAAAAAATGAAATACCTTGGTATAAACCTAACCAAGGAGGTAAAAGACCTTTACAATGTAAACTTTAAAACCCTAAAGAAAGAAATTGCAGAAGACACCAGAAGGTGGAAAGACCTCCCATGTTCCTGGATTGGCAGAATCAACATCGTAAAAATGACCATCCTACCAAAGGCAATATACAAATTCAATGCTATACCAATTAAAATCCCAAAGCAATTCTTTAAAGAAGTTGACCAAAGAATCTCAAAATTTTTCTCCTTCTTTAGTGAGATAAGAAAGCTGGGGGTAATTAGCATTGGATAAGTACTCTTCCTCCGAGTAGATAAAGTTGGTAGATTAGTTTCCTTGTACTAATTTGTTAAGAACCTTTATTGTTTAAGAGGAAAGGGTTCTGAGACAGGTATTAAATGGCCCAGGCTGGCCTCAAACCCCTTGATTCTCCTGTCTCTATCTTCTGAGTGCTGAGATTACAAGCATGTGTCACCACCCCCAGCTATCAAAACCTTTTGCAGAAGGTGTTGAATTTTATCAATTGCCTTAAAATAAATCAAATTGCATATGTTTCTTTTGAGTGTATACATAAGGTGTGTTATACTGGTTTGCATGTTAAGCCATCCTTGCATTTCACTATGTCACTGTGTGAAATTCTTTTCAATGCATTATTAAATTCAGCTTTTTGGCATTTTATTGCAGACTTTTTGTTATCAGTATTATTCCTAAAGGATGCATTCGTTTGTATATTCTTTTAATGTCTGTGCATGGCTTTGCTGTCAGGTTAATGCCGATTTTGCAGGATGAGTTAGAAAATATACTATCCTTGAGAAAATTTTTGAAGAGGATAAAAAAGTGATTTTTTTTGTTCCTTGTAATTTTTTATACAATTTAGTAAAAAGAAGTGAACATTTTGAGTATTCCATGTGCTAATTCTTCTCTCTTTGTGGTTTTTTAAGGAAGTGCTACCATTATTAGAAATAAGGCCATGGAGGAAGCAGGATAAGAAATGGGAAGGAGTCAAGGTGTGAGATCAGGCAGAGTCCAGCCATGGATCATTTCAGCCCAAACCCTGAGGGAATTTCAGTTGTAAATTGTCTTGGAGTTGTCCAGACCTCACTTTCAGGGCCAAGGCAGTAGTGCTGCCAGCTGCTAAGAATCTTCATTTCCTTCACAGGAATTGCTGTGAGATGGAAGGACTACAGGTGGGATGTCTACTGCTTCCTGGAAAGGGCGCTGAAACAAGAGCCCTTCTCTAAAGGACTCGAAAGTACAACTGAAAAGGAGTCTGTAGGAGTTCTTGATTCTATCCATAATCTTACCCTTAAAATGTTATTTCCCTAGGCTGCTATGCATTATGTAACTGGTCTACCATTCAGCTGTTCACCATAAAAGCATAAGAGGTCAATGTTTTATCTTTAGTATTACTCACATGAGCAAATTCCACTAGATAGCATCCAAAGATGGCTCAAATCTACCATTGTCTACTGGAGTATCTCATGTTGATGCTTTAAAAGGGGGTATGGTTACAGAGAACAAGTAATTTACTTGTTGATCATCAATCAAAATCAGTAAAACAGCCTTCTTACACTTTAGACTGCCCTGACATATCCAGAGACATCGTCTCATCCAGCAAGCTCAGTTTTCCTGGGGTCATTCCCTCTAACACAGAAACCTTTGAACCAAAAGTAAAACTTAAAATTTCCTGTTTTCTCCAGGAAGAGAAAGATGAGACACGGTAGATGAAATGCAGGCCAAAAGAAAAAAAAAAGAAACTGATGGAGAAAAGTGATAGTTTAAACAAAAAAAATGCCTTACACCAAAAAATATTTACATAGGGCTCTCATATAATATTTATATAGGGTTCTTATATGTATGATGCACAAAATCTGAAAGTTATATTTAAATCTGTAAATATTAGGTATGCTTATGAAGCTGTATTTAGCATAAATCCTGTTAAAGAATATATTATATGAAATGATAATACACCTTTAGTTATGCATTAATGATTTATTGTTTTCATTGAAATTGATTCCTACTATTTATAACAAATTTCTATCCAAGGTATAAAATATATAAAAATAGCTGAGACCAATATAATCAATAGTTATGTCTCAATTTTTTTCTCTAAGATTTATTTTTATAAAGTCAACTTCAAACAAATGAAATTAATGTTCAAACAAAAAAAGTTAAAGATCCCTCTTGACCAACACCCTCAATTCTTAACATTTAAAAAAAAAGTTAAGTGATTTTCCACATATCAAATAATTCTGAAAGGATGGTAAAATAAAGAACTCTTTTAAGTAAGAATTGGCTTACATATTGTTAAGAAATGAGGTCCTTTGAGAGGTTTGTATTATTGCTCAGAATTTGGGATCATCATTGGCTTCCACCAAAAACTAGATTGGATGTGTAAGTTAAAGATTGTAAAGGGAACAACAAGGTTTGAAATTTAAAACTAAGGAATAAAATTGTTTATGGTCTCAAGAAAATAAAATAGATTTTTGCATTTCAAAATAATGCCTGCATTGACCATATACTATCCATAGGTTAAGAACGTTAATATTGCAATGTCGAATTCTCTGGAAAATCTTACTAATTTTACATCAACTTTAGACATATTGGTGATTAGTTATGAACCTAACAAATATACTATTGAATAATGATAGACACACTAAAAAGGTAGGGTACATGAAAAGTAAACAATGATGATCTAAAATAGTAAATTATTTACATTTCAGCTGGGCATGGTAGCATATGCCTGTAATTTCAGTACTTGGCAATGTTGAGACAGAAAGATCATGAGTTCAATGCTATAGGAAGCTATATAAGAAGAAACTGTCTTAGCAAACCAAAATAAAGTGGTAGAGTACCTGCTTACTACTATAGATTCAATCCCAAGTCCCACACACACTCCTACCCCTTCCCACACACGATATATTTTGCTTGCTGCATTTGCAATTTTAGACAGTTCCTACAGATCTTTAGAATTGTCTATTCTGCCACAGTGGCTCAATGAGCCTTGATAAAGTTATATTTTCTTCACATGAGACAACTAATGGGTTGATTTGTACCAGTTTTGTTTTGTGTTTTAGTTTTGCTTCTGTTCGGTTTCCCCTCTCCTCACTCCTTGAGTTGTGAACTCTTACCAGAATGTAAAACATTATAGACTTTCAGATCTCTTGCAATTAAGTGCGTTCATTTATTTTGTCCCTTGGATAAATGATGTTTTTCTGACTTAAGGTACATTTGAAAGACAGTCACTTGTTTTTTGGATTTCTGCATTAGGAAGCTTTGCTGTTTTTTTCCAACCTAGTGACTAACTTGCTTTGATGCTTTGCTCTTTAAGCCATGTTCAGTCTGTCACTTAAAGAGGGGAACTCACGTGCATGGAGTGTTTCTCCCTGGATTTTCTAGGTTCTAGGCTCCAGTAAAGTCGTACTAAGTCTGGCTCTAGAAGGGAACATGTGTGAGAAATGTTTTCCAGATCAGCTCCCATCTAAACCCATGCACTGGTAAATGCTTAATCTTTATGATATAAAGACAGAAATACATGTTCCTTGTTGCTTCAGTATTTTTCATAGTTAAGTCCTGTGTCTTGTCATCTGTGCTGGCCAGCTGTTGCAATGTGCTTCTAAAAGTCTTACATGTATTGTCTGTCTGATCTGTATCATGCTAAATATATTCATGCATAGAGTTTTATATTTCTCTTTGACATGTTTTATAAGCAAAGGTTCTCTAAAAGTTATTTTTGCGACTGGAGAGATGGCTCAGGGATTAAGCCTCTGCCTTGCAGGTGGAGGGTCCTGAGTTCGGATCCTAGACCCCACGTATAGACGCCAGGCAGAAGCGGGGACGGCCCGCGTTTCTGGTCCTGGTAGGGCGGAGCCTGTGAATCCCCGGGCAGAGTAAACAAGGAGGTGGAGGCGTCCATGGTGGTTCCCGAATTCGCCCATGGTTCTACACACACACACACACACACACACACACCCCACACACGCACAATTGAATAATAAAAAAAATTATAAAAGTTATTTTCAAGTTCTAACAACTATTTATTACAGTAATATGTCATTATTAATTGGAATAATTAATAACTGGATTTCATATCTGTCTGACAACTTTGTGTGTTTTGTGTTACAAAATAGCAAAATTGTGGGCACTTCAATTTTTTTCATTTTTATTATGTGGTTATATTTCTATTTTGGCTTTTGTCTTTGTTTTTATTTAGCATGCTCAATTAAAATACATGTGCACACTTAAAAAATAAATGGGTAACATTTTACATACTGACTTAAATACTTTATCTTGTTTGGTCTTTGATTTAAATGAAATTACAGAAAAAGATGGCATTGTGTTCTAATGATACCCTCCAGACTTCTACCTTTCATATTCTAGTGTCACTTTTGTAATTTCTTTAAAGATTTTTCCATGTGTTCCCAAAGTAACAAAGCCACTATGGATATTGGCTAATTAAACTTGCTCATTCCTTTGACTTCGTTTATGGACTCTTGTCCCAGCAGATCTAGCAACTGAGAAAATGCAAATGTTTCCTAAGAAATTCATTAGAATTTCCTCATTCTCCTTGTGGTAAGATATATGAGCTCCCTTTCTAGGATGAGACCAACAACTTCTTTGCTTAGATCTGCTTTTCTAACTGCATGTGTACTTGTGTGTTCTGCTACAACCTTACTAACCTAATTCATATGTAAATGATTTCTGAACGTTTCTATTGCCATATCATAAGCTTATTCTCCTAATTTTTAGATGTTATTTTATATAACATGCCTATGGAGTTTTAAGGAAAACTTAAAAAGGTTCTCTTGTAAGTACATGCTGCTTGTTCATTCGATATTTGATAGTGTGTTGGTGTCTACTTAGATACCCACCCTCTAAACCAGACAAAGGAAAATTAAAAGAATTTTACTAACTTGTATTATAACTCATCTGTACATTTGGTTCTAAAAGATATTTAACGTAAAATTTATTTATTTATTGGCTGATTGATTGCGGGGTGTGTGTATGTGTGTGTGTGTGTGTGTGCGTGTGTGTGTGTGCGTGTGTGTATCAGACAGCACTGTGTGTCCCTGTGGAGGACCAAGGGTGACTTCGGGAATCATCCCTGGATTGCTTCTACTTCCTTTTTGGTTCACTCCGGGATTTCCCAGGCTCTGCCCACCAGGGTCTGAAGTGTGGGCCTCTTCCATTTCTGCCTGATGTTTTTATGTGGGACCTGGGATCTGAACACAGGACCTTCTGCTTGTGAGACAGAGTCTTAATCCCCAAGTCATCTCTCCAGCTCAAATTTTTATAAATATAAAATGATAGGTAAGTTTGCATTAAATTTTGTTTTCAAAATGGTGATTTAAAAGACAAACATAGCTTGGTCTGTTTAACCTTATCAATAGTCATGTTAGGCTTTATACCTTTTTTTTATTCAATTATGCATGTGTGTATGTGTGTGTGTGTGTGTGTGTGTGTGTGTGTGTGTGTGTGTGTAGAACCACAGAGGAATTCGGGAACCACCATGGACGCCTCCACCTCCTCCTTGTTTACTCTGCCCCGGGGTCCACAGGCTCCGCCCTACCAGGACCAGAAATGCAGGCCATCCCTGCTTCTGCCTGGCGTCTATACATGGGGTCTAGGATTCGAACTCGGGACCTTCTGCCTGCAAGGCAGAGGCTTAACCCCTGAGCCACCTCTCCAGGCCCTAGGCTTTATCTCTTAAGTCAAAAGTTTTTTTTACTGTATTTATATTAAAAGGGTCATGTATTTTAAAGGTACAAATTCTAAAGGTTATTTAATGCTAGAGTAAATAAATTAATATTCTAAGTTAATTAAATGATAAACCCGGGCAAGAGCTATAGAATCTTAGATTTTAAGGTATACAGTTACAAACTCTGTGTGAATGTGTGAATGGTGATCTGAGATGAAGACCTGCAATGTCTCAGTGCTGGAATCTGTAGCCCCAGAGTGAGGTCCTTAAGATCTCTTCATAACCACTGGGTTCGAGTGGGTTTGATTTGCAGTTCTATGGTGATAGCATGTGAAGGGATACCCAACCTTTGTTTGTCTGCATCAGATGGTGGGGATCAATTTTGGCTTCAGGTCTTGTTAGTTAAAGGAGGGAAAGTCCAGTGACATTTGCTCCAAGGAAAAAACATTCCATACCTGGAATGATGACCATACATCTGTCTAAACAGAATAGGGAACTCATATTTCAGGAAGCTTCAGTCATGGGTGGACCATGCACCCTGTACCCCTTTAGCATTAGCAGGAGGGAACCCCTTCTGTCAGGCATTCATGGAGCAAGCTGGCCAAATTGGCTCCTGGGTCTACAGTGTCAGCTGACCACTGGGTTTATGGTGCTGATAGAGCCTTGCCTGGTCATGTGCCATTCCCCAAATCCAGGCCCCCTAGACTGTAGCTAAAGAAAGGTTTCTGCATCCTAAATCCAGGAACTAATTGGAGAATGATTACTTATACTAACCTGAAAAATAGCCAGCTTGTGCTATTCTTAGATATGGCTTCAGTACATCTTAGAACTAGATCTAAGAGACCATAAAGATCTCTGCCAAAAATACCAGTTAGAAGTTCCAGAGAAAACTGTCTCCCAAGAGAGATGCCCTCAAAAAAAAGTGGATCAGAATTTCATCTCACCTATTCAGGACCTTCCACCTCAGCAAAAACCTCTTCCCTAAGACTAAGCAGGATCCATGTAATCTGGCCTCAGCATTAGTCTGTCTTCTTCAAGAGATTCCAGGTGCATTTGGGTCAACTCAAGTTCATGTTGCCTTTTCCTTACAATATCTGGCCCAAATTAAAAAGGAGTTAGGGAGTTTCTTTGAGGGCCCAGATAAATTCACAGATGTTTTTCAAGCTGAAAAGAAGGAAAGATAAAGAACCAAGAAAGAAAGAAATTGAACCTTGATACTGGCCTAAGTGAATGGAAAAAGCACGCCCAAGCAGACAACCCAAAATCCCTCCCAACATAGATAGAGGGGGAAAAATGCTTTAAATACAACCAGGCTGGACACCTCAAAAAAACCAACAAACTGTCCTAAGCGCAAAAAGCCTCCACATGGCCTATGTCCTGAGTGTGGGAATCTCCATTAGAGGAAGGATTGCCCCTGAACCTCAGTGCCCAGGGATCAAGCCTTTCTGCTGGGGACCAATGATGAGGCCTGAGGCTCTTAGCTTCCCTCTAATGGGAAAAAGGAAATTTGCCACAGATATAGTGAAAGAGAGCTCAAATGCCAGATTGACAGATCATCTCATGAGAACCTTAGGTTAACATGCAAGTGGGAAGCCAATTTATTCCTTCTTTAAATAGACTCAGGAGCACAATTTTTTTCAGTAATCAACTTTCTTCCTAGCCCTTTGTCAACTTTGGATTTAACTAGAATTGATAAGATCAAGAGAATGACAGATTTAACAAAGTAACTATTGAAGTTCCCTGTACACTTAATGGTATGGTCTTTCAGTATTCCTTTGTTTATGTTCCAGCATGCCCTATAAATGTCCTAAGTTTTGACTTAATTACATATTGTAACATCATTGTAAAGTTGTCCATGTTATGGTTAATCGGGCTATTCCAGAAGAAATTTTAATACAAGCTCCATTTCAGGTATGGGCCTTATTCCAAAACATAGGTTGAGAAATAACAATCTCCCCAACAAAAATAATGCTCCAAGACCCACAAAACTTTCCATGTTAGGAAACAGTGTCCCCCTATAATGAGAGAATAGAACAGGACTGATTCAAATGCTCAACAACTTGAAATTTAAAAGATGTATTCCTTTGCATTCCTTTGGTCCCAGAAAGCCAGTATCTCTTTGCTTTTAAGAACCCAGAAGGGAAAAGAGAGCTAACTTAGATCGTTCTACCCAAGGATTCAGAGACAGTCCACATATTTTTGGACAGGCTTTAGAATATGACTTTATAGATTTGTAACTGCCAGAGAATGGTCTCCTCTAGAATGTAGATTACTTCTGCACCAGACAAAGGTAGTGACTATTCCAGGAAAGATAACTATTCCAGGTTTTCTTCACTTCTTCACTAACTCTTGCCTGTACCCACAGTAAGATTGCTAAGATCATTTTGCTTATCCTATCTGCTTTCCCAATTAAAATGGTTTAATCCTTACATTTGGATCTTGTAGGCCTAACTTATCTGTTTTGTCTCTTGCCTCAATATGACCAGACCAATGAGATGTAGAGGACTGAAAGTTCCAATGAGATTTACAGAAACTGGAGCTAACTAATGAGGAAAAGTCGTTTTTCCCGGACTTATAAATATATCTGATCCTTGCGGCCGTTTTTGGGTGCCTGCCCCTTGTGGCACTCTGCATCTGGAGTCTGTGAGTTCTTTTCCAGCTCCTTGCCCCTCGTGGATTCCATGCCTGGAGTCCATGAGTTCTCCAGGGCACCCTTGCCCCTCATAGTATTCCATGTCTTAAGTCATGAGTTCCATTCTTTCTCTCCTCTAATAAGCTGCCTTAATCCTCAACACATGTTTGGTTTCAATCTTCGACTTCCAAACACAAGAATCTGGACACATACAGACCCAGAGTGGCTCAGTAGCACTGCCACATCACTGAACTCTACCACTTTTGCAGTTTCTTCCTTGGCTGTAGGAGTTTCTAAGGATATAATCCCATCATCTGTAAATATGGATGATATTATAGCTTCCTTTCTAATTCTTAAGAACTTTTTTCTACTCTTATTTTATATTTAGGTAAACTTAAAGAACAAAAGCTACAAAAAAACTTGGAGTTTTTCATTTCTGAAAGGCACGAAAGTAGATCTCTACAGATACAGCATGTTCTTGGATATAAAACCAGTCTCATTATAAAGATGACAAAGATGACAAATTGATGAAAGTTAATTCTTATCTCTAATATAGTCACAACAAAAATTCTATAGCTTTTTCTCTAAGACAGTTGAATCTAATATACATATATATAATATACATATATTAATCTAGAATAGTCAGAAGAGCTCTTTAAAAAGTGAGTGCAGTTGGGGAGAAGACAAAGTATGAAGAATGACACTTATTTTTCAATGCATCTTTCAAGTGATCTGCATTTTTTTAATCATACATTCATAGGCTCTATTTTCAAAACATTGAAGAATGCAAGATATAAGTAAGAAGGAGACACCACAGGATTTCTAAGCCAAAAACTTTTAAACTTCTAAGCCATAGGGCTGTGAGGGATCTTTCCACAGAAGGCCTGAAGTGTTTCAAAGTGGAGAGAAACAAAGAGAGTAAAAGGACTCTAATATGACAAGCCTCGATTTAAAATACAACACTATATGAAATAAATACTGAATGTGTAAGAAAATAAAACTGTAAACAAAAAGAGGAAAGAAAGGAGGAAGGAAGGAGAGGGGGTAGGCAGGAAGAGAAGGGAAAGAGAGGGTAGGAAGGAAAGGGGGAGAAAGAAAATGTCTCACATAAAGGGGCATTAATACTGAAAAGCACAAAGGAAGACTAGCTTTGTTGATGAAGTTGATGAAGTTATTGGTATTCTATATGATCACCCTGGAATAAAATCTGAACAGTAAACATAGCTCCAGTAAGGAAGAGTCATACCTAGAAAATTACAATAACTTGAGGCATTCGGGCCATTTGTTACTCTAGAAAACTAGGGCCTTGAAGACAGTCTTGGAAAATGTGGTAGCAACCCCTCATTGAACTACCACAAGGGATTCTCATTCATAGCTCCTTTTCACTCACTCACCTGGAGAGTGCCTCCAAAACATTTCTTCTTCCAGTACCCATGGCTCCTCTTCATGTTCCAACTTGAAGATCACATCTGGTTTGGTGACTTGACCACCTATTACAGGAAACAGCAAAGAACTTGGATGTTAATGTTGGAGGCCACCACACAGATCTGAGGCTGAGGCCTGCAAGATTGCAAGTTTATGGATGATGAGGATAAAGGAACTTCAACAATAGCACAAAGACTGGAGTCACACAATCGTGAGGGGAAGGCTAGACTCATCTAGCAAAGCCTTCTTCACACATCATAGGAATAGAAAGGAATTATGTGTTCACCACATATTATTGTGATTTGAATATACATCGTGCCCCACAAGTTCATGTATTGGAATCCTTAATTGTTTGGGAAGGTCATGGCACCTTTACGAGGTGGATCCTTGTTGGATGAAGGCATGTCATAGGGGTTGAGTTTTGAGATGGATTAGTTCCATCCTGTTTCTGGGAGATTTGTTCTCTCAGTCTCCATGATTTCTGCAATGACTTAAGCCTCCTCCAACTACTGCCAACCAACCATATGTCTTTTCCACCATAATGGAGTGTATCTTCTTTCCAGAGCAATAAGCCTAATAAATCTCTCCTTCTCCCTTAACTTGCTTGAGTTTGAATGTTGTCTCACAACAACAGAAAGAATGACCAGTACACTATTCTTACCCACTGCAACTAGGTTGCGATAGTTCTCTAGCATCACATCCCGGTACAAGTTCCTCTGAGCAGGTTTCATTTGCTGCCATTCCTCCTGAGTGAAGTACATAGCCACATCCTTAAATATCACTGCTTTCTGTAAAACACAACCCCAGTTTATCAGAAGTCATCAAAATTAAGGGTGGTGATCAAAACAAGAACTTACTTACTTACTTTACAGGGGTCAAAATTCATTAAAAAATGTTTTTGAGAGGCCAGCAAAACAGCTCAGCAGGTAAGGTCCGGCTCTCAAATACGGAGACTGAGTTTGATCCCTGGAAACCCATATGATGAAAGGGGAGAAATTACTTTCAGAAGTTGTCCCCTGTGTATTTGAATCATATATTTGAATCCTTAATTGTTTGGGAAGGTCATGGCACCTTTACAAGGTGGATTCTTGTTGGATGAAGGCATGTCATAGGAGTTAAGTTTTGAGATAGATTAGTTCCATCCTGCTTCTGGGATGCTTACCTATCCTGTGCACCATGACATGCATAAATGTTCCTCTCTCTCTCTCTCTCTCTCTCTCTCTCTCTCTCTCTCTCTCTCTCTGTCTCTCTGTAAATAAAACATTTAAAGAGTGTTTGAGATCTTCATATTGACCTAGTTTTATTTTATGTTATATGGTGGGGGATAATGTATCATGGTAGAAAAGTCCTATAGAAGCCTGCTAACTACTAAGTGCGCAGAATTAGTTCTTCCTCTGTATTAGCTGCTGTCAGTGGTACAGGATTTTTACTGGGCTGCTGTAGAGATGAGAAAGTAGAACATGACTGACAGGTAAGCAACTCAGAACCAGGTAGTGATTTATGTGAACTGATGAAAAATGTAACCTGGCAGAGTGGAGGAGTAAGAGAAATAAGGTAGGAAGGAAGACAGAGAGGCATGAAAATTTTAACATGCTAGTTTTGAAACTCCTATTGGTGTTTCAAGTGAAAATATCAGACAAATGAAGAAAAAAGATGAGAATGACATCCTAAAACTGTAAGATGAATCCATGGATGGCAAAGGAGAATGGTTATAGAGAACATACATAGTCAGTTATAGAACCAAAGCATTAAACATCAAGCTTTACAATGTCATAGCAGAAACCAAGAAACAAAAATGTTCAGTGACTTGTTCATAAATATCTAGCTCTTGCTTCCCATTTGAAATGCTTAATATCCAGGTAAAAAGGAAAAATTTGGTGTCTGAAAATGTCCTAAGAAAGAAAAGTGACTATATGTGGAAAATTTATTCCAAGGAACAATACAAATGGGATAAGACATAAGGAGAATTACAATGAAATCAACATAGACTGCACTGCAAGGGAAAGTTACTATCAACAATATTGCCATTACTATTATCTGCTGAGTATTTACTATTATGTTAAGCAATAGAGTAATTCCTCTTGACATATTAAGTATTTTAATTCTTCCAATAAGGCTAAAGGTAGGCACTATTATATTTATCCATTTAAAAGGCAAAAACACTATAAAAGTATTGTAGCCAAGATAAAAAAAATTAGCTGTCAGCCTGCTAAATTAGGTGAAATGCCAGCTGACTACTTCATGCATCTATCCCCACCTTACTGCAGTTCTGGGGAAAGCAATTAGAGTTGGGTCTCTCCAGAACATTAATATGATCACAGTTAATCAAACATCCAACGTTTGGAAAGACCTGCTTACACATAACTGCTAAAGTCTAGATTCTAGGAAACATTGCTTGCTTTCTGCCTCTTACTTAAGATGAAGTCTTCACCTTTAAAAACAAAAACCCAAACACCCACTTCTCAGGGCCACGCATTGGGATATGATCGGTGATCAGTTTCAATAAAGCCCCTCCACTTGATAAAGCCTCTGGTGTCAATGTGGTGAATCCCTGAGTGACCCCAGACCTATAACAACAGTAACTCACTATTGATCACAACGCTATTATGCATGAGAGGCAGGATTCTAACCTAAGCACCATGTAGTTGCAGAGTGATACAGGTTTTTACCCATCACACTCTACTTCCCCTCCAAATCAGCAGAAAGGGTCCCAATCCTAGACAGTCATATGAGAATGCTAAAACTTTAAATTTTTTTATTGTTAAGCTTTCATGAAAACATGTTGAAGGCTCAAGGACAAGAACCCACAAGGGAAAAAAGGTCATAAATGAAGAATGGTGATATACTGACCTAAGAAGACTGATGAAATAGAAAAGACTGATGAGGCAAACTAGTTTTTGGTGCAATGATTTCACTAATCACTACATCACAAAAGTTTATGAAATGTTTATTGTTATTGCTCAATACCACGTTAGTCAAACTAATTAAATGAACTCATAAAACCCCTGTTGAAAATTTAAGTGAGGAGATGGTTCAATGTATAAAGTGTTTGCTATGCAAACATTGAGGACCAGAGTACAAAAAACAAAAGTAAATACTGACAAATGGGAATAAATCAAGATGAAACAGAATTCAAAAGCTGAGCAGATGTGACTGATTGACACTTAAGAGACAGAGAAAGAATCACATGACAAACTGGCTAGCTAGCCTAATCAATTGGCAAGCTCTGAATTCAACTGAAATACTCTGCCCCAAGAAATAAAATGGAGAGTGATTGATAAAGGTACCTATGTCAATTTTGGGCCTCCACAAGCATGCACATATATAGGCATGCATACTTATATATATGTGCCTATATACATGAATATACATACATATATGCACACACATCACACATATATACAAAAAATATTTTAGGTGATGAGCCCAGCATAGTGGTCTATATCTACTGTTCTAGTTACTTGTGATGCTGTGTCTGACACCAGTCTGAGCAACACAAGGAAATCCAGTCTCACTGTTTAAAAAAAAACTATGAAGAATGAGCATATTATTTAAAAAAAACTTCAGAGAAAATACATGGTATTTAAGAACTAGTAAATGTAGACACAGAAGAAAGACACAGATGCCATGAAGCAAAATAACTTAAAAGAAAACTCAAGCTGATTTTTTAAATGAAGTATATGTTTTCAAGTATGTATAATGTACACATATTATACATATTACATATTCTTCATATGTAATTAAAACCATTATGGGGCTGGAGAGATGGCTCAAGGGTTGTGACTCTGTCTCACAAGCAGAAGGTTCTGAGTTCGGATCCCAGGTCCCACATTAAAAAACAAAACAAAAACAAAGATATTTAAAACCATTATGAAATGGCTTTAGAAAATCATTTCTAAAAATTGATACTTTAATACTTATAATAAATTAGATAAACACAAATCAAGTCTAAACAAGAACAAAATAAAATTATCCCAACCTAGAATTTAAAGAGGAAAAACAATAAAGGAAAAGAATGCTGAGTTTTTAAAAGTCATGACAAGAGTCCTGTGTCCTAAACAATGGTGTGATATACCCAGAGACCAGATATGCTGTAAAAGAAACATACATATGGAAAAAGAAACAGTTTTTGAACACCTCTGGATATTGTCCTAAGGGCATACAGTAATATTTGTTCAAAAGAATCTATTTAAAAAGTAAAAAATTCTGTTAGTCTTCCAGCATATTGATTAAAATGCCTGAAAAGCACAGATTCAATTTCTCAACAAAAAGTATTACTAATAGATCAAAATTCAACAGCACATAAAAACAAACAGCACAATCCAACAGGATTATCCCTGAAAAATAAGGATAATTCAATATAACCTAAATCAGTAAACATAATGTATCATGTATCAACAGAATTCAGAAAAGTCGTATCATCTCAAGGGATTCAGAAAGCACATTTGATAAGATTCAGCATATCTTCTTGCCAAACATTCTCAAGAACCAGTTATATTGGGGCTGGAGAGAAAACTCAGGGATTAAGCCTTTGCCTCATAAGCTTTAGTCTTGCAAAAAAACAGTTATAGAAGTAGTGTATTACAACACAGTAGCAGCTACCTAAATAGGAAAAATGCACAAGCCCACATGATACTGGATGGGGAAAATTTTTGAAATTCTTTCCTCTAAGATCAGGAACAAGACAAGGATGCCCCAAGACAAGGATATCCAAATAGGGAAAGAAGTCAAATCACCTCTGCTTGAAGACAACATATACTGGAAATATTTGGAGACAAAGAATTTTTGGAGAAGACCTCAAGAGACAGGCAACAAAAGTAAATACTGACAAATGGGAATAAACCAAGATGAAAGCATTCTGCTTCTACCTCCAACCTGCTGGGATTATAGATAAAAGTCACAATGCCTGGCTTGGCAATTTTTATTTAAAAATAAAAGTTTGTACTGGTTATGGTGATACATGCCTACAATCTAGCACTTGGGAGGCTGAGGTGGGAGAATTGTGAGTTCAAGATTAGCCTGAGTATACAGCAATTCCATTACAACACCTCTACAGGCAAAAATCGACAATGGCAACTAAATAAGCACCTTCTCCACAGCAAAGGAAAAAAAATCACAGTGGAGAAACCATTTACATACAGAATGTGAGAAAATGCTTACAAACTATTTATCTGACAAGAGATTAGTTTCCAGAATAGATAAGGAACTCAACAGTAGAAAACAAAAAAATCTGATTAAAATATTGGGCAAATAGGGCCAGAGAGATAGCACAGCAGGTAAGATGCTTGTTGAAAATCTGAGTTTGAAAGAAAGGACTCTCTGGGAATTGGGGCGGGAGGCACTGGGGGATGGGAAGGGAGGGGGGTGGGGAGGAGGAGCAGGGAGTGGGGGGGGAGGAGGGAGGGAGGGAACTGGTGTACCTATTAAGTTTGTATGAGCTGAAATAATAATAAAAAATGTATTAATAAAAAAAAAAGAAAATCTGAGTTTGAATCCCTGAATCTCACATAGTGGAAGGAGAGAACTGACTTCTGAAGTTGTCCTCTGACCTCTACCTGTGTGCCATGGTGTGCATGTGCACACGGTCTTTCAGTGCAATCCCCAGAACTAGTTAAAAAAAATAAACAAAAGTGAAATAAGTCAGGCAGAGAAAGACAAATACTGCACGTCCTCACTAAATGTGGAAGCTAAGAAGTTGATCTGAAATAATTACTGAATAAAGCAGTTTCCAGGACCTGGGAAGGCTGTAGAGGGTGGAAGAACAGAGAGAGGAAAGGCAGTAAGTACAGGGAAACAGCTGAACAGAAAGTGTCACTTTGGGGACACTTAGGGGGACTGACCATCAAGTATCACGCATGGATGGCAGGCAATTGCTCTTGCCACTGAGCCTGCATCATGGTGCATGCTTGTAATACCAGCACATAAAAACATGCGGCGCAAGGATCAGGAGTTACAGGCTAGACTGGATTATACTGCAAGACTTTTCTTAAAAGACAAAAAAAAAAAAAAAAAAAAAAAAAAAAAAAACCACCAATAAGCTATCCAGAGGCTATAAGACTTAATATTATTGTCCAGGTGATATCTTCAAATTGACCTACAAACTTAATGTAGTTTCTATGACAATATGAGCTGGATTTTGAATAGAAACGTGATATATAGGCAGATCCTAAGATTCACATGGAAATGTAAGGGAGGGTGTTTTCCTTTCTTTTCCTGTTCCTGTGATTTTAAAAAAAAAAAAAACTCAAAAACAGTTTAAAGGGGAACTCACAGTTCTTCGTTACAGTCTTTCATGGCAGGGAAGTTAGAGCAATAGAAGTTTGACAGAAGTGGCATTACATCCACAGTCAAGAACAGAGTGCAGACTGAGCGGCCGGACGGCTGCGGAAGGCGGGTTCGGAGGCGCCGCGCGCGCCCCATTCATTGCCCTTCTCCCGCGCCCCGCCCGCGCGCAAAGCCGCGATCCTCCGCCCCACCGGGCCACGGCTCCTTGGCCCGCCTAGTCTTGCTCGCGCCAGTTGGTGATGGAGGCGTCTTTGGGGACTCAGATGGAAGAGCCGGTGGCGTCGTCGTCCCCCCCCCCCCCCCCCGCATGACCGTGACCCCCTTCGGGCCGACGACGCTCTAGGAAAGTACTAGCAGAGTCTCAAGCCCGCAGGTGTTAAAAAAGATATTGAGAAGCTCTATGAAGCAGTACCACAGCTTGGCAGTGTTTTTAAAATTAAGAACAAAATTGGAGAAGGCACCTTCAGCTTTGTCTATTCCACTGCAAGTGGAACCTGAAGAGAAAATTGCTCTAAAGCACTTAATCCCAACAAGTCACCCTGGGGCAAGACAATGTCATGGGCGTTAAATACTGCTTTAGGAAGAATGACCATGTGGTTATTGCTATGCCGTATCTGGAGCATGAGTCCTTTTTGGACATTTTAAATTCACTTTCCTTTCAAGAAGTTCGGGAGTATATGTTTAATCTCTTCAAAGCTTTGAAACAGATACATCAGTTTGGTATTGTTCACCGTGATATTAAGCCCAGCAATTTTTTATATAATAGATACTTGAAAAAGTATGCCTTGGTAGACTTTGGTCTGGCTGAAGGAACACATGATACAAAAATAGAGCTTCTCAAGTTTGTTCAGTCTGAAGCTCAGCAGGAAGTTTGTTCACGGAATAAATATCATGGAACCATGGGAAACTAGAGTGCATTGAGATGTCCAACGTCGAAGGACCCAGATCTGCAAGCCGCTACAAAAACCTCCATCAAAAGACCCTACGCAAGTCCTCAGATTCACAGCAAACAAGGGAAAGATTGGATCTGTAGGCCTTTCTGTCCAGCGCTCTGTTTTTGGAGAAAGAAATTTCAATATACACAGCTCCATTTCACATGAGAGCCCTGCAGCGAAACTCGCAAAGCAGTCAAAGACTATGGATGTAATATCAAGAAAGTTACCAACAAAAAAGAAGGCAATTTCCACAAAAGTTGTCAATGGTGGTGTGATAAAGAAAACTGCAAGTTCGTCCCCCTAGCCTGACTTGTGACTGCTACGCATCAGATAAAGTTTGCAGTATCTGCCTCTCAAGGCGCCAGCAAGTTGCCCCAAACAAACTACAGCAATTAACATGTGGTCCGCAGATGTCATATTTCTTTCTTTGCTTAGTAGACGATATCCATTTTATAAAGCCAGTGATGATTTAACCGCTTTGGCTCAAATCATGACAATTCGGGGATCCAGGGAAACCATCCAGGCTGCTAAAACTTTCGGCAAGTTAATATCGTGTAGCAAAGAAGTCCCAGCGCAAGACTTGAAGCTCTGTGAAAGACTCAGGGGTCTAGATTCTAATGCCTCCAAATTAACAAGTGATACACAAGGGCGAACTCCTGACCCAACTGTTTCAGAGAAGACTGGCCAGAAAGCTTCTGACCTGCTGTAGTTATCTCAAGCGCAGCACACGGAGAATGCGTTACACAAAGGGAACAGTGAAGGCCACAGGAGTTGTTCAAATGAGTGTACTGCCAATTTGGAAGGCTGGGATGCAGTACCTGACCAAGGTTATGACCTGCTTGATAAACTTCTAGATCTGAATCCAGCTTCAAGAATAACAGCAGAAGCAGCCTTGTTGCATCCGCTGTTTAAAGACATGAGCTTTAGATGATAGTGTTGGCAGTACTATGGATTGTGAGGTTGAAGCCACAAGTAGTTGTTTAAATCTAAGTTCAGGGCAGGGTGAATAAGTTATTTAAAAATTATATATTATGACAATTTCTCAGGTGGCAGATTATGAAATAGAAATTCAGAATTCTTAAAATGACGAGAGAGTTCTTTGGGCTAATATCTTGATCTTGAATTAAAACCATCCAAGTAGATAGAATCATATCTTAGTTTCCCTCATTACTGAGCAGTTTTAGCCTAGCATGTGGGTTCAAGGTCCGAACCCTAAAATGGATGAATGATAAGATTGAGTGAGTCAGAAGATTGTTTCCAGATTCATTTCAGTATGAGCTGTCTGTGTGCTTTTGGGTTTGCTCTGGTGCTAAGGTATGGAAGCCAATTTTACAAAGATGTGCACTGTATCTTTCATGAACACTAAAACAGTTACTAAAGAAATGAATGTCACAGGGTAGAATGTCACTTAAAATTGAATTTAAATTTATCTGTTTTAAGTAAGCCTTTAATAAAAAAGAATTTTAACTTTTTCTTCCTTTTCTGCCACTAACAGATTTATTCCCCTTGCAAATTACATGGTGCTTACTACAAAATTTATGAATAGTTTATTAAATATTACATGTATCTATCTATACTTGGGAACTTAATGTGCACACTGGTTAACAAGAAGAAGCCTTTCATACCAAATGTTAATAGTCCAAAAAACATCTTTTTGATGTATCTTTTGAGTATATTTCATGTCTTCTTAGGAAGTGTAATTAGGTAGCTGCTGCAAGAAAAAGTGCACATAGACTTGAGAATATTACTGGAGACTGAAGTGTCCAGATTTCCAAAACCTATTCTGACAAAATTGATCTTGCTCTGAGTTGAATTGTTGCTGGAGTCGTAGGTTGGTTGGGAAGAGAGATAGTGAAGTAGACAAAATAGAAAAAGACTTAAAATACAGAGATGTGTGCATTATTTACATTTCAAATGGGCTATACATGTATCAGGCTTCCTATGGGAAATAATCTGGAGGGAAGTTTCCCATTTATATAATCACAGACCACAGAAACAATTCAAGAGACTATTCACTTACTCAAAATATTTATTTTGAATAATGATAGATTAGTATGTGTACTTGATGAGTATTATGTGCATATATACATTTTGTTCTGCCTTTTGCTGTTTTTTTATTTGAGTTTTTTATGTGTTTAATAATAAAATTATTCTTTTAAATAAAAAAAGAATAGAGTGCAATGAATTCATGTATGTGTTGGGCACACTTTCTCTTTCATACGATCCAGAACTCAAGCTTAGGACCCAGTGCCAGGGACTTCTCACCTCAAGTAAACTAGTCAATATACACAGCTCCATTTCACATGAGAGCCCTGCAGCAAAACTCGCAAAGCAGTCAAAGACTGTGGATGTAATATCAAGAAAGTTACCAACAAAAAAGAAGGCAATTTCCACAAAAGTTGTGAATGGTGGTGTGATAAAGAAAACTGTAAGTTTGTCCCCCTAACCTGACTTGTGACTGCTACGCATCAGATAAAGTTTGCAGTATCTGCCTCTCAGATGAGGCCCATTTCCCAGGTGATTCTAGATTTCAGCAAATCAATAACTAAGACTAATCATTAGACCAACATACACAAGGTGAAGTGTTTGGCTCTCAACACCAATTAACCCCAAAAACAACAATGATAGCAAAATCTGGAAAAGAACAAGAGAAACACAACCCAGGATACTCAAAATAATCTTGAAAAGAAACAACCAAAGTGGAAGACCCATACTTCCCAATTTCAAAACTTCCTGCAAACTGAGCCTAGAAGCACAGGCCTATAATTCAAGATATTTGGGAGGCTAAGGCAAGAGGATCACAAGTTCAAGGCCTGATTGAGCAGCAGAGTGAGTTCATAGCTAGTCTGGGCAAGTTGGCGAAAAATGGGCAGGTGATAAGGCTCAGTACTAAAACTCTTTCCTGGCCTCAGGTTCAAATCTCAGTACTATTTCCCACAAAAGATTATTTTCCCAAGGGCATAATAATCAAGACAGTGCTGTGCTGGAATAGAGATAAACAAACTCACATTTATTACCATGTTATTTTAGCATTGGCACTAGACTAATTCACTAGGAAAAGTCTGTTTAATGATGGTGCCTAGATGACCGAGAAATTCACACTCAAAACAATGAAGTTACATTACTACCTCAATTACATGTAAAAATGTAACTCAAACCAACTTAAGATCTGAAGATACAATACAGTGGTAGAATGCTTGCCTAACATGCACAAAGTCCTGGATTCCAGCCCTAGCATAGTATAAAACCAGGTGTGGTAATGCCCACCTGAAAGCCCAACACTTTTGGAGTAAAGGCAGAAGGATCAGAAGTTTAAGGTTCTCATGCCTATCTCAACAAGAAAAAAAAAACAGCTAAAATGAAGAGCTGGAGAGATGGCTCAAGAGTTAAGACTCTGTCTTGCAAGGCAGAAAGACCTGAATTCAGATCCCAGGTCCCACATAAAAATGCCAGGTGGAAATGGCAGCAGTCTGCACTTCTGGCCCTCATGGGTGAAGCAAAAAGGAGGTAGAAGCACTCCAGGATGATTCCTGAAGTCACTCTTGGCTCTCCACAGGGACACACACTAAATAAATAAATAAATAAATAAATAAATAAATAAATAAATAAATAAATGTTTTAAAAAACAGCTAAAATGATACATTTAATAAAGGAAAACAAGTATAAATTACACCCTTGGATTAATGAGGTTAGTTCAGAGGCCCACATGTAGCTCCACACAAAACTGTAAACCTACTTAAAATACTGAGAGGTTTTTTTTCTTTTTCTTTTTGGTATATGTGTAGTATCTGTATATACATATCCATTTATATACATGTGGATATGGATGAATGTGAAGACTATAGGCTTATGTGGGGTGTCTTCTATAACCTCACTTCACCTTGTATTTTGAGACATAAGGACTTCTTACTGAACTTGGAACACATTCATTAGGCTAGACTGGCTGGTCATTAGATCCCAGCACTAAGGCAGGTCCCAGTACTTGTGAGAGGCAAGCACTTAGCAATGATTCACCTCCCCAGACCTGTGATTTATTGTTATGTTACTCTAATTTGACTGCAATTCTCAAGTATGAACTTGCAGATAATGCCATGCCAGTGTGACAGAAATCAATAATGCTTTAATCTATTATTAAAAACAATAGGTGGTTATTGGGTATGCATTCTTACTTCATTGTCAAAGGTATTTCCACATGTTGGCCATCCTCATACATTATCCAATATACTTTACAATGGCCCTCTACTTTATACTATATTAGTAACTTCGATGGGAAGGGCTCAAAATTTGTTCTAGCTACCTGTCAATTTTGATAACAAAAGTAAATATAACCTATAAACTATTATTTTAATCCTCCATGACTTATACAACATCCCCAAAAAATTAAATTCAGACTATAGGTGAAATAATTCAATAAAATAGTTCAATAAAAATGAACAGATTATTATTTTTTGTTGAAGCAAAGATCAAGCACTCTATTTAATTTGTAAGGAATTTGTGCAAGCTTCAAAGATTATAATTTTAAGAGACATTATGTACAAAACATGCTGACAAATTTTATATTAAGGACCGTGTTGTAATAATAAAATAGTAGATCTGAAAAAAGTCTGGCTTCTCAATGATAAAAAATTCTAAGTCACAACTCAAATTGCATTGTAAAAGATAGTTTGTGGTAGCATATTTAATAAAAAAAATAAAAACCATTTACTATAGTATATAAAACAATGTATAGAGTGTGTAGCAGATACAATATGCCCTAAAAGGGGGGTGGTGTAGTTCTAAAAGCAGTATTACAAAGGGAACTGAAAAACGTGTCTCACTTCCCTTATCTGTAAAAATTAAAATAATATCTACTTTAAAGACTTCTGATAATTGCATGACTTAATCTATATAAGGTTTATGGTAGAACTCTGGCCGGTAGATAGCTCAGAAGATGCCTGTTTGTAATCCTGGTGACCTGAGCTCAACCCTCAAAACTGACATGATAGAGAGAACTGACTTTCTAAAGCTATTCTCTGACCTCCACTCTAACAAGTAAACATTTTCAAAGATTATGGTACAATACTTGGGCACATAATAGATATTTATAAAGCTATTATAAGTTCCCAATTGGTATAGAGTCTATTCATATACAAATAATATATTCACATCCAGATTCTAGAATAAGCTTGAAATTGGTCATTATTAATTAATTAAAAACACACCTAAAAAACCCACACTTTTCTGAGTTGTCTCTTGGCAATGTTATTTTTATTTATATTTCAATTATAATTTGTGTGTGCATGTGTATATATGCCATTGTGCACATACGGAGGTCAGAGGACAACTTGCTAGAGCCAGGACTCTTTTTCTACCATTTGGAATCTAAATATCAAACTTGGGTCATCAGGCTTGGCAAGAAACATTTTTACCCACTGAGTGATCTCACTACTGTTGTCCTTAGAAAGTTTTCTTTAGTTATCTATTTTGTGTGCACATGCACAGGTGCCTCAGCATGCATATGGAGGTGAGAGGACAACTTGCAGAAGCAGGTTCTCTCCTTCTACCATATGGACTCCTGGGATTAAGTCAGTCTTAGTGGCAAGTGTCTTTACCGGTTGAACCATCTCACTAGCTTCCGTGACATTATTTTAAAGTATTTGTTAGCTATTTCCACTTCCTCAATTATTTCTTCATATTCCTTTGCTAGTTTTTAAATGCTTTTTATGATTGATTTGTAAGATTTATTAGTGTCTTTAATATATCAGAGGGGCGTGTGTGTGTAAACTAATCCCGACTTTGCCCTTTTCTATCACTTATGGTAGTTTTCAATAAAAGAAATTTATGAACCCAAATTTGGTAGTCTTCTCAGTCATATTCTGGGTTCCATGTTAAACTAAAAGGAGGTAAATAAATATAATCAATACATCCAGAAATCATCCCACATAGGAAGGATTATACAGCTAATAACAATACCTATTACTTATGCAGCACTTACTATGCCACATTTAACTCCCTGAAATTGTTATAAGATAATTCTGTTCTTTTCTCTATTTACAGATGATGCAGCTAAGGGACAAAGAAATTAAGAAATTTGCCCAAAGTCTGTTCAGAGTCAGAGAACCAATCAGAGGAAAAAACCTGGTGAGTCTTAAGATTATATATCTCCCAAAAGTGTGTGTGCTTGTGTATGTGTGTGCACATACAGGTGAATGTACGAATACTTCATAATGAGTAAGATAAGAACTGGAAAAAAAAGAGGTAGTTCAGAGAAAAATCTCCAGAATACAATAATGAGTAACTTCAAATGTGGAGCCAAAAAGAATCAAGAGCAGAAAAGAAGAGATAATATTGTGAGACAAGAATACTGAAAGTTCTAAGACCATAAGGAAGATGTGGAAAGTTATAAATGTTGGAATTGCAAGACTGCTACGGAATATCAGAATTTAGTTCAACTCATTATTAAAAGCTCAAAGAAATAGGATCATTCGAAAGACATACAAGTTATTCACTTTTCTAAGTAATTTTTCTTAGTCAACACTACCTTTCAAAACTGAGCTTAAAAAAACAAAAATGGGCTGGAGAGATGGCTCAGGGGTTAAGGCTCTACCTCAAAAGCAGAAGGTCCTCAGTTCAGATTCCGAGTCCCATGTAAAAATGAGAGGCAGAAATGGTGGTGGCCTGTATTTCCAGTGCTGGAAGGTAGAGCCTGGGAAACTCCAGAGCAAAGCAAAGAGAAAGTAGCACAATCCAGGGTGACTCATGAAGTCACACATAGAGTCACACACAGAGGACACAGAGTGCCTTCTGATACACACACACATCAAGGAATGGACTTTTCGTTAGTTTGCTTTGACTCTCTAAATCATGTTCAACTTTGAATCCAATTTGAATAATTCTTTATGTACTGATTTATTCATAGTCATATCTCATTTTCTCCTTGGTTCTGATTTTCTATCTGTATTTTTCCTCACTTATTTTTATTAACACAATTTTTTCCAGCTTACTGGTAGGTTATAGTAAATCACTACAACCACACTGCAGAATGATACAAGGAAAATAAATGTTCAAAACATACAAAAGACCTGGTCATGTCCTCTTCTTCCTGAAGAAGTGCGCAGTTCTGAGAACACCAAGCTGTGGAAAGAGAAGCAAAACAGATGTGCTTCAGCTCCAGACCAAGGAAAATGGAAATGTTTAGTACCAGGTGAGATCCTCAAGGTCATAAGAAATTTAAGTACCATCTCAATCTATAGAGACACTGAAATGTATGTGAAGAATTAATGAATTAATCATGTTGTATAATGAAGCTTTATAGGAAATTAATAAGGTATCCAACAAACTACTGACAACATAGCATTTCCTTAGGATTCTTCTGAATAGGAAATTAATCTTCTAAATCCAACCATAATGTTAATAAAGGAAACTGAAGCTCACAAGATTAAAAAAACAGAAGCCTGAAGCACATAAGAGAAATTAATAAAATTATTAATAAAATAGAATTTTGAGAGTTACTGAGCAAACATGAGTTGTATGTACAACTTCACCATGGAAAGGTGAAGCTGAATATGGATTGGAAAGGATGGGAAGCCATGGCCATTCCCTAGAAAGGCTCAGAAATGGGGTAGCATGTATTTCTGCAGACAGGAGTTTGAGATGGGACTGAAAAGGAGGGAACTGAATATAAGATGCTGTAAAATGGTACTAAAACTACCTTATGTCTTCTTTTACTTTACACAGCATGGTGACATTTTTCATATACTAACAAAAAATAAAATAAAAATATAAACAATAGAGTTTTATTTTGTTCACTCTTCTCTAGATGTACTGAATTAGACAGTTTGTAGATTTCCAGCATACCAGAGCTAGATAAAGGTGGGGTTGAAGCAATGTAGAAAAAATAAGTTCAGGGGATGGGAAGATGGTTCCACAGTTAAAACTTTTGCTTTGAGTCTAGATCCCCAGATTCCATGTAAAAAACCACTATGTCAGGTGGTATTACAAACCCTGCAGTGCTGGCCTGGGATAGGGGATCCTGGGAAACCCCAGAGCAAAGGAATAAGGAGATGGAACAATCAGGATGATTCCTGATATCACAGGCACACACACTTAAGTGCCCTCTTTTATATACACCCACAAACACATGTTCACACACACACACACACACACACACACACACGGGGGCATGCAAAAAAGAAAAAGAAAAAAGAGATTTTTCACACTGAAAACTGAGGTACCCCTCCCACATCTTCTTTCCTTTGTTTACCTTTAAAAAAGCAGGAGTTCTTGCTCAAACAAATTCCTCAAACAAATCTAAGATTCTCACTGTGGAAAGTGACTAGCCTAAAAGAAAATGTCTATACACACTAGCAGCCTTCACTATTGTATAAGGACAAGGAGAAAAGTTATATTGGAGTGGTAGTGATATTGAAAGAGTTAAGTAGTGAAAGACAGAGAAATCCTTATGGGAATTATTAGAAATATAAAAAAGTAAGAAATCCATCATTAGCAATATAAGGATGTTACTCAGAAAAATGGAGATGAATATCTAAACAAAAGGCAGGAGACGTGGCTCAGTGGTTAAAGCACTTTCTGCACAAGCAAAAGAACTAGAGCTCAGGTGCCTAGAATCTAGATAAAAGCTGTGGTGACCTGATAAATTGCCTATAATTCAAGAATCATAAGGCAGAGTCTGAGATCCCCAGAGCAAGCTGGCTAGCTAGACTAGCCGTACTGGTGAATTCTGTGTTTAACTGGGAGATTGTACCTCAAGGAATAAAGTATATGATTTCTGTTATCGGCCTCAGACCTCTGTGTGTGTGCACATACACACACACACACACACACACACACACACGTGTACAGCACTCATGAAAAAAAACAAAAATGTTCAAAACAGTTGCTTCAGGAGGGATGGAACAGGAAACTTCTATTTATAATTTCATAACAGTATTCAAAATTATACTAAAATATATTCAAGAAAACAAAGAAAAAAATTAAAATTCTATTTAAAAAATTAAAATAACAAAATTAGGAAAATGTCTGTCTTGCAGTCAGTAACAACCATGTGAACTTTCACAGTGGAAATAACATATTTTCAATCTTCTACACTTCTGAATAAAACAGTTACTCTCAAGAACCCAAACCCCATCCATTTCTGTTCCACCTCACCTCTCCCTTCCATCCTCCAGGCCAAAGGCTCCATTGTCCCACAGCTGGTACAGATCTGTCAAGGCTGAGATGTCATCCGGATCTTGCTGATTCTGGGAAGGAGTGATCCAGATGGTTGGCAGGTCCAACAACTGCAGGGTCCACTCTTTTCCAGAACGCTCCAGCTTCTGGCACAGGTCTCAAGTCAGGTCTCCTTCCATGACAGATACTTGTTCTTGGGTTTCTTTATATTCACACAGCAGATCTGTCTTACTGCTGTGGAGGCAGGATCTGTAGGCTTAAGACATAAGTCAAATTTATCCACTGCCTATTCACTGGATCTTTTTGGTATCCAGCCTCCAAAACAGCCCCCAATATTCAATATCTTCTGGTATGTTTATTGTGGTTTAAGAGCCTAAGTTTTCAGATAATCTGTTACATACTAACAGATAACTAACACAGTCCAAATACTTATTTCCTTGCTTGATTCATACTCTCTGGATTCATTGACCAAAGTTGCTAAATGTAGAGACCAGTAGGGATTAGGAGGAAAAAAAGAATCATCAACTCAGGATAAATGAAGTACTCAACAGAGACACCAAGAGTCTAGAAACAAATCGATATTCACATTATCTGCTTCTTAAATATCTTCTTTGAAAGGTATAGAATCAGTGCAGAGGCAAATAAAATGTTGAGGCAAAACAAAGCAAATGAAAAAAAGAAACACTCAGATTTGCAGAAATCCCACGTGGCACTCAAAAGGAATTGTATTAAAATTTCAGTTATTCCATTTTCTGTCTGAATTACTGTAGTAATCAAGGTAAAAGAGACTCACAACTTAGATTTCAAAGACTTATCATTTGAAATAAAAAGATACTCTTTCACAATGGTATAAAGTAAATGACATAAATAAAGGAAATATTAATTTATCATTGGCTATGACTCTTTGCTAGGTAAATGGCACAAAAAATACAGCACAAAAAAAGAAACTGTGCTTCGTACAATAAATTAAAACAGAAAACACTGAATTATAATACATTTTGGTAAGTGCTATGCTTAATATAGTTCTAATATCTTTCATATAGTTTTTGTTTTTTGAGTTAAGAGTATCACTTTCCAGCCCTGGTAACCTGTAATTCACTATGTAGCCAAATTTGCCTTGAATTTGTGATCTTTAAGCTTCTGCATCTTTAGTGTTGTGCTTACATGTGTGTGCCACTACACTCAGCTTGTATGTTTAATTATTATTCTACAATTATCACCTTATACTATTCATCTACCTTTCTCACAATACAAGCCCCATGAGAACAGAAAATTAATTTTTGTCTAATTTTGTCATTGATAATTGGGTATTCAAAACACATGATATACAGCCACTATGGAAAAACAATACAGCGATTAAAAAAACTAAAAGACAGTAACTATGACCAAACAATTCTTTTGTGTATAATTTCCAAGATATTTAGATCACTTGTACATCTGTGTTTACAGCCATGTCATTTGCAGCAGCCTAGGAGTGGAAGTAGTCCACATATTCATGAGTGCATGAACAGATTCAAAAACGTTTATCCATACACAAAAAAGGATGTATAGCTTAGAATTCAAAATTTTTAAAGTTTATATAAATTTGGACTTTGTTAAGTATGCAAAAATAAAGACTGAAACCAAAGCAGTGAAAGAAAGAAGGACAAGGTAAGTAATGAAAAAGAAAATTTTGTTAGTCATTGTGATAAATACAACTGGGTCAAACTCATCTGTTGACATTCAAACAGACTGAAAACATTAAAAAGTTCAGCAATATGCTCCTCATAGGAAACCACAAACATAAAGGCATAGAATCGATTGGAAAATAAAATTCTTGACAAAATAAGAAAACAATATCATCAAACAAGGGCACTTGGATCAAAAGGTATTCACTCTAAGCATGCTTCCCATTGTGACGGATTGAAATTTCTGGTCCTAATTTCTGTGCCTCTCTAGCAGGACTATACATTCACTGCATTTGTCAGAAACACCGCCCTGTCTTCCAACTGCCAAGTATAATGAATAGCAAGCTTATACGACTTTCTTCTGCTAATGTAATGCTAGTATATTTATAAGCAGGAGTTTTAGGGGTGTTTGTATGATCTCGCTTGCGCTCTGGTGGTCCACCATGAAAAGAAAATGTCTTGGTAACCACTGTCCTTTTAAAAGAGGAATGAATGGAGGGCACATCTCAGTTCATTCTCCAGCCCCTCCACACGACCAGATACAGGTCCGATCATCAGCTAACACATTGAACCTGCTAACACTGTGAACAGAAGAAATGCTAGCTGGTGAATGCTACTGAGTTGAAGTATAGCTTGTTAGGCATTATTAAACTATCTTCAGGGCTGGGCATAGCTGGGTGGTGTTTGCTTAATATGCTGGAGAAGCTAAGTTTATCCCAGAGCTTAAAAAGAAATAAGTAGATTAGTACACATAATAAAAGCAAGCCAGCCATAAGATGATAATAATGAACCTGGGCAAAGATTATTGGAAAAAAAAAAAAAAACACCTAAAAAGTTAAAAAACAAACCTAAATGTGTAGGGAACCAGCAAAGGAGACAAGAGAAGTGCCAATGAAGAAAGAGTTCTTAGTTGCTAGTTCATAAAAGCTACAAACCCGAAAAACACATAACCACGCACATTTTTCCAGGCTCACACTCCACCCTTAACCACAATCACACACAATCAAATGACACAAAAATACAATCATACTACTGTACTCAACACAGACACACCCCCTCTCCCGTCAAAATCACACCCCCCTCAGAGTCATCATAATCACACACGCATTAATTCCTACCAGCTTTCTATTACAACTCCAACCACTCACCAGTAGCGTCCTTGCACTGTGAGCACTCTCTACAGCGATTCCTTGGGATATCTGGGGCCCCCAAAGCCCCTGCCCAGTCAGCAGCCCATGGCTTGTGCAAACCGGACGGCTCGGGAGCCCCACCCTCCCTGCCCGCTGTGGGATCCTGGCAGCGTCCCCGGCTGGAAACGTCTGAGACCCGAGATGCAATCTTTAAGAGGCTGAATGGGAGCCGACTAACAGACAGGTCAGGGGCAAATTCCATACTCAACTTGCATTCCACGACCGCTCTGTGCTAGATAGAACACAGCTGCTCCCACAAGGCGCTGCTGCCCGGTTCAACTTCGGGCCAGGGGGCGCTAAGAATAGGACTGGGTCCTTCTTTGGACTACATTTCCCAGCCTGCCACTCCATTTCCAAGGAACATGATCTTTTCTAGACTCCTGGAGGGACTTTAGATTAATAAGGTAAGAGAGCCTGGGGTCTCAGTGATCCTGCTCAGTTGCTACCGGTTCCGGGTTTCGACATAGAATGACTAGAAAAATCTCAAGTGAGGATAGTGGAAGCTTTGTGGGGAGTCTGGAATCTTGGGTAGAGTTCTTGAATGGTTTTGTGAGGTTTTATACACACACACACACACACACACACACACACACACACACACCATCTTGTGACACCAAGGCTTTCTGTGGGCATATAGGCTGTCTGGTCATTGGAGGGATATGACTTAAATGTGACTGTATCTTAATGGGTATTTCACTGTGTGTATTACTGTGGGATTTAAGACATCCATGTGGTTGTGATCCCAGAACTGCGCCCAAGAATGGTCTCTGAAGTTCCGTCAAATTCTAGCCTGGGACAGCAGCAAATTCGGCTTACAGTAATTGCAAAGATTATAAACAGGAGGGAAGGGGAAGGAGGGCCCTGCCAGAAACCACGAAAGAGGGGATCATGCTACAGCAGAGAAAACAGGCCACCATCAAGGACTGCAAATAAGCAGTGAAACATCTGGTTAAGCTCACAGACTTTCCTTCCTGGTCACTTGCAGCTGAAGGGGTTTGATCTCACCAGTCAGGGAGGGCATAGAGACTGGCAGACAGATGATAACCATCCTGCAAATGGGAGACTGACCACCCCCCCCCCGTGGTCTCCTACTCTTATTCCATTTACCTTTGAATCTACTCTTATAGTAAGACTATTTTAACAGCTTTTTATCTCTGGCTAGGAGAAGACATCCAATACCCATAAGGATGGAGCCAAGGGCAGTGCAGGAACAGCAAAACTGAAAGAAAAAAAAAACTAACAACAACAAACCATAATTCAGAACATCAGAGACCCTACATTAACCACCTGGAACCAGGCCAGCCTAATCTCAGGGAAATTTGCGGAAGAGGGGGTGGCAAGATTGTAAGAGCCTAAAGATGGGAAGGAGCAACGATATGCAAGATACTCCACACAAGTTCGGGCCGAAAGTAATCATAATAGGACTCTGCATGACCTGCACAATGACCGACATATCATTGACCCCCCAAAGTCTAGCATGGATCACAGACACTAGGATCCTTATAAGCAAGGGATTAACAGCCACAATAGTGTTCCTATACTAAAGGAGAACACAAGAAAGGGCTCTAGGCAATGCTACTGAGTCCTCACACCTCATTAAAGCGGAGGATCCAGAGGGATTCACACAAAAGGATGCTCTAGGGCTGGGGGGAGGGGCGAGAGGGGGCACTGGGAGAAAGGGAAGGGTGGAAAGGAAGAGGAAAAGGAGGGAGGGAGAAAGGGAGTTTGGGGAGGGGTGGAGGGAGGGAGGGGTCCAGGGTATCTATTAAGTTTATATGAGTGGGAAAAATAAATAAATTAAATTTTAAAAAAGAAAAGTAAAATGGCCTCCCAAGTCATTGTGCTAAAGTGTGTTACTTAGCATAAGTCTGCGATGTGTCTTATGGAGATAATACATGCCTTAGATAAGCTTTGTTCTGGCATAAATCATGGTGCTGTTGATATTCAACAGTAATTAACAATATTAAGTATCTTGATCTGCACAAAAATTTAGAGATCTACTTTCAGGATCAATTTCTCAGCATGCATGTGCATGTGTGTGTGTGTGTGTGTGTGTGTGTGTGTGTGTGTATACAAGAGGACAATTCAGTGTATGTACCTGCGAAGGCCCAAGATGACTTCAGGAATCATCCTGAATTACTCTACCTCTTTATTGATTTGCTCTAGGGTTTCCTGGGCTCCACCTTCCGGTGTTTGACCTTCTGGCCATTGCCATTGCAGTCCAGAATTTTTACATGAAATCTGGGATCCAAACTCAGGTTCTTCTGCTTGTGAGGCAAAGGCTTTAACCCCTGAGCCATATCTCCAATCCTCTTTGTCTTTTTTTTTTTTTTTTACCAAAACTCTTGTTAATTTCTGTGCTTTGTCAGTTTTACAAATTACTTAGCTGTATTTTAGAACTATCATAGTATTTAATTCTCTAGGCTTGATATAAGATGCAAGGTAACTTACATCCCAGTAATGAGAGAAATTAAGTCAGTGTCAAAGAGAGAATGAATACTCAGGTAAAAGTTTTAATGAAGGCTTTTTCCCAAGAAGAAAATAGGAAGACAGACAAGAAAGAGTATTGGAAATGGGGTTGAAACAACACAACAAAGAGGCATTAGTCTACTCCCAAATCAGAGGAAGGAATTTTTTTTTTTAAAAAAGCAGAATATTGCCTCAGCTTTCCCAGTGCCAGATATACAGATATAATGCCTGGCTAGAAATAGTCTCTTTAAGACAGCATTTAAAAAGTTTCTTTCCTCTGCTCCAGGGATGGAAGGGGGGGCACTGGGGGATGGGGAGGGAGGGAAGAGGGGAGGGGGCCCACGGGGGTAGGGGGATTGAAGGAGGGAGGGGACCGGTGTACCTGTTAAGTTTGTATGAGTGGATTTTGGGAATAACTCCCCATACAGCAAAAATTCACCTCGATAGCACAAGCACGACCATGTTCATAGCAGCACTGTTTACAATAGCAAAGTCATGGAATCAGCCCAAATGTCCAACAGTTGACGAGTGGATAAGGAAAATGTGGTACATTTATACAATGGAATATTACTCAGCCTTCAAAAATGATGAATTAATGCAATTTGCCAGGAAATGGATGGAATTAGAAACAATTATATTGAGTGAAGTATCCCAGACATGGAAAATTAAGCACTGTGTGTACTCCCTAATAGGTGGATCCTAGCACCAAACCCACTTAGAGACACTCAAAAATAAATCTCTGTAATACCTACAGTAATTGTAAAGATTATAAACAGGAAGGATGGGGAAGGAGGATACCCACCAGAAACAAGGAGAGAGGGACCATGTTACAGCAGAGAAAATAGGCCACCATCAAGGACTGCAAGGGGTGACATCCAATACCCATCAGGATGGAGCCAAGGGCATTGCAGGAGCAGCAAAACTGAAAAAAAAATCAACAAACCATAATTCAGAACATCAGAGACTCTATATCAACCACCTGGAGCTGGGCCAGCCTAATCACTCTCCATCCTCAAGCTCAGGGAAATTTGTGGAAGAGGGGGCAGTAAGATTATGAGAGCACAAGGATGGGAAGAGTAATGATATGCAAGACACTCCACCCAAGTTAGGGCTGAAGCAATCATAATAGGACTTTGCACTATGTCCAACACATTATTGACCCCACAAAGTCTAGCATGGACTAAAGGCACTAGGATCCTTGGAGGCTAGGGACTGACAGTCACAGTAGTGTTCCTAAGCTTAAGGGGAACACAGAAAAGGGTTTTGGGAAATGCCACTGGGTCCTTGCACCTCATTGGAGAGGAGGACCCAGAGGAGAGTTGGCATGCTCTGGGGATTGGGGGGGCAAGGCGCTGGGGGATGGGGAGGGAGGGGAGAGGGGAGGGGGGAGTAGGGTGGTCAAGGAGAGGGAGGGAGGGGACCGGTGTGCCTGTTAAGTTCGTAAGCGGAATAATAATAATAATAATAAAGTTTGTATGAGTGGAAATAAAAAAAAGTTTCTTTCCTCATATTTTAAGACTTTTCCATGTAGGATACAGAACAGTGTCTAGCTCATCTAAGTGGAGGAGCCTTATGGTGGAGTTTTGTCCTTGTGATAAGGGTAGAAAGTTAGGAAAGGAACATATTCCCAGATATATTTTTACTTTTACAGAGTAGGAGTGAAAGGTTTGAGAACCTATCCTGTCTCTTCTCTGTATGAAGGTTCCTGGCTACTTCAATATTTATTTCAGTATTTAATTCTCCTGCTTTTTTCAGAAATTTAACCTCCAGAACAGAAAAAAAATGAATACTTGCTCCTTATTTTCTTTCAGCTCTGGAATCAATGTGTGAGATCAACATATTATCTCTAAACAGCAGACATTTCAATCAAGTAATACTTACCTTTGAAGACATACCCACTTTTACTCAATTTGGGTTTCTTATTCCATGTCAAAAAGTTCATGAAGAGAAACTTGTGAATGTAAGATATGTGGAAAGGCTTTTAATCAGAACTTATGATTTATTCAACATTGGAAAATCCATTCTGGTGGGAAACCTTATGAGTGGAAGGAGTGTGGGAAATCCTTTAGTTGTGGCTCACTTGTTACTGGATGGCAAAAGAATGTAAGGAATGCAGCAAAGTTTTTACTTGTAGTTCACATTTTTCCTAACATCAGAGGGTCACATTGATAAGAAACCTTGTGAATGTAAGGAATGTGGTGAAGCCTTTAATTATTGTTCAAACCTCAATGATCATCAAAGAATTCACACTGGTGAAAAATCTTATGAATGTAAAGTCTATGGAAAAGCCTTTACTAAAGGCTTACAACTTTTTCCACATCTTGGATTCATACCAGTGAAAAACCTTATGAATGTAAAGAGTATGGGAAGACCTTCACGCAACACACAAGGCTTATTCAGCACCACAGAATGGACACTGGTGTAAGGAGTGTGGGAAAGCCTTCAGTAGTGCCTCAACATTTGCTAACCTTCACAGAATTCATGCTAGTGAGAAACTTTATGGGTGTAAAGAATATGGAAAGGCCTTTATTCAGAGCTTAGAACTTATTCAACATCAGAGCATACATACAGGCCATGTGAGTACAACGAATGTGGAAGATTTTCAATAATGCTTCAAACCTTACTCGACATCAGAAAATTCACACTGTTGAGAAATCTTATGGTAATTGCTCACATCTCATTCACCATGAGCCATGGGTGAGTCAACATGGGTGAATAATAAAAGCAAACCAGGAAATGTAGGTGTTTTTGTTTATTAGGTATCCTGTGGCTTACTGTTAACAAAGAATCGAGTATCAGATTTGTGGCTTGAAACAAACATATAATCACAGTTTTGAAGCTTGGCAATACAAAAAGTTGCTGGCAGAGTTAGCTTCCTCTGAGGACTCTGAGGAGGATCTTTGTTCTAGCTGATAGCTGTCAACAATGCATGACATTATTTTACAAGTGCATTATTCCACTTTCTGCCTCAATCTTTATGTTGCATTGACTCTGTTTCTCTCTTAATATGGATACCAGTTATATTGGATTAGTAAGGTTACCTAATGATCTCATTTTGGTTATATGTGTGAAAACCTTATTGCCACAACAAATATTTATCAGTACCAGGGGTTAAGACTTAATCACACAATTTCTGATGGTAGGAGGGTAATAACAGTTCACAATATATTCTTGATATTTGATCTATCTATTTATTTATAGTTTCCATCTCTATATAACTTGTTAATCACATGTATTTTAAAATATGAATTTAAAAAGTACAAATTAAATTTCCTTTCTCCCAGAAAAAGGAAAGAGTCTATCATAAAACTGCTTAAATTTGCTCTTTAAATGCAATTTTAATGCTTTTTGCTTGTTTCCACATTTAAAAATTATTCTCTAGGCTGGAAAGATGGCTCAGGGGTTAATACTCTGTCTTCCAAGCAGAAGATCCTGAGTTTGGATTCCAGGTCCCTCATAAAAAATTATTGATTGTTAATTGGCAGGCAGTATTCTAATTACTCCCCAGCCCACTACTCTTTTGTAGCATATTCAATAGACTTTTCCTTCCTTTTCTGTTTTCAATTTCTGTTTCCTAATAGCCTCCTTTTATTGATATTACATGTGTGTGCATACATGTATACATAAATACTTGTATCTAAAAACTTAAGACTGCTTTATGTTTAATTTATCAACAAATATGAGTATTTGTATTAAATAGATATAACGTATTGGATTGCTGTGGAAACTAAATGAACTAAGAATTGTAAAATGTTGAGTAATATATAGTAAATATCTAATGGATGCCACCCAGTATTAACAATTATACCTTAAGTATTATTTATGGAAAAGACTAACACTATACTTCAAAGTTGGCCAAGAGTTCAGCTACTCACTTTGTAGACGAGTTGCCACTTCTGGTAGAAAACGTTGCCTGTATCTTCAATATGGTGTCATAAGACAACAGCATCCCACAACCAATCTTGCTGGTGGATAGTAGAGCACATTGGAAGACACTTTTGGAAGAGGTGCTAGACGGCTTAGGATCAATTAATGATCTACAAAAACATGTTTTATAAATAAACTACTCTAGATTGAAACTTTAAAATATTGTTCAAACAAAGCCACACTTTACCAGTATCCCTGCTAACACCAGGAAGTTCCATTAAATTAAAATTTGAAAATGCATAAGATCATCTGTGATCTCAGAAGTTGGGAAAATGGGTCCCTTTAGAAGGAGGATTGTCAAACAGATACCTTAAAAAATGTTCCACCTCTCTAGCCATCAGGGAAATGCAAATCAAAACTACCCTGAGATATCATCTCACCCAAGTCAGACTGGGAAAAATCCAAAATACAAACAATGGCAAATGCTGGAGAGGCTGTAAGGAGAAGGGAACTCTCATACATTGCTGGTGGGAATGCAGGCTAGTACAACCACTCTGGCGACCAGTATGGTGACTTCTAAAAAAGTTAAGGATCGGGGCTGGAGAGGTAGCTCAGGGGTTAAGCCTCTGCCTTGCAGGCAGAAGGTCCAGAGTTCGGATTCTAGACCCCACGTATAGACGCCAGGTGGAAGCGGGGGCAGCCTGCGTTTCTGGTCCTGGTAGGGTGGAGCCTGGGAATCCCTGGGCAGAGTAAATAAGGAGGAGGTGGAGGCGGTCCATGGTGGTTCCCGAATTCGTCCGTGGTTCTACATACACACATACATACATACACAAACGCGCACCCACGCATACACACACAATTGAATAAATAATAAAAAAAAATAAAAGTTCTTTAAAAAAAAGTTAAGGATCGAAATGCCATATGACCTTGCTATACCACTATTTGAAATAATCCCTAAAATGCATCATTTTACTATAGTGACACAAGTACATCCATGTTCATTGCAGCACTATTTACAATAGCAAAGTCATGGAATCAACCCAAATGCCCAACAGTTGAGAAATGTGGTACATTTATACAATGGAATATTGCTCAACCATCAAAGAAAATTAATTAATGAAATTTGCCAGCAAATCGATGGAGTTAGAAGAAATTATACTGAGTGAAGTATCCCGGGCAGAGAAAGTTAGACACCACATGTTCTTTCATAAAGTGGATCCTAGTTCCAAACCTTCTTAATGACATACTTGAAGATAAATCTCTGTAACACCCATTATAACTGCAAAGGATTACAACTGGGAGGGAAGGGGAAAGAAGACCTCAAGAGAAAGGAGACAACTGTGGTTTCCTACTTTTATTACATCTACCTTTGAATATACTCTTATATCAAGACTCTAGTTTAACAGCTTTTTATCTCTGGCCAGGGGGTGACATCCAATACCCATCAGGATGGAGCCACGGGCATTGCAGGAGCAGCAAAACTGCAAAAGAAAATCAACGAACCATAATCCAGAACTTCAGAGACTCTATATCAACCACCTAGAGCTAGGCCAGCCTAATCTCTCCCCATCCTGAAGCTCAGGGACATTTGCAGAAGAGGGGGGCAGTAAGATTGTAAGAGCACAAGTATGGGAGGAGCAATGATATGCAAGATACTCCACACAAGCTAGGGCCGAAGCAATCATAATTGGACTTTGCATGCCCTGTGCAATGTCCCACACACTATTGACCCCACAAAGCCTAGCTAAAGGCACCAAGATCCTTGGAGGCAAGGAATTGACAGCCATAGTAGTGTTCCTATGCTTAAGTGGAAAGGGTTCAGGGAAATGCCACTGGGTCCTTGTATGTCATCGGAGAGGAGGGCCCAGAGGAGAGTCTGGCATGCACATTAAAGGATTCTCCGGGGTTTGGGGGGGGGAGGCACTGGGGGATGGGGAGGGAGGGTTAAGGGGAGAGGGAGCAAGGGAGTCGGGGGGGGGGGGGGGAGGGAGAGAACCGGTGTACCTATTAAGTTTGTATGAGCGGAAATAGTAATAAAAAATGTTTAAAAAAAAAAGAGAAAGGAGACAAAAGAGCAGAGTTCAATAGAGAACTTATGTCATGTACGGCAGCTAAAAGGCAGGACATCTGATGAAGCTCACTCTCACTTCCCTTCCTATTCACTTGATTAGACAGGTTTGAAAAGCTGGGCATATCTCCCCAGTCACGGAGTGAATGGGGGCTGGCAATTAGATAGTAGCCAACTGGCAGCTCAGAGACTGATCCCACTCACTACCTACCGTGCCCTATTCCTATTCTTCCCTCTACCTTTAAGCCTCTTCTTACATTAAGACCTTCTTTTAAACAGTCTTTTATCTTTGGTTAGAAGACCTCAACACCCAAACAGGATGCCTGTGGCAACCAGGGTCTCACTGCAATGTGACCGGATCTTACCTAACCTGCACAATGGCTGTCATGTCAACAAGCCCCTATAGACCAGCACAGATCTCAGGAGAGATGGCTTCAGGCAGTAGGATCCTTAAAGGCAAGGGGTTAGACAGATACATACTAGTGGGCATAGTTTCCATATTAGTGGGCAGCCCAAGAAGGGGCCCCAAGGTACCCCACAGAGTCCTGAACCCTCACGATTGTAGATGACTCAGGGAACCTCAGGACCCATATAAACTGAAGTTCTGGAGTATGAGAGGGAGAGGGCAGAAAACATCAGGAGAGAAGCGAGGGAGGAAAGAGGGGAGGGGGAGAGGGAGGTGTGGGAGAGAAAGTGGGATGGAATATAGAAGGAAGGAGGAGAGGGAAGAGAGAAAGGGAAAAGGAGGGGTGTGAGGATACCTACCCACTGAACTTGTATAACTGGGTAAAAAATAAAATTAATAAAAAAAGAAGGGGAACTGTTAGGGGAACATTATGGGAGCTCTCAGAGTGCTACAACTGCTGTTTTCTGATGTGTTTTTTGTGATAATTGAGCTCTATACTCATGTACATTTTTGCATGCACCTTAACTCTCAATATAAGGTTTATGTTAAAAAAATTTTAATGATTGCATCAAATCCAGACTGAGTGCAGTAGAGGTGATGAAGAAAATAGGACTGCATTCCTTACTCAGCCTTAGGACTGTAAGCTACAAAATAACTCGCTGTCTTCCATTCTGTGCAACTGAAAAAAATAGAAACCATCTAGCCTAAAAGTTAGAATTTCTCCTGTATGGTTTTTAAAAGATGTTACTTGTGTTATATTTTGACTTTGCTTCTTAATATGTTAGAATGAATTGTGCTTAACTTAAGAGACAAGAGACTGGATAAGATATTTTTAAAAACATTGTACTCCCTCATTGAGTTAATGGATAAAATAATTTTATTTGTAATCTTGCCTCAATTTGTCTTACTGACTATTAGTTCAACTTTAATCTCAGTAAAGAACAAGTTTAAAAAAAAAACACCTTATTTTGCGTGTGTGTGTGTGTGTCTGAGAGGACACTGTGTGTGTGTGTGTCTTGGAAGACACTGTGTGTGTGTGTGTTTGTGTGTGTGTGTGTGTTTGTGTGTGTGTGTGTATGTGTGTCAGAGGACACTGTGTGTCCCTGTGAAGGACCAAGGGAGACTTCGAGAATAATCCTAGATTGCTTCTACTTCCTTTTTGCTTCACTCTGGGATTTCTTAGGCTCCACCCCAGTCCACCCAAAAGGACCAGAAGTGCAGGCCACCATCATTTCCACCTGGCATTTTTTAAAATCTGGGATCTGGGATCTGAACTCAGGACTTGTGTGGCAGAGTCCTAATCCCTGAGTCATCTTTCCAGCTCCAAGAACAAATTTTTTAAAAAGTGGCTGTCATGGTTTAAATGTGAGTTGTCCTCCACAGACTTGTGTGTTTGTATTCTTTGGGGTGTAATGTTTGAGAGGGTAATGGCACCTTTAGGAGGTGGAATCTTGCTGGAGAAAGGCACATTACTTGAGTGGGCCCTGAGTTTGGGTAGCCCCACCCTGCTTCTGCTAGTAGTCTGCTTTTGTTTTGCAGCTTGTTTTCTCTCTGCCTCTGTGATGATGTCTTCAGTGACCTAATCCACCTCTAGCTTCTGCCTCTCTCCACGCTTTTTCTGCCATAATGGGACTATATCTCCCCTCTGGAACCATAAGGCAAATAAATCTCTTGTTTCTCTCAAGTTGCTTGAGTCTGAGGGCTGTCTCACAGCAGCAGAAAGAGCAACTGCCACAGTAAGTTTTGTTTTTGTAGTTATGTAGGGTTTTTTTTTTTTCATATTCATTGAGTTGTTCTATTGGGATTTAATCAGTCATGGAGGTCAAACATTCCCATGCCCAAAAAATTAGGACGAGGCAAAAATATTTCTTAAAATACTGCAAGGGCTGGAAATCAGAAGATTCTATTTTGGGATCTCTGGTCTCATGGGAAAAAATGGCATCGGCCTGTAACTCGGGTCCTGAAAGGCAGAGCCTGGGAAACTCCAGAGCAAAAGCAAATAGAAGATAGAAGCAATCCAGGGTGATTCCCAAAGTCACTCTTGGACTTCCACAGGCACCTACAGTGCCATCTAATACTCCCAGATATACACACACAGAAAGACATACAGACACACACACAGATAAAAATAAATATTTTTAAAAAGAGGGAAAAAAGCACTGTAAAAAATACTCTAAAGTCAAGATTTAGTTTTCTATTGATTTTTTTTTTTTTTTGGTAGAATGAGGTCAAACAAGAGTATTTTTCAAACTCAGTTTGCTTTTCCAAGTCTTTCAGCTTAAATGCTTCCAAATTATCAGCTGAAATACTCAGTGAAGCACAGGCAAAGTCTCATCCATTGTGGTTGCTGTTGAATAACGAGGCTCCCTGCAAGGACTGACAGGTCATGTCATTACCTTGGCCAGAGAGAAGCTTAAAGAAATCACTGGAAGAAATGTGCATTAGATCCCTGACAAGGGTAAAAGAAGCCACATCTTTAACGTGATACTTTAGATAAGTTTAATGTAAGATTCTTTGAAAAACACTATTATTGCAGAAGTATTTTTTTAAAGGGAGACTTTCAGAAGTTTTGAGATGAACCTTGGCCATTCAGGACAAGGCGAAACTGGCTCTCAGCTGGGGAACGTCAGGTAGGTGAAATGTGTTTTTGTCGTGCAGGGTCACAGGCTCAAATCCTTGATTTGGTCCCCAGCCTCTGAATTTCATAAGTACCCACTACACCAACCCTATAAAGCCTCTTAATCATACATATATGGTGTCCCCAATCTCCCACACCTAGAGATTCCTGAAGTCACTGATATGACCCATATATCAAAATCTGATCATGGAAGACTACTAGTCAATAATTACCAAACCCAGTAATACAATCTGGTTGTCAATCAAATTGCATAGTCATGAATCTACACTGATTATCAGTTTACATTCCAATGACTGACTCCCATAGTCTTCCTTCCTCACAACTGACAGGCCCAAATCCTTGAGCCCATTGATCCCTCTATTCCCCTCTCCCTGATCAACTAAAGATTGTATAATACTCAGACTTCTCATGGATAATCTACAAAAAGTCTCAATGGCTTAAAGAAGTCCCTCAAATATTGGTTACTGACACTCCCCCCCCTTCTTGTTCTCCTGTGCAAGCCTCCAGAGAGGCCCTCATGTACCACAGGCTGGCCTTGAACTTCTGATCCTCCTGTCTCCAGCTCCCAACTGCATAACAGGCGTGCCCCTTCCAAGCCGGGCTTATGTGGTGCTGGGAATGGAATCCAGGACTCCTGCATGCTAAGCAAACCTTCTAGTAACTGAACTACATCCAGTTCAGTTTATTATTATTGCTCACAGAACCAAGAACCTCTAAGGCTTTCAATCACTGAGCCCTAATGCTCTCTAAATTCTTGCTTTCAAAGAACCACACTAGGTCTCAAACTCTTGAAAACTATTATAATTGATCACCACACATTGCCAGTGACAGTTCACAGACCCCTAGTTTATTAGTTTCCACTTAGTTCAAACCCGTTTTCTTCACAGGACGCCTGCCAAAAATTTCCACAAACCCAGGCCTGACACCATGGAACCTGCATAAGGATCAGATGCCCCGCCGATTCTTCAGTTCCCTTGACATTTCCCTTATTAGGAATTGACCCAATTGGGCCACCATCATCTCTAGCCAACGTTCTTCACAGGTCCTAAGGTTTGTTCTCTGGTTGACCATTCCCAGTTAGCCTACATCAGCTCCTTTAAGCTGAAACTGATTACCCTAACCCTTAGCTTCACTGCAGTATCATTTCTTCTCATACTGCTACCTAAAGTGCAGACTCGGTTGTGACTTTGAACAGGAGGCCGGACACCTTGCAATCTTCCATATAACAGGATTCTGGGGACTTAATGGCCACCTGTTTGATGAGCATTTGATAGGAGCCACCATCTTTAAAACTGTTCCGTACAACAAACCCTTTGCTAGATTGAGGATTGGGCTATTTGGAGGCTGAGAAGCAGGTAAGTAAGTGGGTGCTCTGAGTAGGAACCAAAACAGGAACTGGGTATAACTCAAGAAAAAAGCCTCCCAAAGGAACTGGCAAACAACCTTGACTGGAAAACAGAACAGCCAAACTTGGATACGTAATCTATGTAAATTATACAGATCTTTGATTAGTCATTAAGACCAAGACTTACCTTGCATGCTGAAGGCATGGAATTCAGAATTCTGTGGTCACCTTCACTCTGTCTTTTGGAAATACGTATAGATAAGGAATGGGTTCCTAAGAATGTTGTCTCTAACTGGAAACCATATCAAAATCAATTGAGGACATTATAATATTATATATTATATTATTCCATTTTTTTGAAGTACCAAATTCTTCTTCCAGGTTGCCAAATTTCCAATACTCCCTTTCCAGGGGTGGTTCTTTCACCACTTGGAACATTATCAGAAGTGACGTGCTTCTTTCTTTCTCCTACCTCAGCCTCTTCATTGCTGGGATTAAAAACCTGAGCCACCATGTACACCTAGTTTCTTAAGAAGTAATTTGCATCAGAGTATAGAGATAATTATAATACATAATTATAATTAATATAAAATGTGATTATAAAAATACATACTTTATGGGCTGGAGAGACGGTTCAGAGGTTAAGACTCTGCCTTGCAAGCAGAAGGATCTGAGTTCAGATCCTAGATCCCACATAAAAATGCCAGGCAGAAATGGCCTGCCTTTCTGGCTCTGGAAGGTCAAGCCTGTAAAAATCCCAGAAGGAGGCACAAAGGAGGTAGAAGCAATACAGGATGATTCTTGAAATCAACCTTGAGGCTCCACAGGGACACACAGTGTCGGCTAATACAACCCCCTCACACACACTAACATGGATGCAAAAGTAAAAAAATACATACTTTACATTCAGTTGTGGACCAAAATAGATTAGAAAATGCTCTAAAGTATGGCAAAAGAGTGGATATAAGATTTAAAAGAACTCTGAAAGTTACCCAAAAATTAAGAAACAGTTCCCAATGAAGGATGCATTTGAAAGGTGGGGTTCCTGTTTAAGTCTGGGATTCAGAGGTCATAGAAAGTGTGATTACAGCTTCACTGAATGGTGGCAAATTTTGATGTACTACCTGGAATAGAACTAATCTGCAGTCATTAGAGTAAGCAGGAACCAAAACTTTGGGACATACGTGAACTGCCAATGATGGATGTAGTTAAGGTGCAGGCACAGACTTAGAGAACACATCTCATTGACGGTACCATGGGAACAAAGGGCTAGGGATGCTGGGAAGACACTTAGAGGGAATGAGGGGGGAGTACTGTGGTCCCAATAGTTATAATTCATATGGGAAGGTAGTCAATTGGCATTGGTTGAGCTCCAGATTTGACCCATGAACGGAGCAACACCATTAGTTGTTATTCTATTTCCACACTGCTAAACAAACATATAAGAGGTACAAACAAGAACAAAAATATGCATACCCAAACATGTAAGGGAAGCCCCTTCTATATTATCCCATTTCTACCCTGTGAAGTCTTCACATGTTCACTACAAGAACAAATCCGGGGCTGGAGAGGTGGCTCAGGGGTTAAGCCTCTGCCTTGCAGGAGGAAGGTCCTGAATTCGGATCCTAGACCCCACGTATAGACGCCAGGCGGAAACGGGGGGTGGAGGGGGTGGGGGGTGGGGGTGGTAAACGCTCCTGGTAGGGCGGAGCTTGTGAATCCCCAGGGCAGGGTAAACAAAGAGGAGGTGGAGGCGGTCCATGGTGGTTCCCGAATTCGTCCATAGTTCTACACACACACATACACACACATACATACACACACGCACACACACACATACATACACGCACAACTGAATAAAAATAAATAAATAAATAAGAGAACAAATCCATTCCAGCAATGAGGCAATAAAGTGCTAATTGACAAAATAAATCAACAGTTTGGAAGTATAAAATCCTTTCATTCAGAAAAAAATCAAGTTTGCTAATTGGAAAAGAAAGGGTGGTGGTGCATTAAATATTTCACGGAAAAAAAAAAAAGAAATTACCAGTAAGCAGGTAAGGTTGCTTATCCTCCTTAATAATCAGGAAAATGTCAGCCAGAGCTATACCAAAATATCATCTCCCAGATATCTGCTGAAAAAAAAAAAAAAAAAAAACAAGAGAGTTTGGAAAGGATTTAGAGAGATGGGAATTTCATCTACTTGTTTACTAGTGAAACTTAAAATCTTAATAACTACTTGGAAAAAGTAGACAGTACTCACTAAGTTTAATTATGCATATGCTCAATGAACCCATATCCATCAAACATACAGGTGTATAAATGAACATATTCTCTATATAAAACTGACACAGTTCTGAGAATGTTCCTAATGACACTGTTTTATTTTTGTTAATCATAGATCTTCAGTAAGATATTTTATGAAACATTCTACCAAATATCAGCAGATATTTATGTATCCATAGCAAATGAGCAAGATAAATTACATACTAGGTTATAAGACATATCACAAATTTAAAAGAATTAAAATCATGCAAAGCATGCTTTTCCAGCATAATGAAGTCAAACTAAAATTAGTAAAGAGGTATAGGGGAATGTACTGAATTGAATAAAACCCAAATGTACAAATATTCATAGCAATTTTATTAAAATAGCAAGACATTGAAGACAGTTTAGATTGTCTTCAGTAGGGTTAAAGTGTTACACATTTATGTCATGACAATACTCAATGAAACCTATTTAGGCTACATATGTAGCTCATTGGTAGGGTGTTTATGTTCAGCTTGATTTAGATTAGAATCCTAGCACTGCTAGAAACAGAAAAAAAGGAGTAAATGATAGTTGTTGGTCTGTCAGAATTCTAGCCATCTAAGTGTAGAGTGCCACCTAGTGGAAAGTGGCATATGGAACATGGTCTATTAGAAAAGAAAATCCCATTTCCTGACAAAAGGTGTAAAGACTGAGAAAACAGGATCATGAGTTCTTCATGAAAAACAAAATTAAAGTACACTGGTCTGACACACTAGCGTCTCTAGAGCCCATTAAGAATTAAGGACAAAGCCTGAGATCTAAGGGATGTCTTCTTGAAGTGGAAATTTCTCACATATAGACTGTCTCTCTCTGGAATGTTGATTCTCCTGATATCCAGGTTGATCATCATGCACTGGAAACTAGGAAAGCTCACTCATTTCTCTTTCTCCTAGCAAATCAGAGGTCTCACACTTGAATATGCAAATCGATTCCCAGCCTGTACTTATCATTTCAGTATAAATAAAAGATGCCCCTGATCTCACTTACTTGGCCCAACTTTTGTTCTATTTTTGTGTCATTCTTCTTTTCCTCCTTTTCATATCTCAGCCTCTCCAGAGGTCACCATGCTGTATATATTATATTAGCGATATATAAGAGGGGGTTAACAGTTTTGTGTCCTCTTTATCTGTTGGTCAAAACAGAATATTACTTAATCATAGCATATAAAAAATAGAGATCTGCAAAATACAAAGTAAAAGTGACTGCAGACAGCTTGGCCCTAAACCACCATCTAAACTATCCCCATCTCAACATAAATTCATTGTTGATATAGCTTAAAAATAAAAATGTGAAATATAAAAAGTGGGACTCTGAATGCTAAAATGACAACCAGATATTTAAGTAGGGTTGGTGACCCTGAATATAAATAGTCTAAAAACAAATATGAAATAATAATCTTTTAGGGGGTACAGAGTGTGGTGCTGGACATTGAACTAAGGGCTATATTATGCAAACGCTCTACCCTAGTTAGAATCTTAGTTCTGGTCTTTGAATTGTCAACAGTGGTTACCTCTGAAAGGTGATTATTTCTGAGCTTCTGAAGAAACAAAAATATGTGAATGCTAGTCACATGCTTGGGGCACAATAAGGAAGCAATGGACAAAAGCAAATACTATTTTTAATTGTGAGTTTTAAGATAGAGAATAAGAGCCCCCATATATCCACAACCAGCAGTATCAAATTATAATTGCCTATTTTACTTTTTAAAGAAATTTTTTTCCCCAAGTTTCACCAATGTTATGGATTTGGTGATTATCTCACCAATGTTATGGATTTGGTGATTATCTCCAAGACGGTGATCTGTATGTTTTCAAGCTTTGTGATATTGAACATACAAAATATTCTCTATTTTATTTTTATTAATGCTGTTTTGGGGGTTGCCCGTGTTGATAAGAATAATTCCAAGACTGAAGAGAAGGCTGAGGAATTAAGACTCTGCCTCCCAAGCAGAAGATCCTGAGTTTGGATCCAGCAGGGCTGCAATTTGGCTGTGGTGGTATGAGTCTGGGAAATCCCAGCACAAAGCAAAAAGGAGGTAGCAACAATTTGGGATGATTCCTGAAATCACCCTTGGTCTTCCACAGGGACATACAGTGCCTTCTGATACACACACACACACGCACACACACCAAAATAAAGTTTAAAAATGAATAAATAATAACTCCAGTTAACCATTTCGATTTGTATTCTGTGTTAATTAAAAATTTTCAACTTTTTTAGATTGTTTCTGACTTTTCATCCACACAAATAATGCTGCAGATCTTCATCTACATCTCTTGAAACATGAAGAGAGTCTCTGAAGAGGGTTAAGTGTGGAATTTCTGGGTCCAAGAGTACTCACACTCTCAACATTACTAGATATTGCCAAATTGTGCCAAATACACCATTTCTAAGAGCACCATGTTTTTATGATTTCACATCTTTCCAGTAATTGACACTTTTGCCAATATTATCTTGAAATAGTTCCTTGTGGCTTTAGATTGTATATTCCTTTCTATCAGTGATGCAGAGTCAATTTTTCTAAATCCCTCACATCTACCATTTTATATTAGTGTGAACTAGCACATATGCCAGTTTCTTCAGATATGTTGTTAGACTCAGTAATTTTCTTACTGTTCTTAAGAATTCCCACTTCACAGATGACTTTTCAGAAAAATCTGAGAAATCAAAGGATAAAAGGTCCATTGAAGAATTGCAAGAATATTTGAAACAGGAAGAACCACCAACTTTAGTCTCTGTGAACTATGCTATACCTAATGTTCTTTAGTTTCATGTTATTCTTTAGTTTTTAACTCAGGAGAATGTAGTGTTCATATTGCTCACTGAATCTTCTCATGCCTGTGTCTAGTAAAAAGTAGCTATTCGATAATTATAGAATGAGTGAAAAATCTATAGTTTACCTTTTGAAATCATTGCACAAAAATCTTGAAAACTATATTTTTCCATAGTATAGAACAACTGAAATACTCTCAAAACTACTTGAGTTCACCCATGTAATTATGTGGGTTTAGTGTTTTACTGTGGGGCTGAATGTTTTACAGTGAATTGTGATCATTTCTATTTTTTCCTTAAATAAACATTTGGCACTCTTTCCAGTGAATTCTATTTTTAATTCAATCTAATTCATTGTCTTTACAAATTTTATAAAACTGATAATTCTAGTTTTACCACCTATGGCTATAATTATTACTTAGCAGACAATGAATGATTCTCACTTATGTTCTAAAATGTTTAGGTTTTCTCAGTTCTGATTTGATGCTTCCCAAGGTTGCTGCTTGTCCACCAAAAATCTTGTTTTGACTGTGATAAGTAAATAAGTTACTTTCATATATTTTATCTATGTTGGACAGTACCTATTGCCTAGTAGGTATTTAATGCATTGGTAGCTGTAACTATTAACTGAATATCTGCTACATTTGATGTACTATGTGAAGTATTTTACATGCAGATACACTGAATACATTTCTACAATAGCCTTTAATTACACTTAATTCCTTTTGTACAATAGCCTTTATTACCATTATTTTAAGATTAAAACCCTGAGGTTTAGATAAATCAAGTAAGTTGTTCCAATGCCATGGTAGCAAAAAAACTGATTTTTTAGAACCTAAGCTCTTAGCCTTGGTAAATATCTAGTGTCTAGAGGAGACTGGAATAAGGCCGAATGTTATATAAAGACTAGACAAGAGCTTCATAGACAATTTTAAAGGTAGTGGATTAATCTAAAACAAAAGCAATCAAGACACTGGGAGACAGTGGTACATTAATCTGCTTATGTTAAGAAGTACTTCTAGGTATAGTGGAACATGTAATGTCATTATTTGGGGGAGTGGAGGGATCAGGAGTTCAAGGCTAGCATTGTCTATACAAGTTTGAGACTACCCTGTGCTACGAGAGATCCCTGTCTCAAAAAAAATCACTGAGTATATAATAGAAAACAGGTTTATAGCAGTAATCTCAGTAAGATGAATCTTAGACTAAGGAAACAATATTGAAGAGAATAAAAACAAATTCCAGAAATATTTAGGATATAGAATTTATAGGACCTAGTGATTTGATGGATTGGCTGGTGAGAAAGACTCCCCAACATGGATTCTCTGATGATGAGCAAGGTGTGCGTGTTGCCGGAAAGTTTTCTTGCATTCTATACATTCATAAGGTCTCTCTCCTGTATGAATTCTCTGATGTTGGGCAAGGGATCCACAATAGCTAAAAGCCTTTCCACAAACATTACATTCATAAGGTTTCTCTCCAGTATGTACTCTCTGGTGTTGTGCAAGAGATGAGTCATTGCTAAAAGCCTTCCCACACTTAATACATTCATAGGGTTTCTCTCCAGTATGAACTCTTTGATGTTGAGCAAGGTAGGCAATTTGGCTGAAGGCTTTCCTACATTCCTGACATTTGTAAGGTTTCTCTCCAGTGTGAATTCTCTGATGTTGAGCAAGGTGTGAATTCTGGCTGAAGGCCTTCCCACATTCCTTACATTCATAGGGTCTCTCTCCTGTGTGTATTCTCTGGTGTACAGTAAGATATGCACGAAGGCTAAATGCTTTCCCACAGACATTGCAGTCATAAGGTTTCTCTCCAGTATGAACTCTCTGGTGTTGAGCAATGGATGATCTGTTACTAAATGCTTTCCCACATTCAATACATTCATAGGGTTTTTCTCCAGTATGAACTCTCTGATGTTGAGCAAGGTAGGCAAACTGACTGAAGGCCTTCCTGCATACCTTACATTCATAAGGTTTCTCTCCAGTATGAACTCTCAGATGTTGAACTAGATGTGCATTCTGACTGAAAGCTTTCCTACATTCTTTACATTCATAGGGTTTCTCTCCAGTATGAATCCTGTGATGTTGAACAAGGTTTGATCTCTGGCTGAAGGCTTTCCCACATTCTACACATTTGTAGGGTTTTTCTCCAGTATGAATTCTTTGATGAAGAGTAAGGGATGAGCTCTGGCTGAAGATTTTCTCACAATCATTACATTTCAAAAGTTTCTTCTCTGCATAGACACTCTTAGGTTTAATAGTCATCAAACTTTTCTTAAAGCTTTTCTTATGTGTGCCTTGTTTATGCACTTTTTCCTCTTTGGGGATTATCTGCTGTGTATGAAGCAGTGTGCTCTGATAGAAATTTCCCCAAGATTTATTATCAATGAAGGTTTCTTCATAAGCAATGGTCTCTTCCTTAAAACACGCCTTTAGATTAAGTGATTGCCTCTCAACATGGCTCTCACATTTCCACTCTTTTCTCAAATTGAAGTACTCAAGGCCAGTGCTTATAAGTTCTTCAATTGTCCTTTGAGATGACTGTTCTTCAAGAAGTTCCTGCTTTGGGGTTAATTCATTAGTCTCACACATAGCTTCCCAGCCTGAAAAAGAAAAAATCTTTATTGCATACTGAAAAAATACATTAATGAAAGTACATTTGTGAAGTATGTAACTTTAGAGAAACAAAACCCCCCCAAAATTTCTGAAGTTTATAAGAGGAAAAACTAAAAACAGGTAATATTGAAATGTGAAGGGAGTGATTAGATGTATATGAAAATCAGACAAGGAGGAATTATGGAAATGATATAATATAATAACCCAGGCCTTGAAATAGTCTCCATTCTTTTGTTTCACTCAATGAATGTTAACTGAATGTTATCTTGTACCAGATGTTCTATATGCTTTTAATAATCTAAAATGATGGAGAGATGGGCAAAGGGCAAATTCTGAAGAATGAAAACTAAGAACAGAATTTTCTGTGACAGATATTCAGTCTCACAAGTATTTTTAGGATAGTGTGCTACTAGTATTAGGGAAACAGATGTCAATAGAATAAAAAGAAGCTCAAACTCAGACAAATATTCTGCAAGTTGATATATTAAGAATTAACATTCAGAAAAATGTCAAAAAGAGATGATTTATTCAGTAAGTATCTAGTACATTTTATTTTCCAAAAGACAAAGAAACTAAATACATCCCTCAAATTCTCAAAAACCAATTCCAATAAGATATGGACCTAAATATTAAAGAAAAATCTTTAGAACACAATTTTGAAATATCTATATGACTTCACAACATAGCACATTTTTTAAGTATCAAAATTGGGCTGGAGAACTGGATCAAGAGCTAAACCTCTGCTTCACAAGCAAAAGAACCTAAGTTCAGATCCCAGATCCCACATAAAAATGCTGGGCAGAAATGGTAGAGGTTTGTACTTCCAGTCATAGAAGGAGGAGCCTGGGAAACCTAGAGCAAAGAGGTAGTACAGCAAACCAGGATGATTCCCAAAGTTACCTTTGGGCCATCACAGGCACACACAGTGGTCTCTGATACACACAGAAACACACACTCCAAAAATAAATACTAAAATTATAACTTTAGAAAGATAGATATATAGATTGATAATCTCTTCCAAATGAGCAAGACTTAAGCAGGCACTTTATAAAAGAAAGTGGTTTCTTTGATTACTTCAATTACTTTAGAAATCAAGAAAATTCAAAATACAGGTACACAAAATATCCACAAAGAAGAGTGAAAGTTATTGTCATAGTTAAGCACAGGTGTCAACTTGACTGTTGAGAGTTTGAGCTCTGGGCACAGTTGTAGAGAGTTGATGGTTGAGTTAAGCCCAGAACAAACCTGAAGGAGATTGTCTAGCTGATGGGGAAGATCCAGCCCTTGGTGAGTGGGATTAGGCCCTGGATAAATCACAGAGAGCTGGTTGAGAGAGTTGGCATCCTTCTGTTCACTTGGCCAGACATGTTGGTCTAGCAAGTAAGGATTGTCCATCTCTCAGCCATTATGTGGTGATAGTGGCCAGTTCCCTCGGCCCTGGTGTTGGGTGTGTACTCTCCCGTCAAGCTGGACTGAGAACTGTAACCAGACTGTTGTAAGAAAGTAAACACCTTGTTCCTTTAAGCTGTGCGATGGTCATTTATCAGCAACCATGCAGGTGGACTAAAACAGTTATTTTCTTTTGTCAAGCTGATCTGTCACCACGACTGGCTTTTGCCTTCCTATTTTACTTTTCACTCACCTGAGCATAAGCCATCTGTCAGCTCTGTTTTCCCCATCCATGGCTCTTTTCCTTGTTCTAGCAATAATATCACACTTGGCTTAGAAAAGCAAAGACCTACACATATGAAAAGAAACAGAATTAGGTGATACTGTGCAGGACCCAGAATTCACATCTACCTACTCTTAAATCATTAAGAAAGACGGGCTTATTCTTAAGTCAAAGGAAGATGTACAAAGGCACATTAAAAGGACAGAGGGGATACACAAAGAGAAATGGCTCATTAGGTGTTTGCTGTGCAAACATGAGGAACTGAATTCCAACTGCTAGTACCCACGTGGTAAGCCAGATGTGGTCAAGTATGCCTATAACTCCAATGCTATGTGGAGAAGAGTTGATGGGTTTGGGGTTGTGGGGGAGGATTGCTGGGGTTTACTGGCTTACAGCTTAGCTATGAGAGACACTATCTCAAAGAGATAGTGATAAAGTAGAGCACTGACATTCTCTTCTAATCTCTATGTGCATACAAGCTTACACACACACATACACACACACGGACAGGGAATATAAAGTTTTTGGCATATGTCAACAACAGACCTAAGCACTGACAACTCCCCAGCATTGAAACCATGTGTTTGACTTCAGTAGACATCACCCCAATTTTATAGATGCTATATAAACACTCCCAATGGTGGCAGCAAAGTCCCTCATGAGAAATCCAATTTTGCAAGGAGAAGATAACCTTACCCAGTGATACCAAAATCCTATAGTTCTCCAGCATCACATTACTATATAAATGCCTCTGAGAAGAATCCAGACAGTCCCACTCTTCTTGGGAGAAGTCGATGGCCACATCTTTGAAAGTCACCAACTCCTGAAGTAAAATAAATAAATGAAGTAACCTCTTTCCTCACTATATTCACCTCATTTATTCTGTGCCAGGCAAACCTGGCTCTCCCTGATGGTACTTCCTTAAATACGTCAACTATGACCCATAAAACAGCATGCTTCTAACTCTTCCACATTCCTCTTCAAAACAGTTTCAAAGGTCTAAAAGTCACATGGCCATGTTTGTCCCAGCAATGGTTCTTCCCCCACCAAACCAATTTTTTTTCTTCGTTGTGTGTGTAGAAGGTAGTATGTGCTTGTGAAGGCCACTGGGAATCATCCTGGATTGCTCTACCTTCTTTTGACTCTGCTCTGATATTTTCCAGGCTCTGTCTTCCAGGAATGCATCCTTCTTTACGTGGGATGCAAACTCAGATCTTTTTGTTTGTGAGGTACAGGCTTAACCCCTGAGCCATCTCTCCAGCCCCATTACCAATTTCTATATTAATTTCTTTTCCTGTTGTTGTGATTAAAAAACTACTCTGACAAAAGTAACTCTAGAGGAGAAAGGACTTACTTGGCTCACAGTTCCAGGTCACAGCACATAATGGCAAGGAACCCCAGCAGGCGCTTGAAATAAATGGTCACATTACACCACAGTAAAGAGCAGAGCGGTGAAGTAACATGCTAGTGCTCAGCTCGCTTTCTCTTTTTATTCAGTCCAAGGCCACCCACAGTGGGTTTGTTTGTCCACCTCAGTTAATCGCATCAGGCTTACTGCCCCCAAGAATGCCCAAATCTCCTCTCACAAGAGAATCTAGATTTCATCGAGTTGACAACTGAGACTGACTATCACCCTACCTATAATTTTGGCCTCTAAGTTCCCATAATTATTCCCCTATACCTTGTCAGTACCAAAGCCCCAATGACCTCAATGACCTCATTCTGACTTCTTCTTGTTGTATGTTCACTTTTACCCTCTAATACCCCAATCAGGAAAACTCTGACCTCACCACAACTGATAATTTATTAACTTTTATCATATTTTCACTATTCCTAATCTCCACACAACCTTACTTCTACAACAATCATTTGTTGTAATCACCTTTTTATATACTTTCAACTTTTCCCATCCTCTCTTAAGACTGATCTCATTTGGCTAAACTACAGTCACCTTCCAACTTCCTCTGCGCCTGTACACATGCACAGCTGAACTTCAAGGGAGAAAAATCACAATTATGCTAATTAGTTGCACTTCAAATTCATGACCACAAACCTCAAGTGGGTCACAATGCTGCTCACATGATATGTTTTCTGAGAACCTTCATTGCCTCTCGCTCTTACTTTCCCCTCTCCTCAAATCTTTATTCTCACCTCTTCTTTCCTCACTTTCACTGGATGTGCTGCTTCCCTGAAAAGCAAAAGCCATTTGGACAGAAGTGCTAGGAACTCTCATCATAACATCTGTATCTACCTAGATTTGTGCCTTTATTCTCTAGCTTCACCCTTCTATTATACAGGAATAGCCTACTTTCTAAAAAAGGCCACCCTCGCAGCTCTTCTCACTCAGTCAAAAAATTGTTCTGACAATTCTGTCCTCTCCAGCTTCAAATTTTCATGTGCATGGAATCATTAACCTACATCAACCTACAGACAGACACATGTCACTATCAGTCAACTTTGTGTCACAATAACAAAATACCTTAGCTAACCAACTTTTATGGAGGAAAGGTTTTTTTGGCTTATATTTTTAAAGGTTTCAGTCCATGGTTGTTTGACCCTATTGGTTTTGGGCCTGTGACAACATAAGAACAATACATCATGGTGAGAATGAGTTGGTGAAGGAACTTCTCAATTCGTAACAGTTGGGATGTGAAGAAAAAGAAAGAAAGATGATAGTACACCAAAAACCCCATAAGAACATGCCTCCCACCAGATGACATCCCTTCCATTAACTCCACTTGGTGCCGTAGGCTGGACACCATGCATTCAACATATAAGCCTTTGAGGGTCATTCAAGATCTAAATTATATAACACTGACTTTTCTGAAACCTTGCTAATTACACTTTCTCCATCATTTACAACCCATTTCTTCCCTAGCAGTTTTAAGTTTTTAGGTTTTCTCAGTGTACTTTTTCTTAACAGGGTATTGCTATGTAGCACAGGCTGGTCTCAGACTCCCTATACAGCTTAAGATGAAATTCTGCTTCAGCCTCCTGGCTACTGGCCAATTAAATCATCTGAGTTGTCTATGTTCTCTATTATTTTACCCCCCCCATTCCTATGGAGAAGAGACATCGCATGACTCATAATTTAACAGGATCACTTTGACTTGAGTGGTTCATGCCTATAATCCCAATACTCAGGAGGCTGAAGGAGGAGGCAAAGTTTGCAAATTTGGGGAGTCAAACACTGCCAGAGAGAGAGAGAAAAAGAGAGAGAGAGAGAGATAGAACTAAAAGAACAAAAGAGCGAAAAGGATGAAAGGAGAAAGACTAGCTAGAATATAACAATAACTCAAGTGAGAGTCAGTGATTTGAAAGCAGAATGGAAGTAGTGGTGGCTGTGAAAAGTAGTCTGATTTTAGATCTAATTTAAAGACAAAACAAATAGAATTTCCAGATGAAAGGTTTCAGTAAATGAGATAAGGAAGTATATAAAAACTTCCTAGTTTATCTCCTTACTTCTATTCTTGTCCCATTCAGTTTAGCCTCAACAGCAAGAGTGATCCTACTAAAATGAGTGTCAAAAATGTCACTCTTGTACTCCCAAATTTCACTCAGATAGCTATCATGCAAACATATGAACATGTTGAGTAGTCATACATGAAAGTCAAATTCAAGGATGAGGTATAGTTGTACAGAGTCTGCTAATTACGAGCATACATATAGTATTTCAAAGCCATGAGACAAGGTGAGCTCTCCAAAATAGTGAGTGTAGATAGAGATGTTCGGAATGGAACTCTGTGATACCTAGTGCTAATAAATGCTTAAGAAAAATTGGTCAATACATAAATGATGTTTAGCAGTAACCAGAATGATACTGGCCATTATATCTGAGAGAATAGCGTGGCATAAAAACAAAACAGGCTGTGCAAGGTCATACATTAAGAATGTATTTAATTCGCTACAATAAAGTTAGTGAACTGACTCAGTTTCACATAGTTTAGAGAGATTAATAAGGTACAAAAAAATCAGGAAACAGGTTATTTAAGACTCATTCATTTATCCTGAATGACATATAAATCTCACAGGAGGGTTCTCAGAAGCAACGTGGTTGTATGCTGCCATGATTTGAATGTGAGTTGTCCCTTACAGGCTCATGTGTTTGCAATCTTAGCTGATGTTGATGTTTGGGAAGGTCATGGCAACTTCAGGAGGTAGAGCCTTGTTGGAGGAAGGCATGTCGCAGGCCTTGAGTTAAGCCCCTGCTTCCACTAGTGTCTGCTCTTGCAGTCTGCAGCTTTACTCTCTTGGTCTCCATGATGTCTCAGTGTCCAGAGTTTTCTCCATCTTTTGACCAAAAGTTTTTTGCTATGTTTTTTTCTGCAGTAATGGATTGTATCTCTTCTCTGGGACCATAAGCCAAATAAATCTCCCCTTCTCCCCCAAAAATGTGTTTGAGTGTTGTTTCATAGCAGCAGAAAGAGTGACTGTGAAAGCTACTCAAGTTTAGCAGAAGGTAATGTCTTCTTGTTTTGAAAAGTAGGAAGAGGGGAAAACACCAGCTCACCTGGTACATGGCTTTAAGAAGTCCAACAGCCATTCTTTCTTCCTTCTGGATCTTAAGAAATGGCAGTGTCCTCAGATGACTGAGATGAGGGAGAGACTAGGTTTCCCTTGTAGCATCCAAAATCATCAGTATGGGATTTTTAGGCTTTTTCTTCCTGTTACAACTTTTTCTCCAATAAAGAGAACATAACAGAGACCTAGTGATTTGTTTGCATACAATTTAACCCATGTTTAAATCACTTCCCAGTTTATTACTTTAGCAGTGGATTTGCAGAATCTACAAATAAAGACTCTTGAAGAATGCAATCATTTCCATAAGGATGCACAATTAATGCACCAAAATCAAATAAAGGTCTTCCTGGCACCATGATCCTTTTCTCCAAAATAGATCTGTGATTCTGAAATTTAGTTGCATAATTGAAAAGACACTTGGTGACTGCCTCAGGACTCACATATTTAAAGTCTGAAAGGCTACAGTGCCAACTACTATCACACACATCCCTCAGCTAAAGGTCATAGGTATAGACAGCCTCAAACGTTCACTCTCTTCACACCTGCAAAGCCTCAACCACTCTGGCATCACAGTCAACTGCCTCTCACACACTAGTCAACAAAGAGGATGCATGTCCCCTACCAACAGGAAGTAGGGAAAACCCACACTATGTGACACCAATCATCAACTCCGTCACACAGGTACCACGCGGAAATGATCATTGAGAGACGGCCTCCCGCTGTACATTATCAGCCACCGTCTCACTCGTAGTGTCACCCGGAGAGCCTGAGCAGTGGTGACCGGAGACCCACAGGCCACTCCTCACCTGCAGAAGTGAAGTGCGGGAAGATTCCGTCATTGCCCCGAAGGTTCAAGAAGTCTCCTCCACTGGGACCTCCCCGGCTTCTCTGAGTTGGACGGAATCCAGCCCCGAGGGAGGCGGGAAATCAGCGCGTGGGTTGCCCGGGTTTCCCCGGAAGACACAAAGGGGAGGACGGCCCACCTCCCGTGAGGGACGTTGGGAAATGTAGTCCGGGCAGAAAAGGCTGCAGCTCTGAGGAGTTCCGCTGCACCGACAGTGCGTCCTGAAGGCCGCTTGCAGGAGTTTTGCAAAGCTAGAGAGAGGTGCGATTTCTTTGGCCTCTAACTGGGTCGGGCCACAGTAGCTGGGCAGAAGTGTCACACTGACTCGTAGTCGTCTGGGATTGAAGAGCATAGACTCAAATGCTCAGCCACTTCCTTAGCAACCCGAGTCGAATGCTTGGAGCCACAGATAAGCCAAAGAGCATTGAGATTTGCGTCTGGACCCAAGTGGCGAGTTTCCAGAATTAGACTGGAATACATGAAAAAAAGTGGGACAAGAAGAAGTAGGGAGCGCAGATGCATTAGATGCAATCCTGCCTCTCCTCCCCTGAACATTTTCACTCCAGTTAGAAGACATTTGGACAGAGATTGTCAACCCTTTGGACTATGATATCCAGGGCTTCCGACAATCTAGGCAAGCGTTCTGCTACTCAGTCCGATCTTCCGTGGCTTCTTGATATGACTTCATACTTCTCAGAACACCACCTTTTTCTCCACCAGAAGTTTCTGACTGGGATGTGTCATTGTGTGGCTGTGTTTTTCTGGGCGTGACTGTGTAAAACTTTAAGTACTAGATTAGGCATACTATACTTCCATGACTGTATATGTGATTGTGTTATGGAGCATGCAATATTTATGATGTTAACTGTGGGAATGTGCTAGGACAAAAATTTGTTCATGGTGCTGTAGGAATGTGTGTCACAGGGTTTGTGGGTGGAATTCTGCCCTGTGGTGTCTGCTTGGAAGCCACTTACTGTGTGCCACATGCTTGATAGAGATATCAAACTTTAAAAATAGTGAATAAAATGTGGATGACATATGGAAACTTCAGAAGGCTTAATATATACGTGATAGGGTAGCAAATAGGAGTCTGGACATATACCAAGAAATGAACACCAATCATTTTGCAAATGGGTGACTGACCCCTCCCTCACCGAGGTTTCCTGCTTTTATTACATCTACCCTTGAATGTGCTATTATAACAAGACTCCAGTTTAACAGCTTTTTGTCTCTGACCAGGGGGTGACATACAGTGCCCATCAGGAAGGAGTGAAGGGCATTGCAGGAGCAGCAAAACTGCAAAAGAAAATCAACAAACCACAATCCAGAACTTCAGAGACTCTATATCAACCACATAGAACTAGGCCAGCCTAATCTCCCCCCATCCTGAAGCTCAGGGACATTTGCGGAAGAGGGGGAGGTAAGATTATAAGAGCAAAAGGATGGGAAGAGCAATGATTTGCAAGATTCTCCACACTAGTTAGGGACGAAGCAATCATAATAGGACTTTGCATGCCCTGCGCAATGTCCAACACACTATTGACCTCACAAAGTCTAGCATCAGCTAAAGGCACCAAGATCCTTGGAGGCAAGGGATTGACAGCCACAGTAGTGTTCCTGTGCTTAAGGGGAACACGAGAAAGGGTTCAGGGAAATGCCACTGGGTCCTTGTACGACATCGGAGAGGAGGACCAAGAGGAGAGTTAGGCATACACAATAAAGGACTCTCTGGGAATTGGGGGGGAGGCACTGGGGGATGGGGAGGAGGGAGGGGGAACGGGGTTCGGGGGAGGTGGAGGAGGAAGGGAGGGAACTGGTCTACCTATTAAGTTTGTATGAGCGGAAATAATAAAAAATGTATTAAAAAAATAAAGGAATGGATACAAAAAAAAAAAAAAAGAAAGAAAGAAATGAACACCAGAAATGTTAACTAGGTAGTAATCGCCGTGGTTTGAAATGTGAGTTGTCCTCTACAGGTTCATGTGTTTGAATCTTCAGTTGTTTGGGAAAGTCACGACACCTTTAGGAGGTGGAGCCTTGCTGCAGGAAGGCAGTCGCAAGGGGTTGATTAACTTCACCCTGCTTCCAGAGAAGTCTACTCTTACAGTTTGCAGTTTTGCAGTTCTTAGCCTCTGTGATGGACATGACATAGGCCACCTCCAGCCTCTATCAGCCAGCCATGCCTTTTGCATCATGAAGGACTGTATCTTCCTTCTAGAACTGTAAGCTGAATATAAATCTCTCTTTCCTTAAATTGTTTGAGCTGCAGTGGTGTCTCACAGCAGCAGAATGAAGAGTAACTGGTATACTAATCCTGAGAAGCTCTTTTCTTGTTACTTGTGTCTCTCCCAAAGAGAAGTTACTGACTCGAGAGAGGGCTCAGTAAGGTGCTTGTGTGGGGACCAGAGTTTGGATCTCCAGAACCCATTTAAAACTTGTCTGTAAAACCAGCATTCCAGAGACAGAGACAGGACCCACTATGGCAAGCTGGTTAGCTAGACTAGCCTATCAAAAGGCTCTGGGTCTATGAGAGACTCTTCCTCAATGAATAAAGTATGGAGTGATAGAAGAAGACATCTAACATTGACTTTTAACTTCCACATAGAGAGAGAGAGGCAGAGAAAGAGATGCAGATTTAAAAAGAGAGAGAGGGAAAAAGAGAGAAAGGCAAAAATAGAGGAAAGAGAGAAAGGCAAAAAAAAGAGGTAATTTCAAGTTTGTAATAGGTAGAAGCAAATTATATGACAACAATAATACTAAGGCAAGGAACAGAGAAGGGAGCTATTAAGCTTCCTATACTCTATATGAAGTAAAATAATATTGCTCAAGCAAACATTATAATAAGGAAAAATGTACCATATAAAACCTAAAGTAACCACTAAACTAACAAAACAGTAATAATTATAGATCATGCAAAATTTAAAAATATTGTAGTTAATGTCACAGAATAAAGAGAAAAATAGGGTCAAACCAGAGCCTTGTCATGCCCCAAACCCCAGCACTCAATGAGGCTAAGGCAGAAAGGTCAAGAGTTAAGGGCCATTTCCACTCTAGTCAAGTTTAAGGCCAACTGGACTATATGAGACCCCATCTAAAAGAAAAAGAGAAAGAGAGAGAGAGAGAAAGAAAGAGAGAGACATGCTTCCATTGCTCTTCATGGGCGGGGCGCGGCTGGCTGCGCTACTACTTCCGGGTTGCGAGGTGACCTTGAGCCTGCGGAAGCGTGATGGCGGCTGTGTTGAGGCTGAGCGTCCTCTGCCGGACCCGAGGAGGCCGAGCCCTGTTACTCCGAGCTCCAGTGGTCAGACCTGCTTATGTCTCAGCATCTCTCCAGGACCAGCCTATCCTAGGATGGACTGGCAATCAGCACATCCACCTGTCACCAGGCCGCCATTCTGCCTCCAGGGCTGGATCTCGCCATTGGACAGCTGAGAAGATTGTCAGCGTTATGATCTTGGGGCTGTTTCCCGTTGCATATTTGACCCCTTGCTCTGCAGTGGACTACTCCCTGGCCTCCGCCCTCACTCTGCACAGCTTCTGGGGCCTTAGACAAGTTATTTCCGACTACATGCCTACGGAGGCCGTACAGAAAGCTGCCAAGGCAGGCCTGTGGGTGCTCTCAGCTTCAGCCTTTGCTGGATTTTGTTACTTCAACTATTATGACGTGGGCATCTGCAAAGCTGTTGCCATGCTGTGGAAGCTCTGACTTTTGGGCTTAATACCTTACGAATTGATCTTATGCCTCTTTACCTCTATTGGTAGGCACATTTTCTCCTAATTACATGGTTCTTTTCACATTTTATTGTTAAGGAAAAGGTTTGGGAGGAGTTAAGTCTAAGGAACTGGGTTGTCTCCCAGCTCACAAGTCTAACTAAACATTGCACATGAGCTTTATTTTGCTTTTAATCTTTTCTGTCTCCTAAAGAGAATTCAGCTTTATTACTGTCAGCGTACTGATAATTGTCCTAGGAATGATCAAATCAGGGAAAGTGTTCACTTATGAGTCTGACTTTGCATATAATCGGAAAGTGTGTCAGTTTTGGAACCTTCCCTCCGTGTTCAGCTGATACCAGCCGTTGATGGTTATGTTTCTAGGGAAACTTAAAAAGGAAGGAGGTGCTGATGACTCACAATACAGATTTTTAAACCCTTGAAGGAAAGCTAGAAGCACTTCTGAATTTAGAAAAATGTTGAGTTTAGGCTTCCTTTGTAGGTGAGTCAAAATATGACAAGATTCCAAACAGATTTGATCCTCAGATGTGTTTTACTCGTGCTAAATTGCACAAATATAAAGCTGTAAGTAATAAAATGGTTTCCTACTGTGCGACTTGGTAATGAGAAATTGTATTATGAAAAGAAAAACATTTTTAAATAAAATACTATGTAATAAAAATACATTGTTATTTAAAAAAAAAAAAAAGAAAGAAAGAGAGAAAAAGAAAGAGAAAAAGAAAGAAAGAAAGAAAGAAGGAAGGAAGGAAGGAAGGAAGGAAGGAAGGAAGGAAGGAAGGAAAGAAAGAAAGAGAAAGAAAGAAAGAAAGAAAGAGAGAGAGAGAGAGAGAGAGAGAGAAAGAAAGAAAGAAAGAAAGAAAGAAAGAAAGAAAGAAAGAAAGAAAGAAAGAGAGAGAGAGAGAGAGAGAAAGGGGCTGGAGAAGTGGCTCAGGGGTTAAGCTTCTGGGCGGAAGGTCCTGACTTCGGATGGGGGGTGGGGTACAGGGCGGCCTGCGTTTCTGGTCCTGGTAGGGCGGAGCCTGTGAATCCCTGGGCAGAATAAGCAAGGAGGAGGTGGAGGCGGTCTATGGTGGTTCCCGAATTCGTCCGTGGTTCTACATACACACACACACACACACACACACACACACACATACACACACATGCACAATTGAATAAATAATAAAAAAATTAAGAAAGAAAGAAAGAAAGAGGAGTGAAAGAAAGAGGAGTGAGAGAGAAAGAAAGAAAGAAAGAAAGAAAGAAAGAAAGAAAGAAAGAAAGAAAGAAAGAAAGAAAGAAAGAAAGAAAGAAAGAAGAAAAGAAAGAGGAGTAAGAGAGAAAAAGAGAGAAAGAGAAAAAGAAAGAGAAAGAAAGAAAAACCCTATCCCAAATGTAAAAAGCTAATTTAAAACATAAAACTGAAAATTAGATCTCAAACTGGAAAAGAAAATCTGAATCAAGATGCTTATGCTAGAAAAGGTGGAGTTGTCAGACGATTTTGAGTTCAACCACAGCAGATAAGTTCCATTCCATAAGAAGATATGTTATCATTAGAAGAAATTAGAAAATATCAAGACTAATGAACTGAAAATATTATATTCAAATGTATGCTATAAAAGAGATATCTGAGTACATTTTGTAAATCACAAATAGCTCTTAAATTAGGAGACATAGACAGATAGCTATTGAAAAGAAAAATCAGCAATAGAATATACCATAATGTCCTAAAGTGATATTATTACTGTATTTTTATCTTTTCAAAGTAAGAAATTTCCCTTTCATATACATTTTTTGTGGTGATGAGCCTTGGGCATGCCAAGCATTTTCTTTAACACTATTACTTCCTCACCCCTCCCTCTCTTTAAATTTTTTTCTTAATACATATGAGACTATTTTAATTTTATTATTGATAGAGATTACTGAAAATTTAATAAAAAATAATGAAAAAATTAATTTTTATCAAAGAGTTGTTGAAGCAAAAGATACTCACTTTACTATCATGAATGAATTATTCTTAGTATTTTATAACTAATCAACAATTGCTACACCATTTGTGTTGCATAACTGTTAGGTAAAATATAGACATGAGTAGCTGAACTGGGAGAAGGGGTCCTAAAAGACAGCTAATCCCTGTTCTTATTTATGTGGCTTCACAAGCTACTACAAAAAAAACCTCCCCTATCTTTCATGTTAAACCACAAATTATAAAACAACAAAATGTATTAAATGAAAGCCATAAGATCAACCATGCAACTTTGAGCAGTCTCAAAAAGGAATTAGATATGAGGTAGCCAAGAAAATTACAGCAGAATCTTGGTAGCTGTCTCTAACAGTCAGAATGTCCCTTTGTGGTCAAATGTCTTGAAGCTGCAGGTAAGCTATGTCTACCTAGTCAAAAACTAAGGCACCAAGTATGTCATTATGGTCCTGACATTTCCACACTATCCCTGGGGGCTTTTCTAGAAGATCAGTGGGAAGAAAGCACAGAAGTTCCAGTACATCCTAATTTGGAAGGGAAAAAATGGTCACTTTACACTATGAATATATCAAATGCCTAATAAACATAAAAACTTTAAAATTCATAGCACAGAACTCATTATGTTGTTACTGTACTTTCAGATAGCCTACTTCAACTTCTCTTTGGAGTGCTTGCTTTACTTTTCTATGCTAAGTAAACTTTTAAGCAGCTTCTCTCAACTGAATTCTTTCCTTTGAGAGACTAAGATGCCCCACAACAGATTTATTTTACTCCTTCAATTCTAAAATCCTAAGCAGACTGTATTTCTGTAACTAGGCAAGACTAGGGTTTAGTCCTATCTGAATTGTAATAGCTGAAAGCAACTTTAATTTTTTCTGCCCATGAGATAAATGAATTTCTGCTTCTTTTCATGTTTATGTAAATAAGCTATTTTTGTTTTTCTATTATCACAAGGGCCTCTAAACAGCACTAGAATTGTCTTGCACCATCACTCTTACTTTAGATATGATATAATCAGATAAGATTTATAAGAAAAAATGTTTTGCTCTTTGTTCACAAATGCATTCAGCTCCAATGTATTAATATTGGATCAAAAGAAGGATGTTGTTTGTGACTTTACTTACCTGTGGTTCTAGCAATCAGAATGACTGCTTTTCTCCTCATAATTCCCATATTATATTACTTATACATTTATGGATACTCAACATATTCTATTTTATTCTTATTGCTACAGGGCTATGATAAGCTTGATAATAGGAAATGTTTATATTTGAAAACTTCCTAAAACTCTTGGCACTGGGCCCTGACCTTACTGAATTTCTGCTATTTCAACTAGCACATGTATATTTAGAAGTGAGATCAAGGAATTAATTGTACATATGGTGAAAGATACATGAATGAGAGGAGTTCTTCAAAGCTTTTTTGTTTGTTTTTGCAGTGATGGAGATTGAATCCATTGCCATGTGAATACTAGGCAAGCACTCTACTACTGACCTTAAAGACCGTAAAGCATGATTTATAATGACAAGGAAATAAAAGAAAACATGAAACTGTATTATGCACAGTATGATATACCATAAGAAAAAATGCTAGCAAGCTTATAAAAGAATGGTATCCACCATGCATTGGGTATAGTAATGACAAGGACCATATTCTTTGATGGATCTCACTATATGGCACAAATTTCAAAAATATAGTAAATGTTGGTAGATTCTAATGAAATAAATGGGTATATCTCATAGTGTTTTTTTTTAAATGATTGGGCTGGCAAAATGGCTCATGTGCCTGGTGCAAATCTATAAATCTGAGTTTGATCCCTGTAGTCCACATGCTGGAAGAAGAGATAAGAGAGAACTGATTTCCAAAAGTTGACCTCTCACCTTCATATAAATCTCTCTCTCCCCCCTCTCTTTCTCTCTCCTTTTGATAAACTAAAAAACGAGGAAACACTAACATACATCTTGAAGTTTTGAGACTGTAATTCTTTTGTGTTTCCTTCAGTGAGTATCTCGCAGAAAAATAGAATTTAAGTAAGAAAATAGGAGTGATGAGACACCAAGATTTCCTTGTAACTGTCTCAGACCAAGTCCAAGGGTGTGTTTGGCAAGTTGAGTAACACATCAAGAAGCACTTTGAAAAATTAACACATTGAGGAGAACTTTGAAGTGTTGGCTCACATAGGGGATCCCAGTAGAACAACTAGGTTGGGGAATTATGGTAATTGTTGATATATTTTTAGATGACTAAGGTCTAAAACTGATCTAATCTAAACTTTTGACCAGGTATGTAAAATATGACCTCAGGTAAACTACCACATTTGTACAAGCTGAATTTTACATGAGTTAACTGCTTTAGTGCTCATCAAAACTTTGAAGAAGTTTAAGGGTACTTAGAACAACGGTACAGGGAAGTAACTAATGAAGGTTACACTAGCACATAGCACCTTTAGAATCCAGGGAGTTTGTAGACACTACTTTGTGTATCGATCATGCTCAAAGTCAGAGGTCATCAGGCTAACAACATTGTCAGTCAAAACCAAGGAGTCCACGAAGTATTGACAAAAGAATATTCTCTGTGACAAAATTGCTGTATCAGAGTGAAACAGATTCAACAGGATTATGGTCACAAACGTTGCAAATTTACGACAATTTTAAGGGTCACTGGACTCAAGGGTCTCTCAGTTCCATTCACTTCAGTCAAAAGCCCACGATTTAGGTCTCCCACACACAGATTCACATAGTCACTCCTCCTCCTTCCAACTGTCAAACTTTCGTCTCCGGTCCATCAGGCTTCTGTGAGCTCCTGATCTTTCTCCACCCTCACCAAGAAAGTAGTCAATTGTAAGAGGAACCCTGATCTGACGGAACTAAACAAACCCAGCCGGAAAAAGGCATCGTAGACCACATACTCTAGGAACCTCAAAGATGAGGACCATTTTTTTTTTTTTCAGGATGATGGGCGGGGATACGGAGGTGGAGCGCGAAACTTGGGCCTCGAAGATCTCTGGGAAATGTAGTCTGAGCTAGAAAGCGGCGGACCTCTTCGGATTTCTTCTCAATTCCAAGTTGCACTCCTGAGTGCCAGGCCCTAGGAAACGGCAAACCCTAAAAAACCCTAGCTAGATCCTCCTGGCTGGCGCGCTGCGCCGTGGCACGCGTCGTGGGCATCCTCGCCGCCGGCTCCCGGGAAGGCCAGACGCACCCGGCGCGCCGCGGGGCCCTCTGGGAAGTGTTACCCGGCTTCTAACGGACCCAGGTTTGTGTGGGTTCACCCCTCGCCAGAGTCGACCTTCGAGGCTGCGCGGGTTGGGCGGCGTTGGGGTGTGGAATCGGGGCCTGGATCCACGGGCCCAGGAGCGAGGCCTCGGGAAGCAGCGAAGTCTGCGCCCAGGACTCTTTGTGCTGGGTGGGAGCGGGGCCCTGCCGACCCTGTGCGGGTGCGGATGGCTGAGAACCGCGGAGCGGGGCGATGCCCTGGGTTCCTGGGAGCCGTGGCGCGATGCGACTGTGATTTGCACCATTTCCTTTATGTTTCACCAAGAACGCGGATGCAAATGTGCTTGACTGAGATAACGAAATGAATGAGAAACTCCGATGAAAGGTAGGTAAAGGACTCTGTGTGTGTGTGTATGACTGGATGGGCACTTCATTTCCTTCTTTATGATAATTGAAAATAAGTTTTTTCTAGCCCCAACGCTTTAATATTTAATTGTGTATTGCTTTATTTTAGTGTATTAGCAAATTGTTTTATATACATGTGAAATTTGCCTTGCCTCCACCATTCTATCCCCCAAATAGCAAATTCATGAAAACTCAAAGAACAAAAAAAGAAGTAATTTTATCAGCCAAGCAGCCATTGTCAAATTTATTAGTCATTTTTTATACTGTTTGTGAAAACATGTGTATGCATGTGTATGACCTTTTTTCCTTTTTCATGTGTGTTTGTATGTGGGTGGGTGTATGTGTGTTGAGGTGTGTGTGTATGTGTGTGTGGTTATCAGTGAACACCAGGGTGATACTGGAAATCATCCTCAATTGCTTTTTCACCTTATTGTTGTGAGACTGGGTCTCTAATTAAACCCAGAGCTTGCCATTATGTTTAATCTGACTAGTCAGCTTACTCTGGGGATTCTCAGGCCTTTTTCAGAGCTAGAATTACAATCATATTGTAACCATACCATAGATACTGTTCTATAACTTGCTTTTAGTATTTAACAATACATGATTATATTTGTATAAACAACTAGGAATTTATGTCAGCACTTCTGTTTACTTTTGTATACATTTTAGTGCATTTATCCCTGTTGGATAATTTAGGTTTTCAGTTCTCGAAATTATAAACTGTGTTTATGAAAACTACTTGGCACATTCTATGGTCACATTTATTTCCTCACTGCTTTCTCTCCCTTATTGCTCCTTCACTCTGTGCATAGGCTTCTAGAAGTGGAACCAACAGGTTAAAAGTTATTATTCTCCCCATTCTAAATATTTCAGATATAAAATTCTAATAGCCTACAATATTATTGGCATAGTATAAGACAACTTGTAGTCAAACATCCTTGATATAACAATGGCTATTATAAATGATATTAATGTTAACTTCATAAAGGAAAATTTAATTTGCAATTACTCAGTTACCACCAAAATCAAGTGTTTTAGAAAAATCTCTTGGACCGGAGAGGTGTCTCAGGAATTAAAGTCTTTACCTCAAAAGCAAAAGGACTTGAGTTCAGATCTCCAGCTCCTACATTAAAGTACTGGGTGGAAAGCACTGGAAAACCCACAGTAAAGCAATAAGGTTGTACAACAATCCAAGATGATTCCTGATGTCACCCTTGGGCCTTCACAGGGATCATACTTAGATGTCCTCTTACAAACACACACACACACACACACACACACACACACACACACAAATTTGTGAATTATTTCCAAAGTAATGTTCTATTTTCAAATTTTGTTTCTAGAGTTCCTCCTGTGTTAAGGATCCATTCGTTTATAGACTTACCATTTGCCAACACTGGATGTGTAACAGGTGTGATTTTAGGTGCTTTGGATATAGCAGTAAACAAAAGAAGCAATCCCTCCCCCCAAACTATCATGGTGCTTACATTATCGTGGACCAGATAATAAGCAAAGTAAGTAAGTTAAATATGAGATTCTTAAATGGTCAACAATGCTAAAGATAAAGTAAAAAAAAAAAAAGGAGGATATTTAAATTAGAGATCAGAGGTAGAATTGTAGATGAGATAGTTAGGGAAGATATATTGAAAAGGAATAAAAGGTTATGAAGAAAGGAAAGGAGTTAGTTATTCCATAGACAGAAAGAAGTTGTAAAGATTGTAAGGTAACAGCATGCCTGTTCTAATGAAAAGGATGGAAGTGGCTGGAACAGAGCAAATGAGAGTGATAATAGCAGGTGATAAGAGAAGAAAGCCAAGTGGACCAGAGGAAAGAAAAATAAATTTGCCTTGAAGCTTATAGTAATGGTTTTGGACAAGATGGGAACTTGTTCTAAGATTTTAAGCATGGGAGTAATGATGTTTCTGTTTAATAACTTTGACTGCTCTGATGTGAATAGACTGCTGGAGAAAGAATGAAGAAAAGGTAGGGGCAGGGAAGGAGCAGAAAGACCAATTAGGAAGATATTATGGTAATTTAGGAAAAAGATGTTGGGAATCTAAACCAAAGTAGTAAAAATGATAAGTTATATCCTCAATGTAATTTAAAAGTAGAGTCTACCACAGTTTGCTGAAATGATGTGGAATGTGTGCATGATACAATGTTTATCTGAGCAACTTAGGAATTCAGTTATTGAGAAGGGAAAGATGTGGAAAAATCTTACTTGAGATAGTAAGATGTCAGTTTGGAAGATGGTATGTGAAAATGTGAATCTTCTTGAGGTATCATACTGGCAATTGAATATAAAAGTATGAAGTTCAAAGAGAAAATAGTCAAGATAAAGAAATGTGATCATATATAAATAATATTGAAAGCCATCAGAGTGAATAAGATCATTTAAAATGGACAGAAAAAGGTAGAGGGGACTCATTTTGGGGATTACCGAGTGTGGAATAATGAGGAATCTGCAAAAGTGAAATGAAAGAGACTAGCTTAAAAGGTGAGATGAAAGTTGGTGAATTTGTTGTCCAAGACACAAAGGAAGATGTGTTTTAATTAAAACTGTATCATACACTAGTGAGGCACATAAAATGAGGACTGAGGAAGGGACATTGAAATTAGTACCACAAAATTCATTGGTGGTCCTGAAAGCAATTTTAGTGGAGTATGCCAGAGAGAACTGTCTAGACAGCTCTTAATGAAAATTTTCTCTAAATGGAAGAAACGAAATGGAATGATATTTGGAGTTAAGAGATATACAGTAGCTGTCTATACTAAATAAAGTGATCCAATGGAAAAGAAACTTGATGATGGAGGTATTGAGAGAAACACCACGTGTCTTTATGTAGCCAGAACAAATAGGCTCTAATGGGAGAATTTGCTTTAGCTTTGAGCGTAAGCGTACTAGTAAGAGGAGAGAAGAAAGAAGTTGGGTGGGCACAAAGCCAGGTAAATGGGTAGGTAGATGTATATCAACTTTCTTTTCTGGTTTCTTCAGCTGTAAGTAGACAGGAATATTATTAACTGAGAGCTTGGAAGAGGAATTTGAAGAGAAAGAAAAAAAGTCGATTATCACTTAGGAGAATGAGATCCAGAGTAGACAAATATACTATTTAGAGGCAGCATTGGAAGTAGGCTAATTATGCACAGATGTGTGATTTTTCTCCTGGAGTGTTCATTTCCAGAGTTGTAGCCACAGAGAAGGTAGAGGAAGGCTTTAAGTTAGCAAGAATTGATTATATTTTCCAATTATGGATTCAGGGCTAGGGAAACAAAGACATGAGGATAGGAAAGCAGTGAAGGTCAATGAAAAACTGGTAGAATTGTTGAGTTTCTGATGGGGTTGAAAGCCTACTGGGAGAAAAGGGAGAGAAAAAAAGAATATTTTCATTTTTGGTTGTCAAGTGTTTTGTAAATAAACCAATTTAGAACCATGCAGGATGGTTCTTGCATTTCAGAACTCAGGAAATAGAGACAAAGTATTACCAGTTTGGGGCAAACCTAGACTACATAGAGCATGACTCTTTATCTTTAAAAAAAAAAAAAAGTCATAGTTGAATTGTCATTCTTTCTGAATTTACTAAGTAGATATTTTCCTAAAAAAAAAAAAATTACCCTCATTGCCTCTTGAGTTCCTATAGGTACAGCTTGTACAAAAAAGGTGGAATCGGTGGATTTTGTTTTTCCTTTTATAGGGCTCAGGAACATCAACTTGGTCCCCTAGCATCTCTTGTTGAGATTCCTTGTTATTATTACCATTATATAGTAATTGATTTTAGTATACTGTGTTCCAAACTTTTGCAGTTACTTTCTTTTTAAAACTCAAATTCTTTATTTTTGGCCACCCTTCAAGATTGCTTCCAAGTCTTTTAACACATTCCTAGTAGTCTTTGATAATATCCTCTATAGTGATATGACAGAATATACCAGTATTTTTATTATTCCACAGATGTAAAATTGGAGTGTCCTATATGGTGCCTTGATAGCTTTTAGTGAGAAAGGATATTATTTTAAGACTGTAATTATAGTGCTTTTATTATTGGTATGGTCCTTGCTTCTAAGCTACATGTTGTGTATGTTTTTACAGAGCTAGGAAATTTTTTTAGCAGCTTTCTACAGAGATAAGAAATGCCTCTTATTTTTTGATAGCTTAAAATACAATTTATGTACCATAAATTTTACCCATTTAAAATATATGATTTTTAAAATGTACACATGGTTATAGAACTATTGCCATGTTATAATTTTAGAGCATTTTTATATCTGTTAAAAGAAACATTACACTCATTAGTTAATCCTATATTCTCCTTACTCCCACCTAGCCTAATCAAACACTAATCTGCTTTGCCCTATCTAAATTAGTCTATTCCATATTTTTATGTAATTGACCTCAGAAAATATATGACTTTTTGGACTGGTGTGTTCTTAAAGTTTATTCATTTTTGTAGCAGGAAGCATATTTTTAAAAATAGACATAATGAATTCATACTGCCATTTCTAGTGTTCAAAATTAGAATTACAGAGCTTTGACCGGTTGTATTTTGGCATCTATTGCTCACTACCCATCTCTGTGTGTGTGTGTGTGTGTTAGTTATGTGTGTGAGACAGTTTCAGAGCAACAGTTTTAGTACTTACAGTATTCCTACTAGAGCTAATTTAATACTTTATGTGTTGTAAGGGAATTATCCCTCTAGAGAAGTACAGTCTACTTAGTATGCTTTAAAGTAATCGAACTATAAACTTGGAATATGAGTAAGTTCATTTGTTTTATTTTGCCTTTGATTTTTAGGTATAGCTTTTGTTTTAATTAAACCAGATAAAACATTTACATGGTTGGAAAGGCAAATATATATATATATAACAAAGACTATTAAAACATATGTAAAACAAATATAAATGTCTAAAGGAAAAAATAGAATTCTCTATCAAGAGATTTTCACAGAGAAAGAGATTTTTCTCAAACGAAGATATATTTACAGTCTGAAAATATCAGGCAGACTTAACCCTACAAGAAATTTTTATTTATTTATTTATTTATTTATTTTAGTTTTACAAGTGTATCCAGTACTAATCCCTGCTTCCTTCCATCCCCCCTCCCTCCCATCTCTCTCCCTTTCCCTCATCAGTCCATTCCACTTTCTCCCACCCTCCTGCCTGGCCACTTCTACGGACCCCAGGGTTCCCTCTGGCTTGTCTATTCTTACAAGGTTCAGGCCTCTATGGCACACCAAGTTACCTCTCCTTGGGCCACCCCAATAATAGGAGCATTTCCCTTCACTCATCCAGCTCTAGTTTCTAAGGTTTCCACTGTGTATTCTTATCTCTCTTCAGTTCCTCATAGTCTATGGAGGTATGTTGGTATTTCAGTCATTATGCAGGTCTGTTAAAGACAAGTCTCACTGCAGTGAGTTCCTGGATGCAGCAAGAAATATTAAAAAAAAAAAAAAAACAACTTCTGTGTGATAGTGCACACCTATAATCCCAGCATTCACAAGACTGAGAGACAGGAATCTCTGAAGCTGGAGACTAGCCTATACCATTTTTTTAAAAACTTTATTTTTGCACGCGCGTGTGCATGTGTGTGAGAGAGAGAGAGAGATGGGGGAGAGAGTGAGATGGGGAGAGTGAGAGAGAGAGATGGGGCAGAGAGAGAGGGAGAGAGAGAGAGAGAGATGGGGGAGCACTGTGTCCCTGTGAAGGATCAAGGGTAACTTTGGGAATCATCATTGCTTCTACTTCCTTTTTGCTTCACTCTGGGATTTCTCCAGACTCCGCCTTCCAGGTCTGAAGTATAGGCCGCCACCACTTCCGCCTGGCATTTTTACATGGGACCTGGAATCTGAACTCAGGACCTTCTGCTTTCGAGGCAGAGTCTTAACTCCTGAGCCATCTCTCCAACCCTTACTTCACTTTTCTAATCATATACTTATTTGCTATTTAACACCTTTCCACTTTATTATGGAAAACGAGGACTTAACTCTCTCACCACCAACACTTCTGACATACATTACTATTAAACTTTTCACTTTCTGAAGTATGTCACCCTTTGTTAAATTTCCATTTAATTATTTCTTCTGTAAATGTCTCAACATGAGCTTGTCTTGTCAATTTCATAGTTTGCTTGGGTCTGTTCTTTCATGAGGCTGTCTGTATTCTCTAACACAGAGCTAGAAGTAAAGTTCTGAGGCACCCCACAAAGGCCTTTTTGTCCATATCTTATTTACTCCTAAGTTCCACATAGTCTTACTCATGGTTATTAGCACCTAAGTGGTTAGAATATGTTCTGATGGAGCCAAGAATTACAATAGCTTGTAAGTATAGATTTCTGAAGCCACAAAGAAAGACTGTTTTAATAGTGACCTTCATTCTCTTTGTCAGCTCTGCCTGTTCATACCCTGTCTCTCCCTAAAGAGAAGAGGAAATGACTGAATCCCAGGTAAATATTAAGCAGTCTCTTGTCTCCTTTATTTTTCAGTGATGTTTACAAGATACTGCAGTAACCCGCATGGTATATTAAGAAGGTCTATATACACGAAATAGATTCAGAATAAGATTGAAAGATTAAAGTCAGGGAAGGACTAAAATGTGGTTGTTCTATGAAATGTATCCAGAGAGGTAAAAGTTTGACTTTAAGCAATTCTGTTTTGGACTGAAAAGGGTATATTAAATATTTCTGTACTTGTCACGTTCTTTTAAAAAGTTTTTTGTCTGCCCATGCATGTGTATGTCAGTGCAGGTATGCATCAGAACATATGTATAGGTCAGAGAACAGTTCAGAGTCATTTCTCTCCCTCTACCTTTAGATTCCAGACATCAAACTCAAGTCATTGGGCTTACAGAGTAAGCACTTTTACTTACTGACCCTTTATTTATTTATTATTTTTAGGTTAACATACAAGATAGTGGGTTTCAATATGGAATTTTTTATACATAAGCAACATTATACTGTGTTTCAATTCATCCTCCCCTGCTAACCTGTTCATCATTTCTGCCTCTCTCTTGCTGGTTCTTTCTCCTCACAGTTAGCCCTGCCTTTTGTTTTTATGTCACAATTATTTCATTGCCCTGTCTTCCCCCACTCTGTATTTTTTTCTCATGGTCCTCTTTCTAGTTTCATTATCTACCCATTCCTATACACATAATGTACAAATTTAAATTTGTGTATAAATTTAAATATATGAGAGAGAAAATGGGATATTTGTCTTTCTGAATCTGGCTTATTTGAATTAAAATAATTTACAGTTTTACCCATTTCCCTGAAAATATCAATTTTTTTTGAGACTCAATGGTTGCTATATCATTAAATAAAATGCCTCTTCTTCACCATTACTACTATTAGCTTCATATAAATCCCCAGAGCGGAGTAGGGATCCGTGAGTCCTTCCCCCTTCCATGAAAATGTGCTGATTGGGCCTCGTCTTGTCCAAATCTTGTGCAAGTAATCACAGCTGCTTTGAATTGAAGAGTGTAACAGTCATGTCATGCCCAAATTGTTCCTCGCCATTCCCCCACTTCCTCCTACTCTTATGTTCTTTCCATCCGTTCTGTGATTGTTACCTGAGCCTTGAAGGAGATGATAAAGATGTTAAGATCTATGGCTGGACAATTAGCAGTCACTCCTCACTACTTTGACCAATTATGAATATCTGCAATCACTCACTGTTACTGTGCTGGGATTAATCTGTTACTTAATTTATTAGGATTTGTTTCATTGTATATGCATACGTGAGAGGCATCCATGTATATGTTTTTGAATAGCCATATCCTCTTGATGGATTGTTCCTTAGTATGAAGTAACTCTCTTTATCTCTTCTAACTACTTTTGGTTAAAAGTCTATATTCCTGTCAGATATTAGAACAGCACCTCCTGCTTGTGTCCTAGTTTTGTTTTTTTGAGGTACATTTTGCCATCCTTCTTAGTGTCTGGTTTTTATGGTGGGGTGTATGTGTTTGTTATTCTTTGTGCTACTGTGAGACACCACTCTAAGTCCAGCAACTTAAGGGAGAAAGGGAGATTTATTCAGCTTACAGTTCCAGAAGAAGATACATTCCATTATGGACGAAAAGGCATGGTTAGCTGGCAAAAGCTGGATGTGGCCTAAGTCACTGCAGACATTATGGAGACTGAGAGCTGCTGCTGCAAGCTCAAGAGAAGACTCACCAGCAGGGCTAACCAACCTCAGGGCCCACCCCCTGTCACTGCCTTCCTCTAGCAAGGCTGCCATGACTTTCTCAAGCAACCAAAGTTCAAAGGCATGAGCCTGTGGGGACAGCTCACATTTCAAATCATGACAAATAGATGGACTCTGTCCTTCAATCTCATTTCATTGGGAGAATTGAGAACATTAATATTTATATTAGTAAAAATATTAAAAGATATGTATTTCCTGTCATTTTGTTGGTTTTGTAGAATTTGATGTTTTCTCATACCTCTTGGGCTTACCTATTATTCTTTTTTTTAATACATTTTTTATTATTTCCGCTCATACAAACTTAATAGGTAGACCAGTTCCCTCCCTCCCTCCTCCTCCCCCCTTACCTATTATTCTTGAGTGGTTTATTCTTCCCTGTGGCTCAGTATTTGTGTGCGTCTTTCTCTTCAGTCTAAAGATATCTTTCAGGTATCTTATGTAGAGCTGGCTTAGTGGTCCTGCATTCCTAAACCCTGTTTTGATCATGGAAAATTGAAAAAAAATACTAGATCTATTCTAGGAAGAGTGCCCATGGACTCAAATGACCAGCGTGACCACAGTCACCTGGGAGAGCACTTCCAGGTGGGATCAAGGGACTCTAGCAATCTTCAAGGCCACATGGAGGCTCCTGATAAAAAGAAACTAGGGAGAGATTAAGAAATACCAGTTTATTGGCCAAGGGAAACCCTAGTTAGTTCCCTTACGGTAGGAGAAAATAGAACATTTATTAGTATTAGAATAGAATAAAAACGTACAGTCAGAGAGGACAGAGAAAGAGAGCGGCCATAAACAGCATGGCAGGAGGATACCCCAGAGGAAAGAGAACAGAGAGAGCCCCCGGGCAGGGCCAGCGTTCTATGTCCTCACATGTTGCTAAAGGGTTTCTCTGGAATTGCTAGGGAAGTAAGCAGTGAGGGCGGCAGAAGGAATGTTATCTGAAAGGATGTAGGATGTGCTTGTTTAGGGAGCCAGGATAAAGGAGGCTTTATAAACAGTGAGGCTGTAGCAAACAAAATTTTCATTTTGCCTTCAATTAGGACTTAGCTTTGGTGGGTATAGAAGTTTTTTTGTCTTTCATAATCTGAAAACATTATTCTAAACTTATAAAGTTTCTAATAAGAAATCTGTTATTCTGATAGACTGTGTATGTGTGATGTGGTGTATCTCTTTTGCCGCCTTCAGTATACATCCTTTGTTCTGAATATTTAGTAGTTTAATTATACTATTTGAGGATAAGTTCTCTTTTGGTCTTGTATTTTTTGTGTTCTAAATGCTTCCTGTAGCTGACAGGTATCTTTGCCTAATTTAGGGAAATTTTTTGCTATAATTTTTTGTTGAAAATATTTTCTGTGCCTTTAGAATAAAATTATTCACCTTCCTTTAGTCCCATTTTTGGATTTTTATATCTTCATCATTTGCTGAATGTTTCAAAGTCTAGCCCATAATTTTGTATTTGTCCTTGTCCTAGATGGAATGTTTGGCTTGAAGCTTATATATCCTATCTTCCTTGTTCCATTCTATTGGACAGAATTTTTTTTGTTGAACTTAGGTTTTCCTTTTTTTTCTTTTTTATTAAGAATTTTTTTATATGCAAACAATAAGTTTCTGTTCATACCCCTTTTCCTCCCTTCCTACTCCCTCTTCTCCCTTCACACATGTCCCTACCGCCCTTATGTCTCTCTGCATGTGTAGCCCATAGGGCTCCCATTTCCAGTATATCATTTGTTTTTTCTTTAGTACATCTATATCCTAATTAAAAATCCTGTTTCATATCAGGTATTTACCTTCTTTCTTCATTCAGCTGTTTATTTACTAGCCCATTTACTAATTGGGTGATTTTGGGGTTTTTTATCTTTAATTTTGCTTTGTGGTATATTTTAGATTTTATTCATACCCTCTCTGATATGTAGTTAGTAAAGATTTTTTCCCCAATTTATAGGCTATATATTTAACTCTTGGGATGATTTCCTTGCTATGCAAAGCACGTAATCTCATTTTCTAGTTTTTGTTCAAAGAGTTATCTCTATGTTTTCTCAAATAGCTTTCTTTTAAAGAAACTTTTCTGTAAAAATATTCTCTGAAATGCATTCCATAGCCTTCTTCATAGTATTTCTCAGTTATAATTCTGGTTCTGACCATTTTATCAGGACATCTTTTCTTTGTTATAGGATTCTGTTTACAACCCTCTTTATCAATATTTTTAAGTTCTTTGAGCAATCATATATCTTTTTTCCTATAGACACATACTACACACATTTTGAACATTTCTCTGATGTTAAGCAGTATACACAGTTGCTAAATTAATGGCTATCTCCAATAGAATGTTCTACTATACTTCATATTTTATCTATCTTTCTTTCCCTGATTTTGTCTCTAAGTCCTTCTTCAATTCTTACTTTTTTCTTTTTCTTATTTTTTGGTATTTAGTTATACTTCCAAACGTGTTAATCTGAATAAAGTTTTATTTTTCTATTTCTTTTACACACAGTTCAAATTTGTACCGAACATTTCTGTCTAACCCACAGTAGTCATTGAATGTATATGCTTGTTAAGTCAGTGAGTGAACAGAAAGTGATGTCTAATAAGATGATTGAAATAAAAGATGATCGATTTATTTTGTTTTGAAAATAGTAACAGGCAAATTTCTATAGCCTCTTTCTTCTGAAGTATATCAGAACAAGTTCATTATGTTTTGTTCACATCACCTAAGATTGATAATTTCAGATTGAATAAAAGTGTGTTGTTACAGGGGACAGTGACATTCAAAGATGTGGCTATTGATTTCACCCCAGAAGAATGGAAACAGCTGGATCCTGCACAGAGGAATTTGTATCGGAATGTGATGCTAGAAAATTATAATAACTTAATCACAGTGGGTAAGAGCAGTTTAGTGTATAATTCAAATTCCAGAAATGAAGTACTATTTGTGAAGTAGATGGAATTTTAAGATGTTAGAATTTAGCTGTAGCTTTCAAAGCAAAGTCCTTGGTTATAGTCCCAGAGGCCCTTTTTTGTTTGTTTTGTTGGTTGGTGTTTTGTTTGTTTGTTTTTGTACTTTTAAATGCCTGGTTTCCCTAGGCCTACCTTAGTTCCTGAGCTGCTGGTTGCTTCTGATATGTATACTGAACTCTGTCATTTTCCTCTAACAGGCTCTCCACTCACCAAACCTGATGTGATTTTCAAGTTGGAACAAGAAGAACCATGGGTGGTAGAAGAAGTGTTAAAGAGAAACCAGTCAGGTGAGTGGGAAGGAGTCAAACAGATGTGGTGAGAAAACCCTACAAATGGTTAACCAATGAATGGTTTATCTGGGAAGTTTTTCAAAGATTTTTCTAAAGTATGTAGACTTTTATGGTAATTATTAGTATGAACTCTTCTTGAAACTAAAATACCATTTTTCAATATCTAAACTTCTATGCTCAGAATGTAGAGGTCTGATTAGCCTTCCTACTTGGGTGTCAGGTATTAACTTTTCTTAATTTCTACCCTTAGTGTCAATAATCATTTATTATTAGCATCTTTAGTATGTCTGCCCACCTTTGTACATAGGATCCATTTGCATATGGACATTCACATATTCACAGTTTTCATAATTTTTTTTTCTTTTGAGAAAGAGTTATTTGTAGTCTGGGCCAGCCTTGAGCTCAGTATATAGGCAAGGATGACCTTGAACTGTTGATCTTTCCGCTTCTACTTTCTGAGTCTAGGATTGCAGGCATGAACCATCATGCTGTTCTTCAGGGCTTCGTGTGTGTCAGGCAAACACTCTGCCAACTGAGCTGTGTTCTTAAAGAACTCTGTTAACACTCATCATCTTTAATACTTTCTTCCTTCCTTAAATGCCTTGGCATCTAGTCTTAATTCCCGCTGTATTTTTAGTCTTTATTTTTGTTCTTCAGTGACAACGACGTTTTTACTTGAATAAAAATTTTAGTGCTGATTCTTGTATGTTCCATTTTCTGCTGTATTTGTCATACATATTGTATAATATATATGTATATTTGTATGTGCACATGAATATTATATATGTATGTGTGCATATATCGTGCACATGTATCACATACCTATATATGTATTTCTAATTTGAGAATCATTTTTACCTTTGTTAGAGACTGTATATAACTGTGTTTCTATCAATAAGTAGTCTTAATAGCCTAATTAATTAAAAAAATCCTAGCCAGTATAACAGGTAAAAAATAGCTAATTGTACAGCCCTAAAATGGCTCAGTCAAAGTACTTGCCACACAAGCCTTAAGACCTTAATTCAATTTCCAAAACCTACATAAAGGTGGATGGAGAATATAACTCCATAAGGTGATTCTTTGACCTCCATGTGTATAATGGAGTAACTGCTCGCATACACACATACTCATGTACATCTACCCAATAATAGCAAATTTTTTAAAAAATGAAAAATAACGGGCTGGAGAGGTGGCTCAGGGGTTAAGCCTCCGCCTTCCAGGAGGAAGGTCCTGAGTTCGGATCCCAGATCCCACGTATAGACGCCAGGCAGAAGCGGGGGCGGCCTGCGCTTCTGGTCCTGGTAGGGCGGAGCCTGTGAATCCCGGGGCAGAAGGAGGTGGAGGCGCCCATGGTGGTTCGCGAATTCGTCCGTGGTTCTACACATACACAGACATACACACGCAGACACGCACGCACATACACACGCATATGCACACGGTTGAATAAATAATAGTAATAAAAAATTTTTTTAAAAAAATGAAAAATAAGCAATTAGAGTTTGGGTTTTATTTTGTTGTTTGAGTTTTGGTTTTTACGGGCAGAATTGTTAAGTAACCCAGACTATCCTCAAACTTGTGACACTTTTACCTCAGCTTCCTGAGTGTTAGAATTAAGGAGTGTGCCACCATGCTCAGATTACTAATTATTTGGATTTTAAGAATTATATGGATTTACATTTTTTCATTATGTGAAAACAACTATCTTTTTATATGCTAAAAATACTCTTTTTAATTGAAAGTGGTGTCTTTGGCCTGTTTTTCTGATAGTTTCTTAATTTATATGGACTCCTATGCTTCAAGGTGATTGGCCTTTTGTTTGCTATTTGTGTGTGTGTGTGTGTTTCATCTTTTGCCCCAATCATTTACTCCTCTTTGAAATATTTTTTTGCCATGGTGGCTTTTTTAAACATTTAAAAGTAATCTTTTCTCATACGAAGTTATATATTTTTCTTTAATATATATGGATGAATTACATTTAAATATTTCTTAATAATGTATCATTTGCATATGATTTCTAAGAGTGTATATACTTATTCCAACTTTTTAATTCTTCAAAGTCAGCATTATACTAGTTTCATACACAGCTTTTAGAAGTTTTCTTTCATACTGTAGAGCATTTGGATAGAATTGATATTATAATTCCTTTAAAATTTTGGTAAATCTTCCATTTGAACTATTTAGATCTTACAGATTTTTGAGGAAAATTTATTTAGTAATTCTTTTCATTTTTCTTTTTTTTTCACACTTTAAAAACTTTATTTATATAAAAAAACTCATTTGTTTTCATTTTTCTTTTTTTTTTTTATTCAATTGTGCATGTAGGTGTGTGTGTGCATGTATGTGTGTGTATGTAGAACCACGGACGAATTCAGGAACCACCATGGACTGCCTCCACCTCCTCCTTGTTTGTTCTGCCCAAGGATTCACAGGCTCCACCCTACCAGGACCGACGGAAACGCAGGCGGCCCCCGCTTCCGCCCAGCATCTATACGTGGGGTCTAGAATCCGAACTCAGGACCTTCTGCCTACAAGGCAGAGACTTAACCCTTGAGCCACCTCTCCAGTCCCTCATTTTTCTTTTTTTATAACTGCCTTATTCAGGCCTTCCTCCCCCCTTTTGGCATTAGTTTTTGATAATCAGTAGTTTTTCAAGAAAAGTATTCACTTAATCATAGTTTTAAAGTTAATTTTGATAAAGCTGACAAATTAATTTTCATCAATATTTAAATTTCTCCTATATGTCAACATTTTATTACATATTCATGATTCACGGTCATGTGCTATAATCAATTTTATCTGTAGAATTACAGAAGTAAAAGTATTATTTATTTTCTGTTTATGTAGTGTTTGTTATTCCCATTCTAGTTTTGTTTTTTCTCTTTAAATATTTCCTTGGTTCTGCTGGTGAACTTTTAAATTTTTTTCTGTTTTTCCTCCTCCTCCTCCTCTTCCTCCTTCCTCCTCTTCTTCCTCCCCCTCCCTCTCTCCCTTTCTCTCTCCTCAGGATTGAACTCCTAAGTCTTATCCATTAGTAAACTTTCCTTCTCTTTTTTCCTTGCTTCTTCCTTCCTTGCTAATCCTTGCAGTTCTTGAATGCACATGTTTTCTCATTCCCCTCTCTCTCTCTCTCTCTTTCTCTCTCTCTCTCTCTCTCTCTCTCTCTCACACACACACACACACACACACACACATTCAAATACAAAGCCCAAAGTGGTGATGCATGGTCTTAATCCCAGTCTTTGGAAAATAAATACAAGAGGATCAGGAATTCAAGTTCATCCTTGTCTATATAGAGACTAGCATAGGCTAAACGAGATGTCTGAAAAAAGAAAAGAAGTTCATGGGGCTGGGGATATAGCTCAGTTGGTAGAGTTCTTGCCTAGCATGCACCTTGGGTTCGTGCCTCACTACCCCGTAAACTGGTGGCACATGCTTGTCATCTCAGCACTTAAGAGATGGAAGCAGGAGGATCTCAGGCCCAAGGTCATCCAAAGCTACCTCAAGTTTAAGGCCAGCCTGAGACACATGTGACCTTGTCTCAAAAAAAGGAAAAAGTCTTTCCTAAATTTCAATGCAGTAAATTAATTCAGACTCTCAAGGTTCGATTTTTTTTTTTTTTAGTGTTGTAAACTGCATACTGTGCTCAAGAACAGCATAAACAATAGGCTTCTCTGAAAGTTATTCTCTGTCCCAGTCATCACCAACTCATTATAACTGGTGTTTACAATTACATTCCTGGATTACATTTCTTATTCACAAAGAAGAAACTAGAGACTTTCCCTCTTTGCTGTCTTTGAAAAAGGGATATTTCCTTCACATTGGGTATTCTACTTTCTAAGGTTGGCAAAGTAGGAGAAAAATCTCCCATCTTCCCAGGTATGGTAAATAGCAACAGGACCCTGGCAGTTGCCTGTCAGTGTACAGGCTTTTACTTATGCTCCATGTTTGAATAAGCTTCTTTTCACTGTTCTCTGCCTAGTCCCCATCTCTGGAGCCTCAATAGTTCCACTTCTCTAGAAATTTTCCCATCTTCTAGGGGAAGAAAGAGTTAAACATCTTGCTGTTCACTACAGGCATCTGTGTGTCTTAGAGATTTCCAATTAGTCCTTTTGGTTTTTAGTCCCTCCATTCATTCCTAACTTTCATGGTACATGATTTCTCTAATTTGTAAATAATTTCTTAATTTATGTAGTAGGAATTGGATTTTGCTGTTTTATATTACATGAACACTTAGGTTTCAGTTCCTAAGTTGTTCTTTTACATAGCAGACCTTTATCTTCTTTCCATCTGCTAAAAATTGTCTTCACACCTATCATCCATTGATGTCTCTTGATTTTGTCTTTGCTACTTGCTAGTTTGTATTTTTCTGATTTACTTCATATTAGTGTGGTCTGGGGTCAGATCAGGAAAAAACTTGTCTGTTAAGTACACCTTAGTTAATTCAGTTTTTCACTGCTCTCCCCCCTCTGCTCACTGTATTTGTTCCTTCTGTCAACCAAGATAGCCTTTTTTAAAAAAAAATACATAGCATGTATTCGTAGTATAAAACTTTTAAAGTGTAAAAGGTTGTATATTAAGAATTTGTGTGCATGTATATGGTGCAATAGATGGAAGCTAGAGCTTTATGCATTCTAATAGGCAAGCCCTCTACACTGAGCCATGTCCCAAAGCCTGAAAAGTAATTCTCTTACCTATTTACCTTCAGTGGTGGGTCACCTTTGGTGTCATTGCGTTTGAGCTATTACTTGTTTGTATAGCATCTATATTGAAGCCTTTCCTCCCTTCTTCCCTTTCTTTCTCCCTTCCTCCCTTTCTTCCCTCCTTCCTCTCTTTCTTCCCTCTTCCTCCCTTTCTTCCCTCTTCCCTTCTTTTCTTTCCTCTTCCCTTCTTTTCTTCCTTCCTCTCTCCTCTCCCCCTCCCTTTCCTCTCCCCTCCCTCCCGCCTTCCTTCCTCCCTTATTTAATTTCCAAGAATACATTATGCCTTTCATTTTAGTTTCTTAGGGCTACTAAAACAAGGTTCTAAAGACTGGGTGAATTAAATAACAGAAGTTTACTTCCATAATTTTGGGAACTATAAGTTCAAAATTAAGGTGCTAGTAGCCATGTTCTCTCTGAAAACTGTAAAGATCCTTCTTTACTTCTTCCAAGTTTGTTATAGTACCAGGTGTTCCTTGGTTTGCAGCAGCACAACTCTACTCTGTCTCTCTTACTTCACGTGACTTCTCTCTTTGTAAACTGTCTTTCCATGTGGTACTCTTTTCGTAAGAACTCCAGTCACTGGATCAATGGCTTATCATATTCCAATATGACTTATTTGAGCTATGTCTGCAATAACCCTTATTACCAAGTGAGACCATATCCTGGGATACTGAGAGGGTTGTGTGCTAAGAGGGTTGTGCCATCTCTTTTGAGGAGGCATGCAGCCAACTCATAACACTCTTCTTCCCTCTCTCCCTCCCTCCTTCCCTTTCTCCTTCTCTCTCTCCTTATCCCCTTCCTTCCTCCCTCCTTCCTTCTTTCTTTCCTTCCTTCCTTCCTTCTTTCTTCCCATTCCTTCTCTCCCCTTTTTTTGTCATTGTTTTAAGACAGGGTCTCATGTAGCACAAGTTAGTGTTGAACTCACTATGTAGCTGAGACTGGCCATGAATGTCTGATCTTTCTGCCTTTACCTCCCAATGGTTAAGAGTATAAAGATTATAAGTGCATGAAGCAAGATGCCTGGCCATTCATTCAATTGTGCATGTTTTTAAAGTTTTCATAAAGTGTTTGGATATTTCCTAGTTATCTTTCCACAGATTTTTTTCATATTTCTTTGCTTTGTAAAAGTATCATTTTTCATGTTATATTTCATGTTATATTTCTTAAGTACTTTATATATATGAATGTTATTGAAGCTATTACTTTGTATGTAATGAATTTCTTATAATTTATAATAACTTTTAACTTTTTATTCATGTTAATTCATTATTCCTAACTTTAATTTGATTGTTTTTGGATTTTTTTCCCATGATGGTGTTTTTTTTTCCCTCAAGTTATCTGTATACTCCCACTTTATTGAATTTTCAAAATGAAAAGTAGATATTAAGTTTTAGCATATTTTTAATATCCATGGCTTGCTTGCTTTTTCACTTTAAGCTATTAACATATTTCCTTATAGTGAAAGATCTTTTAGTATCAAAATATACTGCTAGAAAAGAAAATTCAAAAAAATCCATAATTAATGTACTTCTTTGTCATTTTGATTTTTTCCATTGAATTTTTTTTCTTTCTATGCTTGTGTGTGTATAGCATGTATGTATATATGAATGCATGTTTGCACATGAATGGGTATATGTGTGCAGGAGCCCATGTATGTGAGTACATATGCATGTGAAGGCCCAAGGGTAATTTTGGGGATCATTCTTGATTGTCCTTCTATCTTATTGCCGTGATCCTGAGTGTCTAATTAAACCCAACACTCTGCACATAGGGCTAGTCTCCCTAATCAGCTTGTTCTGGACATTCCCAGGGTCCACTTTTTAGGGGTAGAAATACAGGTGGGCCACCATGCCCACCCAACATTTTACATGGGACCTTGGAAACCCAAACTCTGTTTCTTTTGCTTGCATAGAAAATACTTTTAACTGTAGACCCATCTCCTATTTTGATTTTTTATATAGAATTTTTATGTTAGTTTTCATAAATAAATTGTGTTTAGTATATCATACTATGCATAGTATGCAGGTGCCCATATTAATGTCTTTATTTCACACACAAATATCAGGAATGCTCTTTTTTTTTTTTTTTTTTTTTTTTTGGTAACATTTTATATAGCACGGAAACTGCCCCTACACTGTTTTTTAGGATCTTCATGTGAAATTCTCTGGAAAATTTTTCTTTTAGATTCATTTTTAAAGCATTTTCATATTTTTCTGTTTATTCCATGGAAACTAGTTGTATAAGTTTTCCACCCTCTAGAGTTAGTTTTTATAATTTATGTTTTTCAGAAAAGTATAAAAATGTATTTCAATAGTTTTGAGAAATGATCTTATGATTTTTAGCTTTTTTCTGTCTTTGTTTCTCCTTTATTCTGCATCTCTTTTCTTCCTAAACAGCTAGTTTTCTTTCACATTCAATCCAACAATCAAATCAATTAAATTCATAAATATCTGTTTCTTCTTCTATTTTTTTTCTTGGAATTTCCTTCTAAACAATGAGATGGGAAATGTATGCACTTGAAATTAGTTTAATAATGGAAGATGAGGCATTGAGTCATTCCTACAGTAACATTTAAAAATATATACCTTGTATTTCAATATTGGGGAAAAAAATCACAAGTGATATTTATTTGCAATCTATTTTAGGAAAAAGTTGGGAAGTTGATGAGCATCAGAAAACTCAGAACATACTTTTGAAACAAGTTTTCAAGAAAACAGTGATTGAAGAAACCAATAATTGTCCTAAGAAAATTTTAAATTCATCTCCTCCTCCAAACTCAGATTTTACTCCTTCTAGACCCAATCTCAGTGAACCTGACTTGTCTGGAAAATGTTCAGAACATAATGTTAACCATCCTAATAATGCAAATGGCCTGATAAAAGAGGAACATTTTGAATATGATGGTGCTATGAAATCATGCGACAATAGCTCACCCCACTATGTAGTGACCCCCTTTAAATGTAATCATTGTGGAACAGGCTTTAGTCAAACATTGGACCTTATTAGACACCTGAGACTTCACACTGGAGGGAAACTTTACGAATGTAAGAAATGTGGAAAAGGCTTTAGCCACAAGGAAAAACTCATTAATCATCATAAACTTCATAGTAAGGAACCATGTTATGAGTGTAATGAATGTGGGAAAACTTTCATTAAAGTGTCAAATCTCATTAGACATCAAAGAATTCATACTGGAGAGAAACCCTATGTATGTAAGGAATGTGGAAAATCCTTCAGCCAGAAATCTAATCTCATTGATCATGAAAAAATTCATTCTGGAGAGAAACCTTTTGAATGTAATGAATGTGGGAAAACATTCAGCCAGAAGCAAAGCCTCATTGCACATCAGAAAATTCACACTGGGGAGAAACCTTATGCATGTAATGAGTGTGGTAAAGCCTTCCCTCGAATTGCATCACTTGCTCTTCATATGCGAAGTCATACAGGAGAAAAACCTTATAAATGTGATAAATGTGGAAAATCCTTCTCTCAATTTTCCATGCTTATTATACATGTGAGAATCCATACAGGTGAGAAACCTTATGAATGCAATGAGTGTGGAAAAGCCTTCTCTCAAAGCTCAGCGCTAACTGTACATACAAGAAGCCATACAGGCGAGAAACCCTATGAATGTAAGGAATGTAGAAAAGCCTTCAGCCACAAGAAAAACTTCATCACACATCAGAAAATTCATACTAGAGAGAAACCTTATGGATGTAATGAATGTGGGAAAGCTTTTATTCAGATGTCAAATCTTGTCAGACACCAGAGAATTCATACTGGAGAAAAACCCTATATATGTAAGGAATGTGGCAAAGCTTTCAGCCAGAAATCAAATCTCATTGCTCATGAAAAAATTCATTCTGGAGAGAAACCTTATGAATGTAGTGAATGTGGTAAAGCTTTCAGCCAGAAGCAAAATTTTATTACACATCAGAAAGTTCATACCGGAGAGAAACCTTATGACTGTAATAAATGTGGCAAAGCCTTTTCTCAGATTGCATCCCTTACTCTTCATTTGAGAAGTCACACAGGGGAAAAGCCTTATGAATGTGACAAGTGTGGGAAAGCCTTCTCACAGTGCTCATTACTAAATTTACATATGAGAAGTCATACAGGTGAGAAGCCTTATGTGTGTAATGAATGTGGAAAAGCCTTCTCTCAAAGAACTTCTCTTATTGTGCATATGAGAGGTCATACTGGTGAGAAACCATATGAATGTAATAAATGTGGAAAAGCCTTCTCCCAGAGCTCATCCCTTACTATACACATACGAGGTCATACAGGTGAGAAACCCTTCGATTGCAGCAAATGTGGAAAAGCCTTTTCTCAGATCTCATCTCTTACTCTTCATATGAGGAAACACACAGGAGAAAAACCCTATAACTGTATTGAGTGTGGGAAAGCTTTTAGCCAAAAATCACACCTTGTTAGACATCAGAGAATCCACACTCATTAGAAAATGGGAAATGCCTTTAAAAAAGGAAGTGTCATCTCATGGCAAACTACCTAATCAACTATAAAGTAGAAAACTACAAATACAGGAAAATCTTGCAAAGACGCCACATTCTTAGTAGCATAAAGATACGCACAAAGAAAAAGAAGATTGGGAAAATAATGATAATCGTTTATGGATAATATGAGCTCTATCTAAAAGTATTTTATATAAGAAATAATTAGAAAATGTGTTGAAAGAAAATACCTAAGCAAGACTTTGTGATATATCTACAAAGTTATAAAGTATGTTCAAGGTCACAACACCTAAGATAAAGTCAAGTCTGAAAATTTAAAATTATAAAAGTTATCTTCTAATTTTCTCTTTAATATGCTTCCACTTAAATTTAGTTAAAAGGAATTTCATGAACTGATACAGAATTTTTATATAGTAAATCAAAGGACCATGTTTTTTTTAAATTAATAAAAACTAGGGATATTCACATTAACAGGTATCATTGAATATTTTATTTAAAGCTGTTTTCATTTAAATTGTGTTATCAAATTAATAGAATCGCTAAAAACAAGAATAACATAAATATCTAAGACGAATTGGCAATTTCATACATGTTGTGCTATTTAAGTCATTTGAGTATGATTATCTTGTTCAATAAGGAAAATTATGAACCCAACATGATAGCACTTAACATTGTATATTAGAATAAAACCCAAACAGATTGAAAAGCAGAATAATTAAAAGTGAAATTTTAAAACACTGTTGAAAGTACAGTATATTACTTAGAACTTCAAAAACAAACATAACTGTCAATTCTCCTTTTGGTGCATTGGCCTCAGAAGCATCCTTTATGTGCACATAGAAGTGTGTGTCGCTATGTTCACTGTGCCATGACTTGTTTTGCTCTAAACTGGATATTATGCTTCTGTCAACAGAGGAATAGGTCAATACAATGTTTATTTCTGTGAAAGAACACTGTCCAGTTTAGAATATACAAAATTCTCATGTAATATATAGATATATTGAAATATTTTGAGAGAAAAAATCAAAATGCACAATAAAGCATGGTATATTTCTGTAACCAATGCAAATAACAATACTGTATAATGATCATGAGTCCATTTATATTGGTTGCCTTTTGGGATGTGGATAGGTTTGTGGGAGTTGTTACACTGAGCTGTAATATTTCTTTTTAATAAAAGAATGAAAGTAAATATAATAGTGGCAGTGCCTGTTGTCAAAATTAGTTATGAGATTTTTTTTTAAATTTCATTTAGTGTTGTGTGTGTTGTGTGTGTGTGTGTGTATGTGTATCAGAGGGCACATGCGTCCCTGTGGAGGACCAAAGGTGACTTCAGGAATCATCTTGGATTGCTTCTACCTCCTCCTTCACTCTGGCATTTCCCAGACTCTGCCCATCAGGGCTGGAAGTACAGGCCACTGCCATTTCCGCATGGCATTTTTACATGGGACCTGGGATTCGATCTCAGGACCAAGGCAGTTTTAACCCATGAGCCATCTCTCCAGCCCTAGTTATGAGATTTTTAAAAAATTCTTGAATTGCTTAATTTTTCTGAGAATCAGATGGATATAAAAAACCTGTACTTATGGAATCAATTTTTAAATTACTTATTCTTGATCATGGAATAACATTTATAAAATATTCTTTTCAGACAAAACAAGCCTCTTTGTTATGATTGGATCTGGGATGTTCTCCAAGAAGATTCATGTATTAGAGCTCATTCCCCAGTACAGAAGTGTGCAGAGATGATTTGATTATAAGAGCTTTAATCTCATTAATGGTTTAATCCATTGGTGAATTCCTCATTGATAATGGAAGGTAGAAATTAAGAGGTGCTATGTGTTGGAGGAAGCAGGTCCCCAAAAGCATGTCCTCAAGGGTATGCATCATCTTGGATCTTACTGTCTGCTTGCTGCTTGTCGGCTACCACAAGGTGAGGAGCTTTGTCACTATATATTTCCACTGTGAGGTTCTGGTTCACCATGGCTCTAAACCAACTGACCATGAATGGAAACTTCCGAAAGCATGAGCTAAAATATGTATTTCCTCATGTAAGTTCATTTTCTTTAGCCATTTTTGTCATAGCAACAAAAAGCTCAGTAACTCATATTAATCAGAATAATAAAACTCAGCAGTATGTAACATTTGAGATCTGCTTTAAATACATACTTTATGTGAAATATAAGTTCTTTCCCTGGTTGAAGAAAGTGGAGAAATATAAGGCCTATTTAAAACATGATAACCCATTTGGAAAAAAGAAATTACCCACATTTGGTTTGGTTTCAGAAAGAAGGAAAGAGACCATGCATTATGCAAAATGTGATTAACAGTCCGTCAAGTCAGGATCAGAACCGGAGTAGTTTCATCGTATCTTAACTAAACTTTATTTAAGATCAGGCAAAAATTTTCAGAGGTCAGTTCACTCCTTCCACCATATGGGCTTCCAGAGATTTAACTCAGGTCACCAGGATTTTGGGTGGATATCTTACCTGCTGAGCTATCTTGCTAGCCTTCAACAAACTTGTTTAGGTTTCTAGGTATTTTATTTAATCTTTCTTTTGTTATTGGGAGTTTTGGTAGAGGTTGTTGAGATAGAATATCACCTGTAGCCCAGACTGGCCTTGAATTTGTGGCAATCCTGCCTCTACCTCCTGAGTTTCTCTGGGATTACAGACTTGTGCCACACATTAAGTGGCTTCAGGATTCTTAAAGGGAGATTTCTTGGAGATTTTATGTGTGCTAGCAAAGGCCTAGTGGATGTGAAGAGCTCACTTCCTGTTAGTAAGTTTTACTTCTACTTCCAATGGAAGAAGGACAGGCATTCAATTGGCTTTGTAATTCAGACATTACAGGATAAGATTTGACTTTGGTTTTCATGTAGCTCAGCTCTTAAGCTACAAGTTTTCTTTCAATGTAGACATAAATGTTAAAATTATTAATGCTGTATTTAGCAAGGAACTCAAAGCCCTATGATCATGCTTTTCTTTCTCCATTTTGTCTAGCACAGTTTAGAAACAAACAGCCACTCTCATGATAGTCATTAGTGTGGCCAAAATACTCTAAGGAGTTAAATACATGGTCATCCTGAAATTTCCTTTTAAAAATTATTAGGAGCCAGCTAGATGGTTCATCAGGTAAAAGTGCTTGGTGTGCAAACTGTGACAACCTGAGTTGATTCCCAGAACCCACAAAAAGGTGGAAAGAGAGAACCACCTCTACAAAGTTGTCATCTGGCCTCCATATGTAACTCCCATACACACACCTGTATACACTAATAATAATTTTAAAGGTATCTTATTAGTAGTAGACAGGGGTCTATTTTATAGCTCTTATGTCACATCATTCCATGGACTATGTCTCCATGGAAACAGAGTCACTAGTGCCTTAAATCTGATTAAAGAACCAATTAAGTAAATGCATTTTTATTCAAATTTTGTTCCTCTAGACCATTCTTGGGTCAAAGCCTTTGTCAGTCAGGGTTCCCCTAATAGGATATTAGCAAATAAATAAAGATACATATATGTATGTATATATATATATGCAGGAAAAGACTGTATATATGTGAATATACATAAATACATATACATGTAAAATATATATAATACCTTTAAAATCTTAGCTACATATTATGTATTAATATGGCTCAGGGGTTAAGCCTCTATCTTGCAAACAGAAGGATCTAAGTTTGAATCCCAGAATCCATGTAAAAACATCAAGCATAAATGGCCTCAGCCTGCACTTCCAGCCCTGGAAGGTGGAGCCTCTGAAACCCCAGAGCAAAAAGGAGGTTAAAGCAATCTAGGATGATTCCCAAAGTCACCCTTGAACCTCCACAGGCAGACACAGTATATGCATGCACACGATAAAATTATATGTAATATCTTGGCATGCATCCTGTTGAGATATTTTATGTAGTTTTAAACATTTTAAAGAGCTGGTTCATGCAGTTGTAGGAGCTGGGAAGTCTGAATTGGGGCTGACTGTGAGACTGGAAAATCAATCGGAGAAGTTAAGACTGCAATCTTGAGGAAGAATTTCCTCTGTGGGAAACCTGTCTACTCTTCCAATCTTGAACTGTTGGATGGCGACTTCTTTTGTTTTGTTTTTCTGAGACAAGATATGTCAGACCAGCCTTGAACTTTCTCCATAGCTGAAGATGACCTTAAAATAACTGATCCTCCTACTTCTGCCTCTCATGGTCTAGAATTACAGGTGTGTACTGTCATACTTGGCTATAGGCAATCTTTTTAAAGTCAACTTACTGTAGATGTTAACCACATTTTCAAAATACCTACACAATAACATCCATATTAGTGTTTAAACAACTAGGTTCTATGGCCTTGCCAAGTTCACACACATAAAAGCATTCATCGCAGTGTTTGGTTTTCTTTATTTGATGACTATATGTAATCAAAACTTCCTGAACATAGTCAGGTTCATCATTCTGAAACCTGGGTCCCTTGTGTCATAAAGCTCTAGTGTGTGTCCTTCAGGAGATCTGCAGATGTTAAATTCAGTAGCAAAGCCAGTAATAATGAAATCCAGTACTATTTGCTAAATTTTCACCAAGTCTGCATTTCTCCTTCACTTGCCAGGATATATACCCAACTCCTGCCATGGAAGGCAGATAGTATGGTTGAGTAGTCATTATGGACCAGGCTAGAATTTAAGTCATCTGCCTTGGTATGTAGTAACACATGGAGCAGACTTTCCAAGAACATGTTAACAATGAATGGGTTATACAAACATAACATCCAAAAACCAATGAATCTGTAAACAAGGAGCTGAAGATGTGACTAAAATTGCAATATGAAAGAATAATATGATCAAATTTTTTGTTATAACAGAATAAGTACCTATTAGTAAGCTGTATGTTCATTGGCATTATACAAATGAAATAATGTACCACAGACTGGCAAGATGGTCAGCAGGTAAAGGCACTTGCAGCCAAGCCTGACAATCCAAGTTATATCCTTGGAACCCTCATTGTGGAAAAAACTGACTGAGTCCTATAAGTTGCCCTCTGACTTCTACAAATAGAGGATGATGTCACATGTGCACTCACACTTATGTGCACACAAGACAGATGTTAAAAAATTAAAGAATCATCATGACCAAGTGCTTAAAAGTTATGGGATAAGAAAATAAACGTATCAGTCTGAATAGGTGTGGTGGATGCAAGGGGTTTATGCCCAGTTCTGCTATAAATCTAAATCTGCTTTAAATTAGAGAGACTATTTTCAATTCTTTGTTGCTATAGTAGTCAACATTCTCAACTTGGTAAGATATGCAGTCACAGAGTAAATAAAACTTTGGGCATATCTGTGAGAGAATTTCTAGGTTATTTGAGTAGATCCATCCTAAATGTGAGCAGCAGTATTCCCTGGGCTAGAATTCTGGACTGAATAAAAGAAAAAAGTGAGTTGAGCACCAATATTCATCAATCTCTGCTTCCTGACTGTGGCTACAATGTGATCAGCTGCTTCACACTTTGGCCACCGTGCCTTTCTCCCATGACACACTGTACCTTTAAACTGTGAGCCAAAATGAACCCCTCCTTCCTTAAGTTGCTTTTGTTAGGTATTTTCTCACAGAAAAGTAACTCATGCCATTACTGTGGTGAAATACCTGAATCCAGCTAGCTTCATTATAAAAAAAGATTTTAGGTAGATCACATTTCTGGAGATTCAGAGGTCTGATACCGGCATCAGCTCAGCTCTAGTGAGGAGTTCAAACCCTCCATTGACTTAAAGGCCCTGCCTCTAGAAAGTTCACTGTGACTCTCAATGCCAGTACTCTGAGGAATCAAGCTTCAACTCATGGGCATTGTAGTTGGCACAAGATATCTAAACCACAGCTAGGGGCCTGTCATAGTTAAGCACAGGTGTCAACTTGACTCTTGAGGGTTTGAGCTCTGGGCACAGTTGTAGAGAGTTGATGGTTGAGTTAAGCCCAGAGCAAACCTGAAGGAGATTGTCTAGCTGCTGGGGAAGACCCAGCCCATGGTGGGTGGGATTAGGCCCTGGATAAATCAGAGAGAGCTGGTTGAGAGAGTTGGCATCCTTCTGTATACTTGGCCAGACATGCTGGTCTGGCAAGTAAGGATTGTCCATCTCTCAGCCGTTATGGTGGCCAGTTCCCTCGGCCCTGGTGTTGGCGCGTGCTCTCCCGTCAAGCTGGACTATGAACTGTAACCAGACTATCGTAAGAAAGTAAACACCTTGTTCCCTTAAGCTGTATGATGGTCATTTATCAGCAACCATGCAGGTGGACTGCAACAGGGCCAAATGCTATGGATTGAATGTTTGTGCTGTCTCCAAAGTTCATCAGTTAAAATATAATCCCTTAGTTGATAGCACTAAGGGAAGGGGGTGAAAATGACATAAATTTGTTGTATTCATGTATGAGATGCTAAAAGAATAAAAATGAATTTAAAAAAAGAACTAGGAGGAGTGAGGATATGGCTGTTAGTAGAGTGCTTGTCTGATCCCTAGTACTTCATAAAGCCGGGTGTGAAATACACACTTGTAATCCCAAGACTTGAGAAGTGATGACAAAGCAGAAGAATTCAAGGTCATCCTCAGCTACATAGTGAGTCTGAAGTCAGCCAGGGCTACATTCATGTTGTCTCACAGAGAAAGGAGTAGGGCCTTTAAGAGGTGAATGTTGTGAGGGCACAGCCCTCATAGATGGAACTAGGGCCTATATAAAGAGGTTCAAGATTGAAAGGAGTATTCTCATCCTCTTGTCCCTTCTGCCATGTGAAGACGTAGCAAGAAGGCTCTCATGAGCTGCAAGAACCTTCTTCTTAATACTTGTCAGCATGAGAACATAAGCTTCTATTCCTTATAAAGTATCTAGTCTCAGATATTCATTACAACAGCACAAAATGGATTTTTACTCAAGAAGCAGAGGGTCCTTCAAACACGAACCAAAATTCAGAAGTTTTAAGAGACATGTCATGGTTTGAATGTGAATTGCCCTCCATTGGGCCATGTGTTTGAATCCTCAGCTGATGTTAATGTTTGGAGAGATTGTGCCACTTTTAAGAGGTAGAGCCTTGATGGACGAAGACATGTTGCAGGGGTTGGGTCTCGAGGTTTAGTAGCTTAGCCTTGCTTCCTCTTTCTTGTTCTCTGCCTCCTGATGGTTGCAGTAACCTAAACCAGTCTCCAGTTACTACTTTCAACCATGCCTCCTGCTGTGATTCCCACTTTAATTGAACTATATCCCTTCTGGAACTGTATCCCAATGTAGGTACCCCCTTTTCCCTAAGTTGCTTGAATCAGTACTGTCTCACAATAAAAGTTTACTAAAAATTTACTAAGACATTAGTAAATTTATGTGTGACGATTAATTTTAGCTATCAGCTGTCTTTTTTTTTTCTTTTTCCTTTTTTTTATTAAAAATTTAATTATACATTTTAAAATTTTTTACCAGTTCCCTCCCTCCCCCCTCCTCCCCCCGAACCCCCTCCTCCCCCTCTCCTTCCCCCAGTGCCTCCCCCCCAATTCCCAGAGAGTCCTTTATTGTGTATGCCTAACTCTCCACTGGGTCCTCCTCTCCGATGACATATAAGGACCCAGTGGCATTTCCATAAGCCCTTTCTCTTGTTCCCCTTAAGCATAAGATCACTACTATGGCTGTCAATCCCTTGCCTCCAGGGGTCTCGGTGCCCTTAACAGATGCTAGACTTTATGAGGGCAACAGTGCGCTGGACATTGCGCAGGGCATGCAAAGTCCCATTATGATTGCTTTGGCCCCAACTATTGTTGAGAATCTTGCAAATCATTGCTCCTCCCATCCTTTTGCTCTTACAATCTTACCGCCCCCTCTTCCGCAAATGTCCCTGAGCTCCAGGATGGGGAGAGATTAGGCTGTCCTAGTTCTATGTGATTGATATAGAGTCTCTGAAGTTCTGGATTGTGGTTTGTTGATTTTCTTTTGCAGTTTTGCTACTCCTGCAATTCCCTTCACTCCATTCTGCTGGGCACTGTATGTCACCCCCTGGCCAGAGACAAAAAGCTGTTAAACTGGAGTCTTGTTGTAATAGCACATTCAAGGGTAGATGTAATAAGAGTAGGAAACCTCACTGAGGGAGGGGTCCATCACCCATTTGCAAAATGATTACTTTTTATCTGCTAGGCTATATGACCTCCCCTTCTGGTGAGATCAGGAAAGAACGTCTGTGAACTTAACCAGGTTTCTCATTACTTACTTGCAGACCTTGATGGAGGCCTATTTTCTCTGCTGTAACATGGTCCCCTCTCTCCTTGTTTCTGGTGTGGCCCTCCTAATCCATCTCTCTTGTTCATAATCCTTGCAATTACTGTGTTACATAGGTTTACTTTTGAGTGTCTCAATGTGGGCTGGGTGAGTTTGGTACTAGGAGCCACCTATTAGGGAGTACATACGGCGCTTAATTTTCTGGGTCTGGGATACTTCACTTAATATAATTGTTTCTAATGACATCCATTTCCCAGCAAATTCCAGTAATTCATCATTTTTGATGGCTGAGTAGTACTCCATTGTATAGATGTACCACAGTTTCCTTATCCACTCGTCAACTGTTGGACATTTAGGTTGATTCCATGACGTTGCTATTGTAAACAGTGCTGCTATGAACATGGTCGAGCTTGTGCTATCGAGGCGAACCTCTGCTGCATGGGGGATTATTCCCAAAAGTGGGATAGCAGGGTCATATGGCATTTCAATCTTTAATTTCTTTAAGAATCTCCAGACGGCTCGCCAGAGTGGCTGTATGAGCCTGCATTCCCACAAACAATGTAGGAGAGTTCCCCTCTCTCCACATCCTCTCCAACATTTGTCATTGTTTGTATTGTGGATTTTTGCCATCCTGACCGGGGTGAGATGATATCTCAGGGAAGTTTTGATTTGCATTTCCCTGATGGCGAAGGAAGTGGAGCATTTTTTAAGATAATTGTTAGACATTTTAATTTCATCCCTGGTAAAGTTTCTTTGAAGTTCCAGGGCCCATTTTTTAATTGGGCCAGTGTTTTCCTTGGAGTTTAGTTTTCTAAGTTCTTTGTGCACTCTGGACAGTAGAGCTCTGTCAGATATGTGGTTAGTGAAGATTTTCTCCCATTCTGTGGGTTGCCTTTCAGCTCGTGTGACAATTTCTTTATCTGAACAGAAGCTCTTTAATTTCACAAGATCCCAACTGTTGAGAGTTGGTAGCAGTGACTGTGCCATTGGATGTCTGTTTAGGAAGTGTTGGCCTAGCCCAATCAGCTCGAGGGAGTTCCCTATCCTTTCAACTATGATTTTTAAAGTCTCTGGCCTGATATCAAGGTCCTTGATCCATTTGGAATTAAGTCTTGTACATGGTGACAAGTACGGGTCCAGCTTTAATCTTCTGCATGTGGAGATCCAGTTTTGCCAGCACCATTTGTTGAAGATGCTGTTCTTTTTCCATTGGATTCTTTGGGCCCCTTTGTCAAAGACCAAATGGCTGTAACTTTGTGGGCTTATATCTGGGTCTTCAATCCTTATCCATTGATCTGTGTGTCTATTTTGGAGCCAGTACCAGGCTGTCTTTATAACTATGGATTTGTAGTATAGACTTAGGTTTGGTATGGTAATACCTCCAGCTGTGTTTTTGTTACTCAGGATTGTTTTTGCTATCCTGGGTCTTTTGTGCCTCCATATGAACTTTGAGATTGTTTGGTCAACTTCTTTGAAGAATTGCTTTGGGATTTTGATTGGTATAGCATTGAATCTGTATATTGCCTTTGGTAGGATGGTCATTTTTACAATGTTGATTCTGCCAATCCAGGAACAAGGGAGGTCTTTCAACCTTCTGGTGTCTTCTGCTATTTCTTTCTTTAGGGTTTTAAAGTTTTCATTGTAAAGGTCTTTTACCTCCTTGGTTAGGTTTATACCAAGGTATTTCATTTTTTTAGGGGTTATAGTAAATGGTATGGTTTCTCTCAAGGCTTTTTCACTTCTTTCATTCTGGGCATATAGGAAGGCCTCTCTGATTTTTGCACATTTATTTTGTATCCTGCCACCTTGCTGAACTTCTCAATTAGTTCCAGGAGCTTCCTGGTGGAGTTTTTGGGATCCCTCAGGTATAAGATCATGTCATCTGCAAATAGGGATAGCTTGACTTCTTCCTTGCCAATTTGAATCCCTCTTATGTCCCTTTCTTGTCTTATGGCTTCAGCTAAGACTTCAAGTACAATATTGAATAGAAGTGGTGAGAGTGGACAGCCTTGTCTAGTTCCTGATCGAAGTGGGAATGATTCCAATTGTTCCCATTGAGCATAATCCTTGCTGTGGGCTTGTTGTATATAGCTTTTATTATATTGATTAAGGTTCCTTCCATTCCCCCTGTCTCTAGCGTTTTGATCATAAAAGGCTGTTGGATCTTGTCAAAAGCTTTTTCTGTATCTATCGAGAGTATCATGTGGTCTTGGACTTTGGACTGGTTTACATGATGAATTACATTTATTGATTTGCATATGTTGAACCAACCTTGTGTGCCGGGGATGAAGCCTACTTGGTCCCCGTGAATAATCTTTTTAATATGTTTTTGAATCCGATTTGCTAAGACTTTGTTGAGAATCTTTGCGTCTGTGTTCATCAGGGAGATCGGCCTATAGTTTTCTTTTTTAAGTGAATCTTTATTAGGTTTTGGGATTAAAACGATATTAGCTTTATAGAAGGAATTTGGTAGTGTTCCTTCCTTTGCTATTTGATGGAACAGTTTAAGAAGTATTGGTGTTATTAACTCCTTAAATGTCTGGTAGAACTCTGTGCTGAATCCATCTGGTCCAGGACATTTTTTGGCGGGAAGATTCGAGATTACTTCCTCAATTTCCTTATATGTTATAGGACTATTTAAATAATTCACAACTTCCTGATTCAATTTAGGTAAGTTGTGTTTACTTAGAAACTCATCCATCTCTTTTGTGTTGTCAAACTTCACAGAGTATAAGTTTTTGAAATATGATGTTATAATTCTCTGGATTTCTTGGGTATCAGTAGTGATAACTCCATGTTCATTTCTAATTTTGTTAATTTGGGTTTTCTCTCTCTTGCTTTTGGTTAGTTTAGCTAGGGGTGTATCAATCTTGTTGATTTTTTCAAAGAACCAGCTTTTTGATTGGTTGATTTTTTCTATCGTTTTCTTAGTCTCGATTTCAGATATTTCTCCCCTTATTTTGCTAATCTCTTCTCTTCTACTGCTTTTGGGATCAGATTGCTCTAGTTTCTCTAAAGCTTTAAGCTGCATTGTTAAGTTGTTTATTTCTGATGTTTCCATTTTTTTGACGTGAGCATTAAGAGCTATGAACTTACCTCTTAGAACAGCTGTCATTGTGTCCCAGAGATTTTGGTAAGTTGTATTTTCGTTATCATTCACTTTCAGGAAATCTTGAATTTCCTTTTTAATTTCTTCCTGAATCCAGTTCTCATTCAGCATCATAGTGTTAAGTTTCCAGGAGTTAGTGTATTTTCTCTTGTTTGATGTGTTGCGGATGTCCAGCTTTAGGCCGTGGTGGTCTGATAGGGCACAGGTTAGAATTTCAACTTTTTTGTATATGTGTAGATTCATTTTGTGGCCCAATATGTGATCTATTTTGGAGAAAGTTCCGTGTGTTGCTGAGAAAAATGTGTATTCTTTGGTGCGTGGGTGAAAAGTTCGATAGAGATCTGTAAGGTCCATTTCTTTCAGGGTTTGATTAAGTTCCAAAGTGTCTCTGTTAAGCTTTTGACCTGTTGATCTATCCCATGTAGAGAGGGCGGTGTTGAAGTCCCCAAGAATTATCGTTTGGGGGTTGATTTCTTGCTTTAGACACTGTAGGGTTTTCTTAATGAATGTGGAGGGGCCCGTATTGGGTGCATATATGTTCAGTATTGTGAAATCTTCCTGGTGAATTGTACCTGTGACTAAAATGTAGTATCCATCCGTGTCTCTTATAATTTTTTTTGGTTTGAAATCCACTTTGTCTGATAGCATAATGGCTACCACTGCCTGTTTTCTGCTTCCATTTGCTTGTAGAATTGTTGACCAGCCTTTTATTTTTAGAGCGTGCCTTTCTTTTGTGGTGAGATGGGTTTCCTGCAGGCAACAGATTGATGGATTGTGATTTTTAATCCAAGTTTGTAATCTGTGTCTCTTGATCGGTGAATTAAGTCCATTAACATTTAGTGTTATAATGGAGAAACTATTGTTAATTCCAGACATTTATTATGTTTAGTAGCTTTTATAAGTATATTGCTTCGCTTTTAATGGTGTTATATTTGCCTTCTGTTCTCCTGGATATGTCTGTTTTTTTCTTCACGCTTGAGTATCATTTCTAGCAGTTTTTGAAGGCCTGGTTTGGTGGCCATGTATCCCTTAAAGTTGTCTTTGTGCTGGAAAATTTTTCTTTCTCCCTCGATCATGACTGATAGTTTTGCAGGGTAAATCAGCCTGGGTTGACATTTTTGCTCATTCAATACTTGTATGTCTCTCCAAGCTCTTCTTGCTTTTACTGTTTCGACTGAGAAGTCATTTGTTATTTTAATAGGTTTACCTTTAAAAGTGACTTGTTTTTTCTCCCTTGAAGCTCTCAGCACCAGTTCTTTATCTTGAATGTGGAGTGTTTTAACTATTATTTGCCGCGGTGTGCTTCTATTTTGGTCGTATCTGTTTGGGGTGCGGAATGCCTCTTGTATATGAATGGGCCTCTCTTTTTTTAGATGAGGAAAGTTTTCCTTGATGATCGTTTGAAAAATTTCCACAGGGGTGGTATTTTGAGATTCTTGCTCTGGTATTCCATGAATACGCATGTTAGGCTTCTTCCTGGTGTCCCATATCTCTTGGATATTTCTCTCAAGTATCTTTTTGGCTTTAACAACCTCTTCCATTGAGCTGGTTAGTACTCCCACTTTATCTTCAAGGTCTGAAATTCTGTTTTCTGCTTCATTAGTTCTGTTGATAAGACTCTCTGTGGCGTTCTGGGTTGAAGATAACTTGTCTTGTAGCTCAGTTTTAAACTCTGCTTGAGTTTGTTTTAACTGCTCTATGCCACTTTTTGTTTCTTGCACTGTTTTTCTCAACTCCTCCAGATGTCTGTTGTGTTCCTCTTCAAAGCGATTGATTCGATGATGTAATTCCTCCCGGATTTCCTCTTTCATAGTATTGAACATGGTAATGATCATATTTTGGAAGACCTTATCCTGGGTGAGGCTTTCTTGGCCTTTTTCCGCGGGTTTGTTCTTGTTGGAGTCTAACATGGGATTAATTTCTTCAGTGGGAAATTTGTTTACTTGAGTGTTGCTTCTCATGGATTTGCACTTTGACTTTGGCATTGTCATTTAACTCTTAAGATCTCTCAATTTCACTAAACTGAATTATTTGGCCTGGGGTACTGGTGGGCGGGGCCCAAACGGGGACTTACCTTGGGCGCGGGGTGAGGCCCGGCTGGACCGCGCGTGCGCGTCCTGACTGGCGGAGCGGGGTGGGGTGAAAAGGGATGATGGGCGCATCGGCGTGGAGCTATTTAACCCGAGGTCAGCTGGGGCGGGGCCCGGGCGCAGTGGGAGGTCCTCCTCGTCCCTAGGCCCCCGTGCGTGGCTCCGGCTGGATGGTGGGAGTCGGAGCCGGGTCCCTGTGGGCTGACCTGGGGTCCTGGTGGGCGGGCCCGAACGGGGACTTACCTAGGGCGCGGGGTGAGGCCCGGCTAGGGCGCAGGGTGAGGCCCGGCTGGACCACGCGCGTGTCCCGACCGGCGGAGCGGGGTGGGGTCGCTATCAGCTGTCTTGAAGTATGCCTTAGAAAGTTGGTAAATCATGTTTCTGGTTGTGTCTATGAATGTGTTTCCAGAGAAGACTGGCATGTGGGTAATTCAATTGGGAAATTCACTTTGAATATGAATAATACTAATAAACTGGGGCCTGGACAGAATGACAAAATGGAAGGAGATGCTTGAGCATGTCCCTGCTCAACTGTTCTTGAATAGTGTGCTTTTTGCTGCTGCTGTCACCCAGGGACACCAGCTCCAGATTCTTCAACCTTTGCATGCTAACTTGTACCCAGCCTGGGTCTAAATCACTGGTCTCTCTTGTTCTGCTGCTGCTTTGTTCCGATTACATAGACTGAGCAGTTGAACTACCAATTTAAATGACTATTCAGCCTCTGAGTATGTGATAATAAGCCCCTTTTATCATATATATTATATATATATATATTTATCATATATATTATATATTATATATGTATAATTACTTATATAAATGATATATTGTCTTTTCTTTTTCACTGATGTGGATTAAACAAGGGCCTTGCACATATTAAACATGTGTACTATAAATGAGCTACACCCCGAACCCTTTGATTACATAATTCCATTGATTTTTTTCTCTGAAAAACACTAATTAGAAAACATAAAATAAATTTTTCATGGTAGAAGAGGACTATAAAAATTTCACAAGACAAACATGAAGTTGAAAAACATATTTCAAATCCTATGTTACTAAATTTCTCTGCTATATAAGAACACAAAATCAAATTACAATAGAAAGTTTTACAAGTGATAAAAAGACAGTTTCCTAGAAAGAAACTCAACCTCTTTCATAATAAAAAGGCAGATTAACACTACAATGGGAAATATTTTTCTAATTTTTTTAACTTTATTGTGTGTATGTGTGTGTGTGGGGGGGGGGTGGGTGGGTGTATCAGAGGGTACTGTGTGTTCCTGTGAAGGATCAAGGGTGACTTTGGGAATCAACCTGGATTGCTTCTACCTTGTTATTGTTTCATTCTAGGATTTCCGAGGCTCCACCTTCCATTTCAGAAGTACAGGCCCCCACCATTTCTGCCTGGTATTTTTACATGGAATCTGGGATGAGAATTCAGGATCTTCTGCTTAAGAGGCAAAGTCTTAACTCCTGAGCCATCTCTCCAGCTTGAAACTCGTTTCTCTTAAGAGCTTGTTTTCACCAAAAGTTACCAGGAGCAAGGAATGCTTACAAGACAAAAACATGTTTTCCTAACAACAGACCTCATGTAATAAAGAAAGAACAATTGTTAAATGTTTAGAATACTGTAGTGCTACTAAATAACTTATGATTCAATAAATTTTAATTCAGCAAAAGAAACATGTTTTCCTGAAACTTATTATTTTTAAGAATTTTTTTTACCTATGAGTTACCTATTAGAAAAAGTCAATTGTATTAATAGAATTCTGTAGGCATTTGCATTGCAAGCCTAAGTACACTGTTGGTTTCTATTTCCTTGTTCACTTCCCAATAAATACTGTGATTGTCAGGGTGAACGAGAGTCACCTCAGCATGGTGGTCTCTTTCCCCAGTCTTCCATATTCAAGCTAGACTCCAAGTCTTTTGCTCATGAATATGAGACTGATCTTCTAAGACTTCTTTTTGGGGTAAGTAATAAAATTAAATAGAAGATTAAGGTTTTCTTATATGAATAATAAATACAAGATATGTGAGTAGAAATTCTAAATCCAAAAGGCAAAAGTATAATTAAAATTAACATAGGCAAAAAAGGAAATTTACTGTATTACAAAAATAAAAAAGTAAAGAATAGTGTAGATATGCATGATCTAGATCAAATCATATAATCAGATTTGTCTTTCATCTCCATTTTCCTCTCTATTTCTCTTTGGGATAGTTTTCTGCATGTGGTGACAAAAGGTTACTGGCAAATCCTTAAAACTTGCAATTCCAGAAATTAAAAAAAAATTTCTCTTACTGCCTATAGCAGTACTACCTGCCAATCTCCTACTGATAACTAGCTTGAAAGAAAACAATTTGCCATCCTGTCACCAGTCTTTGTCCCTGATTAATCACAGGCTTTGAGAATGGGGTGAATGGTGCAGATCACTCTAACAGATATTTCCTACTTAGGCTACTTCAAATGTATGATCTTGAAGGTTCTTCTGTACAAGATATATTTACAAAATTACTAGCCAAAGAGCATTTGACAACATTCAAAAAAGACTAAAAGGTAACCGAATGTTTTCTTTCCTATACTTGCGATAATGAAAGGGTTTTTCTATTATGAATTTTTTGATGTCATCTAAGATCTGATGCACAATGAAAATTATTCTCAAACTCAATACATTTGTAAAGTTTCTCTCCAGCATGAATTCTCTGGAGCAGCTAAGGGACAAGATCCGATGAAGGCCTTTTCTCATTCACTACATTCACAGGGTTTCTCCCCTGTATGGATTCTTTGATGTTGGGTAAGATATGAGCTACAACTAAAGGTTTTCTCACATTTGCTACATTCATATGGTTTCTCTCCTGCATGATTTCTCTTATGGTGAATTAGAACTAAAGCACTGCCAAAGGCTTTCCCACATTTACTACATTCAAATGGTCTCTCTCTGGTATGAAGTCGATGATGTCGATTAAGTTGTGAATCCTAAAATATTTTCCACGTTTGATATACTCAAAGGTCTTTTCTCCATTATGAATTCTCTGATGCTAAATAAGGTGTGAACAACAGCCAAAAGTTTTCCCACATTTGTTACATTTGAAGGGTTTTTCTCCCATGTGAATTCTTTGATGAAGTATAAGGACTATGTGTGTGCTGAAGGCCTTTCCACACTGATCACATTCATAAGGTTTTTCTCCAGTGTGAATCCTCTGGTGTTGATTAAGGTGTCCAGTCTGTCTGAAAGCTTTATTACATTCCTTACAGATTCATAGGGTTTTGCTCCAGTGTGAATTCTTTGATGTTCAATGAGGAAGGTAAAATGGACAAAAGCTTTCTTCCCACATTCATTCGAGTGAAAAGTGTCTCTCCAGAGTGGATTCTTGAGCAAGGTGTGCACTTTGTCTGAAGGCTTTGTTATATTCCTTACATTCATACAGTTTCCCTCCAACATGAATTCTCTGAGAGAAAGAAGTCATGGCGAAAGACTTTTCTACAGCCTTTATATGCATATGTGTTTTTTCTCACTGTGAATTCTCTGAGTTTGAGCAAATAATGAGTAACAGCTAAAGGGATCATCACATTCATGAGGTAATTTCCCAAAATGAGTGGATGGATGTTGAGTAAGTGACAACTATAAACCAAAAAGATTTGAAAAAACACTATCTTCATAAGGCTTCTCACTGGAAGGAATTTGTGTATCTCTATTGAATGTAGTCTGGTTGAATCCTTCACAATTGCTACTTATTAAAGATTCCTTTTCAGAAAAGAATCTTTTATATTCAATTATGACTGAATTTAGGGGAAATACTTTACCATAAATATCAAAACCATGTGCTTCTTTTACTGTGGGAACTCCGTCGTGTTTAAAGTACTGACTTCAGGGGGCTTCTTCTCTCAAAGCTAGAGCCTCCTTTCAAAGTGCAGATGTGCTTAAAAGCACTTGCCTGAGATGCTTCTCCTTGTTTCGCTGATGCTGCTCAAGCTCACACTCAATGTCCAGGCTTCTCTCAAGCTGGAGCATTCGGGGCCATGACTTGGGGACCTTTCCATTATCATCCTCAGGGAAACTGCATCCTTATCAAAAAACCATTTTGGAGACAATTTCTTGGTTTCATGAGATTACCAGTCTGAAAAATATTGAAGGGAGGAGATACTGGGAGGGAAATGGGGAGGAAGAGGAGGAGGGAGAGGGGTAAAGGAGGGGGGCAGAGATTATTACTCTGTGATTGTGATTACAGTAGAAAAAAATTAATTAATTTTAAAAATGTTTCTATGTGCAGATTCTACATCCATAAATTCAGTCATCCATGGATTGAAAATATTAGGGGGAAAGTTTCATTCATATGAACACATACAAATTTTTTTTAAATCTTCTCCTTCCTTAAGCAATATTCTAATAATTATTTTCATGATATTTACATTGCATTAGGTATTATAAGTAACCTAGAGATGACAAAGAATACAGCAGGAAGTCCTTAGATGATATGCAAATATTGTTTTATCATACAAAGATTTGAGAATCTGTAGATTTTGGCATCTGAAGAAGTTCAAGACCCAAAACTCTGCATATAACTAAGGGACAAGGCCAGAGAGATGGCTCAGAGATTAAGGCTGCCTCACAAGCAGAAGATCTTGAGTTCAGATCTCAGGTAAAAACTCTAGGAGGAAGAGTGGCAACCTGCACTTCTGGCCTAGTGGATGGGGCCTGGGAAATCCCAGAGCAAAGCAATAAGGTGGTGGAAGCAATCCAGGATAATTCCTGAAGTCAACCTGGTCTTCTACAGGCACACACAGTGCCCTCTGATACACACACACACACACACATGCAAAACAAATAAAAGAATACAAGTACTTGTATTAAACTGCTTGCATTTGAACTGAGATTTAAAAAAAAAAAAAGCTAAGGGACAGATGTACTGACAAAGTAAATCACCATTTTATTACTGGCCTGAAACTCAGAAACTCCATTGGATATTTGCAGAAAAGAATTTGGGATCTATGGGGAATCACAAAAAGGAGGTTCACTGCTAATATTCAGAATATAGTCCAAAAGATAGCCTGGTTTACACAGGTTTACAGACTGGAGCCCCCTTTTATTTTTTTTAACTTTATTTAGTCATTCCTTTAATGTGTGTGTGTGTGTGTGTGTGTGTGTGTGTGTGTGTGTGTGTGTGTATCAGAGGGCACATCCTGGATTGCTTCTACCTTCTTCTTGTCCCACTCTGGGATTTCCCAGGCTCCGCCCTACAGGGCTAGAAGTGCAGGCCTCTGCCATTTCTGCCTGGCATTTTTTTTTATTTATTTTTTTATTATTATTATTATTATTTATTCAATTGTACGTGTGTGTGTATGTATGTGCGTGCATGTGTGTATGTGTGTGTGTAGAACCACGGACGAATTCGCGAACCACCATGGACACCTCCACCTCCTTCTGCCCCGGGATTCACAGGCTCCGCCCTACCAGGACCAGAAGCGCATCTGCCTGGCATTTTTACATAGGACCTGGGATCCAAACTCAGGACCTTCTGCTTGTGAGGCAGAGTCTTAATCCTTGAGCCATCTCTCCAGCCCTGAAGTCCCTTTTAAAAAGACTTAGAGATATGCTATTCAATAAAGTAATCATTGAATGTGACAACTTTAATTCAAATTAATAAAATAAAAAGTTAATTTAGCTGCTCCATTATAGTAACCACATTTCAAGTATCCTAAAGCCAAATATTACTAACGATTCCTTGTGAAGAGCCATACTAGTGTAAAGTTTGGGATGCCACCTGCTAGGAAAAGGGACCTCATTCCTTGATAGAAAATACAAAAGACTAAGAGGAATTGTAATCATGGACTTTCTTGGAAAAACTGAAACCCAATGGCATCAAATTTACTGGTGCTTTCTGTAGCCCCTATCCGGTAATGCCACTGCCAAAGACCATAGGGATGCATCTGGTTGCACCTGAAATGTCTCATGTATTAAACTCTCTCTCTCTCCCTGGTCCATGCTGAATTCTCTGGCTTTAAGGCTGGAAATCCAAGGACAAACTAGAATCTAAGAAAGCTTTCTCATAATCCTACTTCTTCTTACCAATCAGAGGCCTCACGCCTGGATTTGTATTCAGATTCCCAGCCCCCTGATTATAAAGTCTGGTGAGACTGGGCAGTGTCTTCTTACTGCTGTCCCTCTGGGGGGGGGGGTTCCCTCCTATTTTGGTTAACTGTTCTCTATAGTTCTGTCTCTATGTGTTCTTTTTTCTGCGTTTCATATTCCCCAGCCCCAGGGCAGCTTCATAGACTGTTGGTCTGGACACAGCATATTTAATGGAATTAATGGAAGTGAGCTTCAGTTAGCCTGGTAAAATTATTGTATTAGAAAGAGACAAGCACAGATGATTTCCATCACCAGAGAAAGTTTTAGACTAGACAGTACAGGATAGAGATCCAAATTAACATGGCAAAGATACTATGGCTATAAGATAAGGAAATAATAGAAAACCAGGGACAGTAGTCAATAAAAATAATTTTAAAAAATCAAAGTTTGAAAAGACAAAAAGGATAAAAGTCATAATTATTTATACCTTTCAGTGACCAAAGAATATGAAGATGAAGTATCTGGAGTTAGTTAAGTGGAGCAGAGAGATGAAAGTCAGACTGTAGGTGGTAAAAAAGTGGAAGAGAACATAAAGACAGTGTGTGAAAATCACAAATGACACATAGGTAATTGGAAGAGAAAAGGGAGTTTTCAAGAACAGCAAAAAGGTCCTTTAAAATGTTATAAAATATTTAAGAGAGGTTTTAAACACATAATGTAAACATAGCTGCATTAAAATAAAATGACTATGCATAGTCTTGCTTTTACCCACTGAGCCATCTTGCCAGACCTATATGTATACTTTTTAAACCTGTTTATCTTCACCAGATTGATTTTTTAGAATTCTATAAAGACATTACTTTTGAATTTAGAAAATTATTTTTTAAAGCACATGGATAAAAAATCAGCAGGAGAAATAGAAAACTGAAAAAAATCTTTAAAACTAATAATGACACAAATACCTTGCATTTCAGACATTTCTTCCATTAAAATCTTGGTGAAAGACTACAAGTAGAGTGACAAGCTTCATCACTATGCCCAATGTCAGAAGAGAACTTGAAGCACAGCTATGGTTAGCACTAGCTGTAGCAATGTAAGCGCCTGATAGTGAATCAATCAAAATTATCAACAGGAAAGGAAAGTGGGAAATGTATATATCTGTGTATAGGTACATGTGTGTTGGTTTTGGAAAAATAAAATGCTAAATCTAGGCTTAGACTGTATCTCAGAGGTAGAGTGTGTTTGTCTAACATGTGGGATGCCCTGGTTTTAATCCCCAACACTACAAAATATACTATATACTATAAATATGTTACATATATGTAGACATATATAGCTTTACTAGTTAATACATTTACTAAATAACTATTATATTGGATTAGACACACAAGACAAAATAACCCTTAAACAAAAAGTATCAAATCCCTATTTTCTTTATAAGAAGACATTAGATAATAAGCCTGAACAAAACATTTTTAAAAAAGGAGTCACTAGGAGTAAGAGGGAATTAAAAGAGGGTAACTAGGTATGAATATGATCATAAGGCACTATAAACATGTATGCCATTGACAAAAATTCAAAACCCAAACATTTTTAAAAGCCTGAAGGAGACACTATAATTTACAAGAAAAGAAAGTAAATCCCTCTAGGAAGAGGGAAGTTGGAGAGCTGAGTAAGAAAATTACTTAAGAAAAAAAATTTTGTAAAACTAATTCTTTCAGCAATATGCATACATATCTGTGACAGTGATTTTTATTTAAAAAAGGCTATAAAAATCTAAAAATGTACACCATTCTAACATATAGGAAAAAAAGTGGGATGAATTGAGATTCAGGGACAGAAACTACAGAATTTTATAGAAATAGAACTAAATAAAAGTCTAAAGTAAAGATGAGGCTTCTACAGTAGCACATATTAAATAAATTTAAGTTGCTTCCAGAAACCCAGAGCAGCCTACATGATCACTTGTAGATGGCTTACAATGATCTTCACTGGCCAGTCACTTGTGACTCACCTTCACATTAACCGTGAGGCATCTTTCTTTTCACCATCATGGTTGCTTTCCTTGCTCCAACGAAGAGATCACGATGGGTATAGAAATGGAGAGTCCTATTTATGAGGGAAGAAAAATGAAAACAAGAGACAGACAAATCAACATACTAACTAGAGCTGTTCCAGGTCCCAGTCCCAGTCTCTTACTCACTAAGTAAAGAGACATCTGAGAAAGGGATGGTATTTGTATGTAGGATAAGGAAAATGAAATTCTTCCATGGAAGTGAATATCAAAAGGCTTCAGCAGTTATACCTATCTACCTCTATGCTAATCTGAAATGTAAATTCTCAAACTGCAGCTCAGACCTACCGAATCATAGACTACAGGAGCTCTGACACAGACATCAGGATCAGTGAGGTTTATTAAAATCCATACTTCTGGCTCATTCCCAGCATTTCTGATTTTGCAAATCTGTTTTGGGACCCCATAATTTGAATTTAAAAAAATTCCTAAGGCATGCTGATATTGCTATTTCAAAACACTATTCTATAACAAAGAGAATTAGTTGTTTCTAATTCTATTAAGCTACTTCAACTTGTTGCCTGAAAACAGGAGGCAGAAAATTACTAAGCACTCTTGAGACATGGTATTATCAATAGAGGACTCAAAACATCTCAGAGGGAGATTTTTTAATTTGGGGGAGATTTTTGAATTTGGGGGCAGAAATATCCTTACCAAGCCATACTATGTTTCCATAGTTCTCCAACATAACTTCTTTGTATAAATCCTTCTGAGATGAGTCCAGCCACTCCAACTCCTCTGGAGAAAAGTCTAAGTCACATCTTTGAAAGTCACCAACCCCTGAAAGAAAAAATAAGTCAAGTACATAGACCTCATATAGATCTAACAGGCAGGGAAGAAGGAGTCTGTGAATTTAAAGGTCTCCATAAATGGAGGAAAATAAATACTAGAAAATAAAAGGAAGAAGTATTTAATGCTTAAAAATGACATCGTCTATAAACTATGTTCTCATTTTTTACCAAAATAATAGAATATCAAATATGGTTATTTCACATAAAACAATTATATTGAATAATATAATTATATATTAATATATAATATTAGAATGAGATAAATGTTTCTGGAGGAAAAATGCATAACTCATATAGTCTTGTATAATTTCCACATGCCCTTATATTCTTACCTGTGTCTAAATTGCACTGATAAACTTACTTGCCTCATCTCACTGTCAGTTGGACTGAGTTAAATGCAAGACATATATGGGGGAAGCAAAGTAAAATATTTCTCTCCTCTTCCTTCATCCATCCATCTCCTCCCTTTATTTCCTTTTTCCTCCCTTTATCTATCTATTTATCTATCTATCTATCTATCTATCTATCTATCTATCTATCTATCTATCTATCTACCTACCTATCCATCCATCTACCTATCTATCTATCTCTAGTTCCCTCCTTGTTTTCTTTATTCTGGTTTCATTATGTTGTCCAAGCTAGTCTCGAAATCCTGGACTTAAGAGGTCTTCTAGCTTCTGCAGCTAGGACTCCAGACACGTACCATTGTACTAAGCTCTTCTCAGTTTCCTTTACTAGTTCCTCCTCTTTCTTGGGCCTTATTGTTTTTAATTCATTTTAACTATGATCTTGTTCTCAAGATCCTCCCATTCTATCCCTTAGCTTAAAAGATATTAATGACTGCAAATTTCATCTGTGGTCCTGAACTCCACATATATAATCAACATTCCCTTAAGATATAAACTAGATCTCTCACACTTATTATATCCAAAACTCAATTGTTGATTCCAATCTCTGCACCTTTTCTGTCCATTTCAATAAGGGACATGATTATCTAGACAAGAATCTTTGCAATCATCCTTGACTTATTTTTGCTTTCATAATAATTTTTTTTTGGTTTTTGGTTTTTTTGAGATAAATTCTCATAAGTCAGACTGGCTCAAAGTTTTATGCATCTCAAACTGGCTTTGAACTTCTGATCTTTTTGCTCTCCACAAGTGCTGGTATTGAAAGTGTATGCCGCCACACTTGATTTCCAAACCCCATTTTCTATCTTCACTACATATAGAGAATTTCACTAGAACCAGTCCTACCACCATGGACCAGGTTGCTATCACTTGATGGAACAAACTGCTGGGCTAGTTTCCTAACTAGCCTCTGTGTTTCCATGGTAAACCCAGGTCTTACTGTCATCCTTTTAAAATATAAATCAAATAACATCACAGGCACTCCAATGGCTTGCCTTCAACAAAACTCAAAATTCTGATCATGACTTACATCTTGGTCTCCAGCTACACCTCTGGCTTCATAATGCTCTAAGAGGAATGTAATTGTTAGTCCTGGAACAACCAAACATGCTCCCAATGAAGTAAGTTTTTATGTGCAATTCCTTCTACTTTTAAAACTCTTCCTTACATCTCCACAATGAGTATTCTTTACTGTCACTGAAGGGTTTTATTTGCTTATTGAAACAAGGTCTCACTGTATAGTCCAGGCTGGACTCTTAGCTTGTATTTATTTACCTCTTGAGTGCTGGAATAACAGGACATGCCACTATACTGGCCTTTCACTGAAGTATTGCTCTGCTTTAGTGTTGGAGAGGCCATCTTTGACTGCTCTATTTAGCAGGGTACATAGTCATCCTCTACCCCTTACTTCACTGTGCTCATCTCTAACTCAGTAATTCATGATCCACTTCTGAGAGACTTTTAAGGCACTAAGTAAAAAGGATAGTGTTTTTATAGAAGGGTTAAATGAACAAAAAGTAGTAGTAGTACAGTGAATACCCCTTCACCTGTTTGTGATTCTCCATGTGTTTCTAAAGTCATGGAAAATGAGGTGAAACTTACTTGGGGTGCAACATTACAAAACCCTACTGTCATTTCTCTTTCCTCCTCTTTTCCTTTTTAAAGTGAAGAACAAAGCTCTGTGAGGGGAAAATCATGAAAGAAAAAGTGGTGCTCTAGTTCTATGTTTCTGCTATGAGAGTCACAGCCCATATCTAGTATTCTCATCCTTTTCCAAGGTACAAAGAAGAGGTATGTTGAAATTATCTCCAGAAGTTCTGATGTACATTAAGGATATGTAGCCTAAACATAACAAAAGGTAAAGTCTTTTCTGAGGCCAGCAAGAAAGTGTATGATCTGAGATTGGCTGCCACTCTGATCACATTTTCTATCCCTCTACCTCTTATTCACACTTCTCCAGACACATAGGTTCCCTTGCTATTATTCCTCAAACACTATATGTATATGACATTATGGCTGTTGCCTTTGCTTTTCCTTCTCTCTAGTTCTCCCAGTTATCAACATGGCTCTTTTCTTATTCTTACCATTTCTCACTTGTTGCTATATTAAAGGAATGTTCTTGGAGACTAAAAAAATATATATTTTCCTCCATGTTTGTGTGTTCCATGGCACATATGTGAAGGTCAAGGACAACTTTAGGAATCATTTATCTCCCTCCACCATGCAGGTTCTGGGGACTGGACTCCGGTCACCAAGTCACCAAGCTTGCACAGCAAGTGCTTTTAACCACTGAACCAGCTTGCTAATTCCTAAAAAAAAATTGTCTAAAGAAAATCCCTTCTAGTCACTGCTTTTTTTCTTATCCTGACTTATTTTTATTCCTTTATTTCTTGTCTTCTCACACAAGATTGTAAGATCCAAGACATCCAGGATTTGTGTGAATCATTGGTGTATTCTGGTGTTAGCACAATACAAGAACTACTGTTGGTGCTCAGTTAATAAATACATTAATGCATAAATCATACAATGCCACTTGTAATACACATAGTGTATACACATACATAGATATTATGAATGTTATGCTTGCCATTATCTCTTTTAATCCCCACAAATTGCAACAGTATGTATACTATTATCCCCATTTTACTAGTAAATGAAATTAATCTTCAAGAAATTTAAGCAACCTGCTCAAACTTCGAAAGTCAAAGTGAAGCATAACTCAAAAACTGGCCTTTCAAGAAGCTTCAATGGGGCCAAGTAAGATGGCTCAGTAGGTAAGGCATCTATAAATCTGGCAACCTGAGTTCAATTTCTGGAAGCCTGCATGATAGAAGGAAAGAACAAACTTCTGAAAGTTGTCCTCTGACTTTACCCATGAGCCATGGCACACATTCTTCCATCACCTCTCACTTTGTCTGTCTTAAATAAATAAACAAATAATGAAGCCTCAAGAAGTTGCAATGTCTGAGTGGGAAATAGTCTATCAAACCTGTGGAATGGATGCTACATATTCCTTAGGGAGGAATTTTTGGAAATGGCAGCTGTTACTTTTACTACTCCAAGGAAAGGCAGCCTGATTAAAACGTTACCATAATTGTGCAGTCTGGAGTAGATGCCTTTCCTCTTACAACCAGCATGCCTTCCTTCTGAAAAGGAGGACAGTTCCACTTGATCAAGACTTCAGGATATGTAACTCCCTAATTCTGGGCTTCCCTGCATTAGCTAACTGTCTTTAGGAATGTTATTTCCTTAGAATTGTAGAACCTGAAATAGTCTATAAAAAGCCTCTGAAACACGAGAGGAAAAAAATCAGTCTGTTTTCTCAACAACTGGAAGAAACCTTAAATGGCACTTGTGTTAAAAAAAAATTAAGTTTCTGTTTGTTTTATTCTGATAGCGGTATACCCCTTTGGCAAAATTTGAATTCAGTGGGGCTAGGGATATGGTTCAGTGGTTAAAGTCTTTACCTTGCAAACAAAAGGACCTGAATTCAGATCCCCAGATACCACATTAAAAATGCCAGGCAGATATGGCAGCAGTTTGTATTTCTGGCACTAGAAGGCGGAGCCTGGGAAACCCCAAAGTAAAGCAATAAGGAGGTAGAACATTTCAGGATGATTCCTGATGTTACCCCTGGGCCATCACAGTTATACACACTCAAGTACTCTCTGGTACACACATAGATGGGTTTATATAACTTCTAGACTCAGTTTATTCTTCCCTCATCATGGGCAACATGACATTGATGCAAATTAATTCATCTTGCAGAACCTTTCCTTCTTCACAGATAAGAGTGCATGAGTCAACACATCTGACATATCTAAGTATCTTTCTTGTTCCCACTTAGATTTTTATACTCACACTTGGAAATGAAATCATTATTAACTAAAAAATATCAAAGTTGAAAATTGAGCTCGTTTGGTAGGTACATCATACTGAGCCAGGGCCTCATTCTTCCTCAGCACCAAACATGGAATCATCGTGACAAGGACAAAGCTAAATATCTCAAACTCTGAAGCCTACAGGAAGGAACAATGGGGATGCAAAAGACACTTTCCTCACCCAGAAAAAGCCAGTTTAGTTATTTTCTGTGTTTTACAGTGTCGTTAGATCAGTTCCAGTTACAAATCTGAAGGGAAACACCAAGATTAAACTCTCACGTCCTAAAGGTCCCTACTAGTTCCAGAGATAATCTTCTTTGATACCTTCTGTTTTTCATTCTCATAATATGCAGGGGGGAAAATGAAACAACTTAGCAATTAAAAGCAAGAAATCTAGACTAAACTTATTGAGTTTGAGTTCTGCTTTTCACTTATTGACTAGGTGAAGCTGAGCAAGTAATTTTAAATTTTTTGTGTCTCACAATCACAAGGAAGATTCCCACTAATCAAACCATGATGTCATGATATATACAAATTTTCACCTACCACACACATGTGGTTCACGGTCACACCCACAATGCCACACACAGTCATATTAGCACTGAGATGGGGATCAGACAGGGAGAAGTTGACATACTGTTCCATGTACAGTGGTATACCATATGTAGTTACCTATCTTTCCACAATTATTCATACAAAATTACACTTTCAGATCAGAAACAGATGGTCATAGTCACACAATCACACGTGGTGTCTGAACTTTCCAACTCAGTTGTAGTCACATACACTCACACAGAAACAGGTAAACAGCGTGCAGGCGCACGTTACATCTTAGATACAGAGTAAAAATCGCAAACACACATAGTCGCAATTTTCCAAATCACAAAACAGATGGTCAAATCATACATACAACTATGCGCATGCACACCTATGGTGACTTGCAAGGTGACATCCTGTCACACCCGCAGCCCATCACACAGTTACACACAGTAACAAAATGACACGCTCTCTCACATGCACAGTGGGTCTTGCGGGGTCCACGGGGTCCCAGGGCAGTTTGGCGCTGAGGACCTCCTGTTCTTGCCCCAAGCTGGGCCTAACTGACCTCCCAGCCTCGCGAGCTATGGAAACAGATTCTGTGATCCAGACCATGACAACACAGTGATGTCACGGTCCACAATCCCTGTGTGACCATTGAGGGATGATACAAACTACCAGCCCCAGAGGGCTTTGCGCTGTGGTCCTTCTCCCCTTTGCGCCTGCGCAGTAGGTAGGGCAGTCCGCAGTGCAGACACAGGGATGTCCAGTAAGCGTGGGTTCCTTTGTGTGAAGATATGGAAAAGTTCCCTAGTTAGTGACTGTGACTGATCGCGTGATTGTAGATTTTTGTGTATGACTGCTGCGGCCCACACGTGTGCTCGTTCACCAAGAGGATGATGAATTCTGTCAATATGCTGAGCCTTGGAATTTTAACCCGAGTAAATTCTGGAGACTTCTGCAACGCTCTCCCCAAACTGCACATATAAGACTTTTCCCCAAGGTGTGTCCTTGGAATTTCGATGAAAACTAACTAAAGCTGCTAAAACTTTCTCCTTCCTCAGTGTACATGTATGGTGTCGCCCTTTGATTCTGGCAGAGGAGGCAGGCAGGCACAGAGCCTTCAAGTGGCATAAACCTGAGCCGCATCCCCAGCCTTTAGTTATTTTGAGACCGCCTATGTAACTGAGGTTGGCCTGAAACCCAAGATCTTTCTGCCTTTGCCTCCACAATGCTGGGATTACAGACAGATACCAATAAACACTATTCTCCCTCTTTTTTTTTCTTATTCATACAGTATTTATTTGTCTTTCCTCTGTCAGACCCTGAGCCAACCAGTTTCCCCAGACTTCCTGGGGAGGTACAGGAAAAGGAACATACAGGGCAGACGAGACATGGGAGAAAGAATTATGGGAGGTGGAGACAGCTGCTTCACATGGCGAAGAGGATGAGAAAGGTCACCGTCAGGCAAAAGAGCCCCACGGCCTCGGAGACAGCAAAGCCCAGAATTGCGTAGAAGAGTTGTTGCTTCAGAAAAAGGTTCCTGGCATAACCAATGATGAGGCTTCCAAACACAGTCCTGATCCCAGCCCCAGAGCCTGCTACCCCAACTGTGGCAGCTCCAGCTCCAATGAATTTGGCTGCTGTGTCGATGTCTCTTGAAATGGCGCTGGTTTGGAAGCTTCGACTAGGGACAAGTGAGGTGAGGGAATGCGGAGCTGCCAAGCTGTTGAGGCTCTTGAAAGGCACCTCATCTGTCACCCTCTCTGGTCGGTTTACCACCACTGCAGAAAGCTGTCGGCTCAGAAGCCGAGAAGTGCTCCTGATCAAGGAGCGGGTGGAGACAAACTTGGAGCAGGTATACATTTTCAGGGGTGAGGGGCTGAGGCAGGAGAGCTGCTCCCACTGCAGGGAAGACAGAGAGGGTATTCTCCCATTTTTTGAATGAGTAAGTTCGCAGCTTGGCTTATTTTTTTGATTCTCTGTTTTCAATTTTGTTGACTTCTTATATTCACAGAAAATAGTATAGTGCCCCCACATACATGCAGGCAGTATGAAAGGACTCAGTAGAGTATTAAAAAAAAAAGACTGGAAGGTGAAAGAAGGAATGTGTTGGGGGGCTTCAGGGAAAGTGGGGGGGGTTGAAAAAGGGTATGATCAAGATTCATTATATACATATATGAAGTTATCAAAGAATAAATTAAAATAAAAAAGTTTAAAAAATTTTTCCACAGGATGGCTGAGCATTAAAACTCTTTTCTAGAATCTACCAATGAGGGGTAGGGGGCACGACTCAGTAGTAGAGTGTTTGCCTAACATGCACAAAGTTGTGGGTTCTACTCCCAGCAACATACACACAGACATAACACACCCAATCCTTCCACAAATCATAATGAAGATTATAAAAAATGGAAACCAGTGACAACAGTAAAAAGCTTTTTATTAAACACACATTGTGGTAGGAATACATCTAAGCTCTTCATATTGTGAATTCGCTGAGTTTTCATAGTAAACCAATGCAATACCTGATTATATATTTATATGAATGAAATAAAACACCACTAAAATATATAATAAGAAATATATGGAAGAATAAACAATACTTTCTGATTTTCTTTCTAATATGATAGGATTAGGGCTAATGAAGATGAACTAAACAACATACAAAAGAGAAGAGTTGGATAAATTCAGCAATTAAAATAAATGTCCTAAAAAAGAAAGAAAACAATCACCCAGTGATGACAGCTTTTTTAACTATAAAAATTTAGAAGCAGCTATAACATGAATAATATGTCATTAAAATAATAACAGACGTCTATATTTGTTGAAAAAGCAATTAGGATATTTTAGCAAGATAAAAACAGGTGAAGGTATAAAACACATGACTACATTCCCTTAAAAAACAAAGTCTAGCAGAAGTCTACCAATCTGAGGGTAGAAATCTATAATCATTATGATTATGCTAATTTTGCTTTGTGGCATTGGATTTTCCATGTTCTCTGATTTGTGGTTCTACATAAAAAAGACTCATGAAATGAAAAAAAAAAAAAACACTGACTTCAAAAGCACTGCAATTTTACACAGAATTTAAAATTATTAAAGAGTATGATGCTGATGAAATGCCAATATATAGTCCAAAGAAAACAGAGTCATAAAAATACAAGCAAATGTAATCAACAATATAATGTATCACCAAAAAATGGGGAAAAGAACTACTGAGCAACTGACATTAGTATGAGATGGGGTAGGTGTCAATTTAGACAATGAGTTCATTACATATAATGAAATGTATATGTATAAAAAACTTAATAAAGTAAAAGAAAGTATGGAGCATGAATTTATGTTATTCATTATCATGTATTCCCTGATGGCGTATGAGGTCTGAACCACTACTAAATCCCTTCCCACATTCATCACAATTATAGGGTTTCTCACCATTGTGAATCCTCTGATGTCGGGTAAGGTTTGAGCATTTATTAAAGGCCTTTCCACATTCATTACATTCATATGGCTTTTCATCTGTGTGGATTCTCTGATGTTGAAAAAGTTGTGAGTTCTGAGTAAAGGACTTTCCACATTCATGGCATTCAAAGGGTTTCTCCCCAGCATGAATTCTTTGATGTTGACGAAGTTGTGAGCTCTGAGTAAAAGCCTTCCCACACTCCTTACAATCATAGGGTTTCTCCCCAGTGTGGATTCTCTGATGATTTGTAAGTGCTGAGCCACTACTAAAGGCTTTCCCACATTCTTTGCACTCATAGGGTTTCTCACCTGTGTGGATTCTCTGATGCTGAACAAGCTTTGAGCTCTGAGTAAAGGCTTTCCCACACTGCTTACATTCATAGGGTTTCTCACCTGTATGAACGCGTGCATGTTGAAAAAGCTGTGAGCTCTTTGTAAAGGCTTTCCCACACACTTTACATTCATAGGGTTTTTCACCAGTGTGAATTCGCTGGTGATCAATAAGATTTGAGCAATAACTAAAGGCTTTCCCACATTCCTTACATTCGTAGGGTTTCTTACCAGTATGAATTCTCTGATGTTGGGAAAGGTATGAGCTACAACTGAAAGCCTTACCACAGTCTTTACATTCAAATGGCTTTTCACCAGTATGAATTTTCAGATGTCGAGTAACATGAGAACCACAACTGAAGAATTTCCCACACTCTTTACATTCGTGAGACTTTTCACCAATATGAATTCTCTGATGTTGAATAAATTGTGAGTTCTGACTAAAGGCCTTTCTACATTTCTTACATTCATAAGGTTTCTCTTCATTAATTATTTGATGTAGGGTAAAGAAAGTCTGTTGAAAGAATGTGGGCATGCATTCATCTGTGAGTATTTCTTGGCTTAAATGCCCATTTTGATATCCCAATTGTCTAGTAAAATGACTTCCATAATCTAGAACACCTCTAAAACCAGAGTACTCAAGGCCATGTTTTGCAAGTCCCATCATCTCCCTCTGACATGATTCTAATTCGTAAACTTCCTTCTTTAGAGATAATAACTTGCTTTCACACATCAATTCCAGATCTGGAAGTAGAAAAATAAAGTGATAAATATTCTTTCCCCCTCCTATTTGTAAATAGCCAAAATTTCTACAACGGAAATAGAAAAATTAAAGTGAAGATTATATCTAGTAGGTAAATGACACGGGTTTACAAGTATTTGCTTAACCAATGCAAGAGTTTAACAAGATATAATTCAGGAAGCAGAATGAGCCTACAGAAATAAATTGCAAACAATTTACTAACAATAAAAGTTGGCAAATAAAAATGCTTGGGACATATTCTATGTTAAAACATGACTATGTATAAATAATAAATAATATACAAAAATAAACATGGGGAATATTCCTAGATATTTTGTGGCATAGCAAAAAATAAGTTTTTTGTTTGTTTGTTTTAAGGCAGGGTCTTGCTATATAGCCCAGGATGGACTTGAATTCTTGGTCCTTCTGCCTCAGTCTCTCAAGTGCAATCATATTGACTAAATTTTGGTCTTTTTTGAAACAGAACTTTAAATACCCTTAGGATTCTAAGAATGATAGTAGTATTTTTGTATTACTGTTGAGGTGTTTAAGGGAATCCCTTAGAAAGCTTCAAAATTCAGGATGGTCACCAGAAAGGCAAACCAGATTATTAGGGAGTCTACACTCTTAACTCTCTGACTGCTGGACTGGGGAGAAAGGTAAAGATTGAGATGCTGTATTAAGATACTGGTGTTAATCTTACAATTGAACGCCAAGTCTTTAGACAGAGCTATGAAGAATTATTTAATAAGGATGAATTTGAGCAAGCATGTGGAAGACTCTCTAATTGGTGAGGGAAAACCGAGTCCATGGTGAGTGGGACCATTCTCAGGGTAGTAGATTGATAAACTAGAGAGAATTGGCTCAGTCTTTTGGCATACTTAGGCACACAGGCATGCTAACAAGCAAGAAACTATGTCCCTCTCTCATTTCTTTCTGCGGATATGATGTGGCCAGTTCCAACATTTGCTGATGCTAGTATGAACTCCTCTCAGAGTGCTAAACTGTAAGCAAGGAATATAAAGAAGAATAAATCCCTTATATTTTCCTAAGTTGTTTGGGTACTATAGTCACATCGGCAGCATGTGGAATAACTACAACAGATGCCAATGGTTTAACCTATAACTGTGTAAAAACAAACCCCCAAATTCTGGATACTAGGGTCAGCAAAATGCTTGGTGTGTAAAGACATTAGTGCACAAACTTGACAATCTGAGTTTGATTCCTGGAGGCCACCTGGCAGGAAAGAGAGAACCAATTTCTAAAAGCTGGCCACTGACCTCCATATGTATGCCATGCCTGCTTTCTCTTCAAAATAAATAAATAAATAAATAAATAGACAAATAAATAAATAAATAAATAAAAACAGGGTGATAGCTCAGTGGGTAAGGTGCCTGCTTGCAAACCTGGGAACTTGAATTCAATTCACAGAAGTACACATAGTGGCAGGAGGGAACTTTCTGATTTTCACCCATATACCATGGCATGCACATGATCTCTTCTTTCTTTTTCTCTAATAAATATTTTTTAAAAAATAAACAAATGAACAATCCTGTAGACATCAAAGCTCAGTGAAGCTTGCAGGGGGAACACACTAATGTGCTGAGTGTTAAAATGACTCCAAAGAAAACACATGGAATTTCTATCCAGAAGCCTTCAAAATATCTATTCTTTTTTTTTAATTCATTATTTGGGGGAGGGGAGGGTAACAGGTGTACATGTCATGACTTTGTACCAAGGAAGCTAACGGACATCTCTTTTATTGTATTCATCTTTATGGAAGTTGTTTGTGGATATAATTTTTAGACTCTGATTCTTTTTTTTTTTAATTTTTTTTATTACTTATTCAATGTGTGTGTATGCGTGTGTGTATGTACGTGTGTGTGTGTGTGTGTGTGTGTGTGTATGTGTAGAACCACGGACGAATTCGGGAACCACCATGGACTGCCTCCACCTCCTCCTTGTTTATTCTGCCCCAGGATTCACAGGCTCCGCCCTACCAGGACCAGAAATGCAGGCCGCCCCTGCTTCCGTCCGGCGTCTATATGTGGGGTCTAGGATCCGAACTCAGGACCTTCCACCTGCAAGGCGGAGGCTTAACCCCTGAGCCACCTCTCCAGCCCCTAGACTCTGATTCTTAAAACTGATAGAATTAGTAAACTTCAGAACTTCCAAGAACTCCTTACACAAATTAACAAATAAAAATGCTGAACAGGGGCTGGAGACGTGACCCAGGGGTTAAATCTCCGCCTTGCAGGCGGAAGGTCCTGAGTTCGGATCCCAGATCCCACGTATAGACGAAAGGCGGAAGCGGGGGCAGTCTGCGCTTCTGGTCCTGGTAGGGCGGAGCCTGTGAATCCTGGGGCAGAAGGAGGTGGAGGCGTCCATGGTGGTTCACGAATTCGTCCGTGGTTCTACACATACACAGACACACAGACACACACACGTGCGCACATACACACGCACATGCGCACAGTTGAATAAATAATAAAAAAAATTTTAAAAATGCTGAACAGAAGGGGAAACAAAGGACAAGACAAACAGAAGTCATCAAAAGGCAGCCTTACTGATGTAATCTGCATGCATGCATTCACACACTACTACGTTATTTATATGAGTGGTAAAAGTCTTAATGTAAAAGGAACAAGAGCTAACAAGAAACTGAACCTATACCTCATTATTGTATTTATTTAGTTTTATTTATTGTTCCAATAGTCTCACTTTGTAGTTCAGATTCACCTAGAATTTGAAATCCTTCTGCTTCAATCTCAAAGAGCTGAACTTAAGATATGGATAGATAAAAATTTTCTTTGGAGAAGTGAAAGGCACTTTCTACTTGAAATGAAGAGGAGTGTTTGAGAGGATTAGTAGAAAGAGTAGTAAATGAGAGAAGGCATGAGACAGGTTACCTATCTATGTTCTTGGCAGGATCTTCCAAGGTAAATCCCAAAGGTGCTGAACCCTCTCTGGTCAGCTGAGTAATGGCTGTAATTACTGCTCTGAGTCATTCTCACTTACCTGAACACAGGCCTCTTGTAAGTTCTCGGCCGATCATCCAGGGTTCTTTGCCTTGTTCCAATAAGGAGATCACTTGAGGCTTAGGAAAGTGAAGTCCTGCTCAAGAGAAAAGAAACGGTACATGACTGGGCTATGGGCAAAGAGCGCCAATATCCAGATAAGCAAACGATAGATACTACTAGAGGCACAGCCAAATATGAAGATGAAGCTTCAGCCAGAGTCCACTGTTTCCCAAGCTTCCTTTTCAGTCCAGTTAGAACCATTTATTTGGAAATAAGGAGTGGAAATTTAGGTGGTAAACTTGCTAAGCAGCTAAGAAATTCATTATGGAAAAGCAGACACCCCACAGGAGAACTCTGAATTACAGATACAGATGTCCTTACCCACTGAAACCAGATTGCTATAGTTCTCCAGCATCACATCTCTGTACAAGTCCCTCTGTGCAGGGCCCAGGCACTGCCACTCCTCCTGGGAGAAGTCTAGAGACACATCGCCGAACACCACTGATTTCTGAAACAATAAACACATCTCCTAGCTGAGCAATACAAAAAATACTTCTAAAATGAGCCATTCTATATGGTTCTCAGTGGTGTCACTGAGAATTAAGATCTGGGAACTGAGAAGAAGCAAAGAATGGTAGTGTATGGCTGCAATCCCAGCACTAGGGAGGCTGAGGCAAGAGGATCAAGAGTTTGAGTTCAGCACTGAGATGACTCAGTTAAAGTATTTGCAACTTAAACACAAGGACCAGAGTTCAGATCCCCAGATCCTATGTAACATGACTGGCAGTGTGGTGGCTTACTTGAAATTCCATCTCTAGAAAGCAGAGATTGAGAATTCCCAAGAAAGCTAGTTAGTCAGATTAGTCCTATCAACAAACTCTAGGTTTACAGATCCAGCCTCTTTTGGAACAGTAACCCTTGAGCCTCCACACACATGTGCTCTCATGTGCACTACACACATAAACACACACACACACACACAAAATTGAAGGAAAAAATAGAGTAGGCAGGAAAGAGCTGAGGTCATCTTGGATTACCTAGTGACTTCGAGGCGGCTTGAGCTAAACCGGGAGACCCAGAAAAACAAGGCTGGGGATGTAACTTAGTAGCAGAGAACTTGCTCCGCATGCACCAGACCCTCATTCCAATCCCCAGCACCAAAATAATAATGATACCAATAATAATATCCTATGAATAAAAATTATTTTTCTGGGCTGGAGATATGGCTCAGAGTTATACCTCTACCTTGCAAGTATAAGGACCTGAGTTTGGATCCCAGATCCCGTGTAAAAACACCACGCAGAAATGGCAGTGGTCTGCAGTTCCAGCCCTGGAAAGTAGAGCCTGGGAAACCCCAGAGCAAAGTAAAAAGGAGGGAAAACAATCTAGGATGATTCCTAAAATCACCCTTGAGCTTACACAGACACACATAGTACCTTCAGACACAGACACGCTCTCGGGTGCGCGCACACACACGCACACATACGCGCGCACACATCAAATATATATATATATATATATATATACACACACAACCTTATTTCTGGAATAAAGAAAACTTTAGAGTCACATAGAAATTAATCACAACCCACATTTCCTGTCCAACTTGGACTCGTATCAAAGATAACCTAACAAATCTCAGAGGTCTGTATTTGCTACTGTTCCCAAAGCCTCATAAGCCAGGAGATGTTTCAACATGTGGAGCCACTAATACCATGCTCCAGACTCTCACACTGGAAAAATGCTAATTTGTAGACATGATCTTGTTCTCTCCCTGTTTGTTTTCAGCTATGTGACTCACATTGTGGCCTCCTCCCATCACGGTCCGGGGAGGACGAGTTCAGTCTCTGAATTTCTACTCTGGCTTCTCTCACAGTGCTAGGGCTGGGGCTGAGAAAAGAGATGACTGTCTACTGAACTAGTCAAAAAAGAAAGGAACTGAGGAATGATGTAAGATGATTTAGCTAGTATGAGAGGAAATAGGATCAGGATTCTGAAGAGAGCCCTTAAATAGCTAGAAAAGTTAAAATAAAGAGAGCAAATGTGGGTCTTGTGTTTGTTTGCTTAGTTTTGGAACTGGGGTGCTACTATGTAGCAACGGGCTGTCTTGATCCTCCTACTCCCTCAGTTACTGGAATTACAGGCATCACTTCATTACACCCAGTTCCCAAGGAAGAAGTTAATAGAATGGCAGAAATATAAGAAGCATAGCTTACCTCAGACATGGCTTTCAATATTGCCGTTGGTCAGTCCTTCTCAAAGACTGTTCCCCTGGGGGAAAAATAGATAAAGTTTTGAGACACTAAAATTGGGGAAGGAAAGAAATAATATAGAAACTACATTGGTCCTACAGTGCTCAGAATGGTCAGATTAGGGGCTAGAAAGATGGCTCAGAGCTTAAGTCTCTGCCTTGCAAGCAGAAGGACCTGAGTTTGGATCTCATATTCTATGTAAAAAGACAGCAGGCAGAAATGGTGGAGGCCTGTAATTCTGGTCCCTGGAAAAAGGAACCTGGGAAACTTCAGAACAAAGCCAAAAGGACGTAGAGTAATCTAGAATGACTTCTGATTGTCACCCTTAAGCATCACAGGTATACATGCTCGGGTCCTTTGGTACATACCACACACACCCACACGCAAAAGAATGGTCAGATAAAACTATCTAAACTTTGTACTTTTGCTTATTAAAACTCTAACTAGTGAAAGTATGGAACAAATACTATTTTTATTCTATTTATTTGATACAATGTGTCGTTTTGTAGCCCAGGCTACCCTCAAATTCATATTCTTCCTTCCCTAGACTCTCAAGTACCAGCTTTAGACATGTGTTCTCAAGCCAGCTTACAAATGATGCTACTTCTTTCTCAATCCTAGAAATCCCGGCATTAGCTATGATGAGATACCTTGGTAGCTGAGTCTAGTGGATAAGAGAACTCAGATGCACTGTCCTCCACCGGACAATTCAGGATCCTACCTCAACCAAAGAATTCATGTCAAATCTGGCCCTACCATAGTGATGCAATACTCTCAAAGAGCTGAGCTACACGGACCCCTCTGAGCAGGTCCTTTCTCTACAGGGCTGATTCCAAGACAGAATCACTGAAATGACACCTTTCGGTCAGCAATGTAGGCTATTTGGACTGAAGGACCAAAGGACTTCCTTGTGAAATCTTTTGGTTTCCAGTTATGGTTTGGATAAGTGTTTCCAACAAGGCTCATATGTCAGGGGCTTGATCTCCATCTAGTGGCACTATTTGGGATGTTCTAGATAGTTTAGGAATTTGAATCTAGCTAGAGGAAGTAGGTTGAATTTTGTCCCTGATTGTTTCATGTCTTTCTCTATTTTCTTCTCCACCATGAAGTAAGCAATGTTCCTGTGCTACACGTTCCCCCTGCAGGAATGTTCTGCCTGAGAATATGTGGCCAAGCAACCACAGGGTAAACCCTTTGAAGTTGTGAGTAAAAATTAATTTTTTACCCTCTTTTTTTTTTTTTAACCAGAGGGAGCTACAAAAGTAGAACAAAGTAGGGCTAGAGAAATGGCTCAGGGAAGGTCCTGAGTTCAGATCCTGGACTGTATAGACGCCCGGTGGAAGCAGGGGCGGCCTGCGTTTCTGGTCCTGGTAGGGCAAAGCCTGTGAATCCTGGGGCAAAATAAACAAGGAGGAGGTGGAGGCGGTCCATGGTGGTTCCCAAATTTGCCTGTGGTTCTACACACACACACACACACACACGCACAATTGAATAAACAATAAAAAGAGAAAAATCTAAAAAAAAAAAAAAGTAGAACAAAGTCCCACACATGAGACTTGAAATTATTACTGAGCTAGAGAGATGGCTCAGGGGTTAAGACTGTGCCTCCCAAGCAGAAGGTCCTAAGTTTAGATTCCAGGTCCCATGTAAAACCACCAGGCAGAAAGTGTGGTGGCCTGCACTTCCGGCCCTTGTGGGCACAGCCTGGGAGATCCCAGAGTGAAACAAAAAGGAGGTGGAAGTAATCTAGGATGATTCCCGAAGTCACCCTTGTTCACCTCTGATACACACACACACACACACACACATACACACATAAATTAAAAAACGTAAAGAAAATTAACTATTACTTTGTTTAACACTAAGAAAAAAAAATGTTAAGCTATAACCTGACTTTATATATGAGGAGGTAGAGGAATGAGGTTTAGAACCAATGACTACAGAATCTAGAATATATTTTCCCTGCTGAGTTAAATCTTCGGTTATCATAGATGATACCTATTTGGATCTATTTGTGGTTCTATTTTGGTTTGGGGATCCACCTTTTATATGCCAATATCACTTTCTTTTTATAATTTTCTTTTTTGAGACAGGGCCACTTGTGTTCCAGTTTGACCTTGAACTCCTTCTATAGCTAAAGATCATCTTGAACTTCTGATCCTGCGTTCATCTCCTAGTGCTGAGGTTATTCCCATGCATTCAATGGTTGTTTTGTTTCTTAAACTCTATGTCTATATTGTAACCATTTTTCTGTATGTATATATACTAAGGAATTAACAACAGAAAACAAAACAAAAAAAGAAAACCAAAACTGGAAGAGGTGGTACTTACCTCAAATCCCAGTACTGGGTGGGAAGGTAGAAGCAGGTAGGACCAGAAGCTCAAGGTCAATTTGATTACAAAGTGATTTCCAGGCCAGCATAGGGTACAAGAAATTCTGTCTCACAAAATAAAACAAAACACAAAACTGTATCATATAAATATATATATATATATATAAACTATAAGATATGAAATGGTTGATGCTATAAATCCCACTCTTAAAAATGATGTATACTAAAAGGAAATTGATCAAAATATCAATAGTAGTTATTTCTGGGTAGTAGGAATTTCTTTTTTTTTAAACTTTTCTATTTTCCAAATTCTTTGAAATAATCATGTTTTAGGTATATGTGTACTGAAAGACAAAACTTAATATACAGGAGGAAAATCTATTTCCTAAATATGTGAACATTATATAGAAGTCTGTGAGAATCAATGTCTTGAGTGAAAAAAAATTTGATAAATGTAGCCATGTGGTGAGTCTATGTTAAACAAGACCAAGAGAAAAGCAAAAAAGAACACCCTACTACTCAGTGTACCTTATATTTAAGCCATTCCTGTTTTTCCTTCTGGGTACCAGAAGTAATGGGGAAAAGAGGGAGGACTCACAAGGTCTCACATTTTAATAAAAGATCACTTTGGACCCACATCTGTCATTTATGGAGAAGAGGGTCCATGGAGGGAAGTCAGAGAAGTCTAGGCTGTCATGAACATTTCTAGTGCCAGAAGAAGGACCAAGACGTGCTCTCCACGACCAGAATCTGTCCTCATTTAATTGGGGTCTGTTAGGAAGAAAGCTGGAGTCCCAGGAAGTCAAAGACAACCTACACCTACATATGCAATGCTTCGTCATCATACATCATAGGGACCCTGCATACCATCACACGCACATTTAACCCAAACTATAACACAACAACACACTGTCATAGTCTCACATCCGTCCTGAAGATAGCCACATTTACACGTGAACAGATCACTCAAATACAGCCTCTCACATAACTATACGGTGCTACAGATGGTAGTAACATCACATTCACGATAGAGCCACACTAAAGTTAAAGTTCCCTCTTACCAGTACCACACAAAACTCCAGTGCTGCGGATGGTAGCAACATCACATTCAAGATAGAGCCAAACTAATGTTAAAGTTCCCTCTAATTCCTTAACAAGCAGTATGTATAAACACAAGTTCAAAATAACACAACAGGCACTAAAGCATTTACATTTACGCTGGCAAAATCGCATGCTCCTTCCAATTGCACTCACGGCACTACATACAGATATAAAACCACACCCAAACATCCTCATTTAGTCGCGGGCATCCAGTACACGTGGCGCATATGCGCGCGCACACACTCATGCACTCCTCAGAGTAAACAGTCACAGATGCATACTCACAGATTCTCTACTAGATCCCTCAAACACAAGGCGGCACACTTTTGTACCCCATCACTGTCCAATCTCTAGGACACAATCACACACAGCTGCATATGTTTACTACACACAACGAGAATGTGCAAACCTACACACACAGTTCTGTGCATATTCAGTTTCCAACAACAAACCCACCAAAGGACCACAAAATCGCATTGGATCACACACAGCACCCCACAGTCACTTAAGGTCACAATCACAAACACAGAAGCCAACACATCGCGAATGCTCTCCCAACCAGATTAACTCCCACAGTCCCAACACTCGGATCCATCTGATATGTCCCTTCATCCCTCACCCCGAGACGCACCTGTGGAGTTTAGGGGTATTCCACGGACCTAGGGCACACACCACACAGTTTCCATGCCCCAAAGGCCGAGGGTCCCGCAGGCAAAAGAAGGGGTTGCCTTGCTTTCGCTGAGGCCTCTGGGAAATGTAGTCCCGAGTAGGGCCGGGAGGGGAAAATGGTGCCCATTCTCAGATTCCGATTCAGTGCGGTCTGGACCACGACAAGGGCCCACGCTCGTCACCAAGAATTGCGGGCTCAAGTGTCCTAGATCCAGAGCCAGGCTTGGACTGTAACTTGACACCAGGCAGACATCCAGAAAACAAGTGTCCACCATGGTACTAACCAACCTCTGGGAGTTATTGTGTACTACTCCCTTGGGAGAAGAGACGTTGGCCAGGATGGCGCAGGAAATTGAGTGAGCAGCAAGGGTTTGTGGGAAATGTGGTCTAGAGAAAATACGAGGCGTCTAGACTAGAGCAAAGTTACCTTGTTAACTTTATATATTGAACTTGCTAGTAAGAAAGAGCGAACCTGGATTCTGGCCGCTTCAGGGAGTTGTGAATCATTTTCGGAATGCTCATGGTGACTGACAGAATTGCAATTTTGTCTTCCTCCATGGGTGAGCCACAATACAGGCTATATGGTTCTATTTGTATGGTAAAGCTATAAAAAGCAAATACATAGACAAGAAGTATATTAGTTCTTAAGGACTGGCAGAGTTAGTGTGAATTGTGAGTGATTGACTGCTAATTAGGTATAGGATTAAGGAATAATGAAGATATTTTAAATTAGATAATGGTGGTGAAAATGTTCTTAAATAATGGTGACTTTTGCATAATTCTGTGAATATATCTGTTGTGCGAATTACTTTTCCTGGGGAGTTGCCACACAAACGTCTACCTACCACCCCACATAGGAGTTCCATGACAGACCAACATAGGAGATTACTCTAAGGTCCAAACTTGGCAAACCAAATTTATTGGGATTACTTACAGAAGTAGGGCAAAGGTTACCGACAGAAGCAAAAACAATTCAAAGGCAGCTACATCATCAGAAAGCCTCCCCCCAGTATGGGTGAGACTCATGGAAGCTTAGGAGAATGTCCTCCCAGGCTCCTGAACTACTATGAGGTCTCTCCCACTGCTGGACTTTACCTGGCCTCTTCCCACCCCATTTTCTCTCCCCCACTGCTGGCTGGCCTGCTTAGCAGTCTCTCCCAGACCTGTGCTCCAGGGTCTTCATTACATTGACTTAAACTGCTCCAGGGTGTCCTTCAAATTGCCTTGCTTCCAGACTACTTAAGCCAACTTCTTCCCTGCTGGGTGGTCTCCTGCAGACTGTACTGCTGGCTTAGCTGGCCAGAGAGTCTCCTGTCCTGCTGTTATTTACTTCTTTCCCACATCCTGGGGAAAGACCTGTCCCCTAGCTTGTCATTCTCAGGAACTTCCTGAGAATAATGAGTTGTTTACTTACTGAGACTTGGGGCAAAGATCAAGATGGCTGCCCAGAGGAAAAAGTGCCACACAATACCAAAATCAATGAAATTGTATACCTCAAATGAGCTTATTTGGTATTGTTGTAAAGCACTTCACCACTGACCTACACAAAGCCCTTTTTTACCTTATTTTGAAGCTGGGATTTGCTGAATTGCTAAACTGACCTTGAATTTGAGATCCTTCTGAGTACCTGTGATTACAGGCGGTGTCATATACAGGTGTTAATTTGGCAGTTGAGGGTTCAATTCTCTGCAGAGAATTAGTAGTTGAGTTAAACCCAGAGTGAACTTGCAGGATATTACCTAGTTGATGGGGAAGGTCCAGCCTATAGTGGACAGGCTAGTCCCTGCACAGGTGAATAAGATGGAAGGAGCTAGTTGAGAAAGTTGACATCCTTCTGTATTCTTGGCCATACATGCTGGTCTGGCAAATAAGGATTGTCCCTTTCTCAGCCACTATTGACTAGAGTCTGGCCAGTTCCCTCAGCCCTTAGTGTTGGTGTGGGTTCTCCTGCAAGCTGGGTAAGGAACTGTAAACCAGATTATCATAACAGAGAATAAACTCCTTGTTTCCTTAAGTCTGTTTTATCAAGAATTCATCAACAACTTTGCAGAATAACTGCAACAGATGGATATCACCACATACAGCTAAAAGAGCTAATTTGGGTTTTATGAACTTGTGTGTCTTTTTATTATTTAAAGTAATTTCATAGCTTGAGCACACAAGACACATTTATGACATTAGGGCAGAGACTGTGGGTGACTCACATTTCCATGTGGAGGGCAGGACCTGCTTGGTCTTATAGTAATAAACCAATCCATGAATTCAGCTATCAGAATCAGATGGAATTTGGCATCCTTATCCTTTCTGTTCCTCCCAAAATGCTTGTGAACAGTAACTGCTTTCTTAATCAAATGGTAGAGGTCCTTGGAAAGATCTAGAACCAGACCTTTGGACTTGAGGACTGTCAAGATTTTATTGCCAGTGACAAGTAATGAGTCTCTGTAAATCTGTGGTCATTAATATCACTGAAATGCTCTAGAAACCACCTTGTTACTAAAAGGCGTAAAAGCCAAGACTTTACCAAGCAGGACATTCAGATTATGTGGAATAGGATTCCCTCCTCCCCATTCTTTACTTTACTTTCTGAGGTCCTGGTCTCCTGCTTCCTAGAGTCCTTCAACAGAAGGACACCTTGATTGCTTCCCTTCTGTTGCAGTTCGCCTGCATAGTTGCTGATAAATGATCATCAAACAGCTTAAGAGAACAAGAGTTTATTCTCGTACGATTCCTGGTTACAGTTCTTAGTCCAGCTTGACAGTTGAGCATGCACCAATACCAAGGCCGAGGGAACTGGCCACACCATCACCACATAACAGCTGAGAGATGGACAATCCTTACTTGCCAGACCAGCATGTCTGGCCAAGTATACAGAAGGATGCCAACTCTCTCAACCAGCTCTCTGTGATTTATCCAAGGCCTAATCCCACCCACCATGGGCTGGGTCTTCCTCATCAGCTAGACAATCTCCTTCAGGTTTGCTCTGGGCTTAACTCAACCATCAATTCTCTACAACTGTGCCCAGAGCTTAAACCCTCAATGGTCAAGTTGACACCTGTGCTTAACTATGACACTCCACCGCTTGTCAACTTGACACAAAAACAATAGCACTTTTAAACTCTAACCTTTCCTTGTCCCGACAGATGTTAAAAAATACATTCCATGGACAAATTTAAAATGTTCCCATTAAAACTTCAGTTCCACATTTTAAAATTTCAAAGTTTTTTAACTTTAAGTCAGAATAAGTTAAATACTTTATTATTTTATTTATTTATTTATTTATTCATTGTGCATGTGTGCATGTGCGCACGTGTGTGTATGTGTGTGTGTGTGTGTGTGTGTGTGTGTGTGTGTAACCACGGGCGAATTCGGGAACCACCATGGACCGCCTCCACCTCCTCCTTGTTTACTCTGCCCCGGGATTCACAGGCTCCGCCCTACCAGGACCAGAAATGCAGGCCACCCCTGCTTCAGCCCGGCATCTATACGTGGGGTTTAGGATCCGAACTCAGGACCTTCCGCCTGCAAGGCAGAGGCTTAACCCCTGAGCCCACTCTCCAGCCCCAAGTTAAATACTTTAAAACAAATAAGAATAAGTTTAAATCAGAATAAGTTAAATACTTTAAAACAAATTAAAATATTAAAACAGAAGGATCTTGATACAATAAGAAAACATTTAAATTAAGATCAAAGTCCAGCAAATTACCGCATCCTATACTTCAATGTCCATCTTCTGTTGCTCATCATATAATTACGGTGGCTCAAAGATTTCAGGAATTCACAATCCCTGTTTGCAGCTTGAAGTTGTAAAAGCAGAGTTCCTTTGAACCAAGCTAAATCTCCACTTGCAGCAGTCCTCAGCATACATCCCACGGTTCTGGCATCTCCAACACTCTATGTTCGCCTCTGCAGCTATAAGCTTCAACTTCTCTTGCAGGACTCTACACCTGCCACTCTGTGCCAAACTTTTGCTGCTTTCCATGAACCCCTCAAATCATTTGCCAAAACCAGTACTACCTGGGGGATGCTGCCAGATTCTGAAGCGAAATTGAAATGTAGCTTAGTCCACGTGAGCCACAGCTATACCAAGTTTTATGGGCTGATGCTGGAAAAACTTTTTTAAGTAGCCAAACATCCAAAGGGCAAGAAACAGCTTTAACTTGGACTTTTGGCCCCGAAAGAATTTGAGTTTCCAAACCACGAACTTGCCATACAGTGGTTTTCATGTCTTCCACCGTCCCAGTGCAAGTCACTAGGTTTTCCTTCACTGATACTCATTTCTCCAACAGCAGCAGATATTCTGCTGCCTGCCCTTTGCACATCCAAACCTTTAAGGCTGCCAACACAGCTCTCCTCTGTCAAGCAAACCAGTTCATCGTTTTTAAATTCAGCTTTACCAAAGTCCTTGTTCCCCTCATCACAAATCGGGCCCAAACAATCTCTCTCAGCAATTGGCCCACTAAACTCTGAAGAACGGTATTTGTAAATTCACAAAGTAAAAATTCTCAAGCATTTCCAACTTTGTCCAGCAGAACCGTTCAAAAGCCACAAAATCCATATAATCAGATTTGTCAGCAACACCCCACTTTCTGGATATCAAATTCTGTTGCAGTGAGCCTGCATGGTTGCTGATAAATGACCATCAAACGGCTTAAGGGAACAAGGGGTTTATTCTCTTACGATTTCTGGTTAAAGTTCTCAGTCCAGCTTGATGGGAGAGCATGCACCAACACCAGGGCCGAGGGAACTGGCCACACCATCACCTCATAACAGCTGAGAGAAGGACAATCGTTACTTGCCAGACCAGCATGTCTGGCCAAGTATACAGAAGGATGCCAACTCTCTCAACCAGCTCTCTGTGATTTATTCCAGGGCCTAGTCCCACCCACCATGGGCTGGGTCTTCCCCATCAGCTAGACAATCTCCTTCAGGTTTGCTCTGGGCTCAACTCAACTATTAATTCTCCACAAATGTCCCAGAGCTCAAACCCTCAATGGTCAAGTTGACACCTGTGCTTAACTATGACACCTTCCTCCACTGTTGTCACCCAGGAGAGGACTGCACAATGTGTACCGCCCAATTCTGTTATAAAAATAGAAGGTGCAGGTCCAGGATAACTGGAGTTTTTATTAGAACAGAGAGTTATGGGGGCTATGTTTTGGCCTAAAGTTGGGAAGCAAGACACCAGGACCTCAAAAAGTAAGTTTATTTTGCAGACCTGGATTCTAGGAGAATTCTGAACAAACCCCAAGGTACTCTGTTTGGTGATTACTTGGATTTTATATTTTTTAGATACAAGGTTACTTGCAGAGCATTTTGGTAATATCTTTTTTTAACTACTTATTTGTGTTGTGGTGTATGTGTGTTGTGTGTGTGTTCACACGTGCGTGCACGTATCAGACTATGTGTCCCTGTGGAGGACCAAGGATGACTTCAGGAATCATCCTAGATTGCTTCTATCTGCCACAAGGGCTGGAGTTCCAGGCTGTCACTGTTTCTGCCTCACATTTTTACATGGGACCTGAGATCTGAACTCAGGACCTTCTGCTTGGAAAGCAGAGTCTTAACCCTTGAGCCATCTCTCCAGTCCCATTTTGGCAATATCTAATTGGCCACAGAGTTACAGAGAATAATCCAAGAGGGGCCAGGAAGGAAGACTGCAATGCAGCAAAGTGATTATAAACACAGATAAGTGGAGCTAGATGGAGAGACGTGATCTAGGACTCCTCTCAGCCCCTTTCACAATAGCTGCAGGATGAGATAAACAGGGTAGGTTTTCTCCTAACTTTAAAAAATATTTTATTTACTTAGTGTGTGTGTGTGTGTGTGTGTGTGTGTGTGTGTGTGTGTGTGTGTGTATCAGAGGGTACTGTATGTCCCTGTGGAGGACCAAGGGTGACTTCGGGAATCATACTGGACTGCCTCTCCCTCCTTCATGCTTCACTCTGCCCACCAAGGTGGGAGTTGCAGACCACTGCGATTCTACCTGTAATTTTTTTTTTTAAACATGGAACCAGGGATCAGAACTCAGGACCTTCTGCTTGGAAGACAGAGTCTTAAGCCCTGAGCCATTTCTTTAGCCCTCTCCTAACTTTTAAGTGCAAATCTAAATGGAAGGAAAATTGCTATTTGCCTTTTAGGGGCTGAAAGGCTCTGGGGGAGGTATTGGCGTTCATGACCTTGTTGCAGGAAAGCATTTAGATGGGAATGATAGATTAAAGTAGGAAGAATGATTGCCAAGGTAGCAGTCTGGGGGGGGGGGCATGGAGAATATTCAGAAAGTCCCCCAGGACAAAGGGAAATCTAATCTTTATAGCTTTTCCAGTATAGAGGGAAGTTTCTCATCAGGTAATACAGATATGTGCTTGCATTAGGTAGGTAGTAACTTGGGCAGTGGGGGAAAAGGCAGCCAGAAGCCCCTGAGAGAAAGGACCAAGGGGTGAAGGGAGAAAGATGTCTGGTTTCTGTGATATGCAGCTACAAGGCTTTTATCCAACACTGTCCTTTATTCAGCGTGGTTTCTCTTGTTGTACACTATAATGATTGAACTCTGTCAAGGTTGCTGGGGATTTTCCACCCCACCAGCAGATTCCTATCCCAGACTCTCTACACACTCTGAATGGTTTCCATAAAGCGGATTGTGCCACCTTGATTTCACCCATTTCCCAGTGGTTTCTCCTCCTTCTCCCTCTTTAAGGATTTTCCTTCCGAGATCCTCTTACCTGATAGTTTCTTCCATTATGCATTAGTTACTGCCTTCTATGTGACAATCCCTCCTCACTCTACGAAAGTTGGTTGGATGCAGAGTTCTCCACTGTACGGAATAGTTAAACTTCCAAGATGGCAGCCTCCACAAGAAACGAGCTATGGGCGCGGCCATTTTTCTGAGCGTCCTGTGGAAATTGACCAATTGTTCTGAAGATGTATCAGCTCCTTGCTGTCTATTGGCTTGCTGTGCCTTTCACTGTGACTTGGAGCATGCGCAGTACTCACAGTTCAGGGGTTGGTAGGTCAAAACGGAAGTGGAAGCGATCCTCAAAGGATTTTTTTTTTTTTTCCTCTGCTGTTTCGTTTTTGCAGCCCTTCCCACATTTTAATGACAAGACGTCCCTAAGATGATTTGGATTGGTTTTGCCTAAACATTCTGTAAGGTCAGTAATGTATGTGAGGATATTGAGGTTAGTGATGGTGGCATTTGATGTGTTGATGGTTGTCTGATAAGATCTCTTCTGTCAGTGATGGGATTGTAATGTTACTGAGGTTTGGCGTGGCGGAGAAAGGGGGTGGGGTGTCGGTAATGAGAATATGTTGTCAGTGATTGAATGTCCGTACTATCTGTGGAGTCCATGGTCAGCTTATTTTCCAACCTAACAGTTCAGCTCATTTATATTTAGCCTTTATTAATGTAAAGATTCACAGCCTTCAGTATGTAGCATTTTCTTTATTACTCGAAGCTGGTCTTTTGAAATATTTAGTTATTTTCTTTGAGCCAAGAGTTATTTTTGAAGGGCAGTTTCTGTTTCAAGTAATGTTTTTGGGTAACGCTCTAGTTGAAATAATGCTTTATGGCCTATGTCATGATCATTTTTCATAAATCCTTAATTGATGCCTACATATATTAACTAATTTAATATGTATATTCATATTTTCTTACAAATTATTTTGTCTGCTTAAATGTTAGGAGATGGTAAACTGTTCACAGTGTAAAGGTGATTGATTTGTCTTTCTGTCAAATATGTCACATCAATTTCTGCTTCATATGGTGAGAATGATAATACTGTGAATACCCATGTGTATATTTTTATTAATAGATATAACTACATAACTCAAAGGATGTAATAGCAGTAGAAATTGCCATCATCGGTTTATAAAAGATCTTGTTTTCCTAAATGCCTTCAACACTGGATTTTGTTTTAATTTGGGGAGGATTATATTTCATTTGCTGTAATATATCATTGGCATGTAAAGTTTTTTCTTGCAAATTTTCTGTCCTTTTTACAGTGTGCCCCTGTTTTTGTAAAGTGATTGATAGAGGTATTTTAAAACATTAAAGAATAGCCTATTTTCTCAATGAAAATTATATATGAATGTATATATTATTTGTATCATCATTTCAATCATTTGTATTTTCTTTATGTTGGCATATTTTAACATATGGTATTATCTAGCCAGAAATATCTGCATTTATTCTTTATGTTTCTATGTTTCCTGTAATACATTAACTGTAGACTCCTAAAATATATTTTTTATTTTGAGACATTTATATAGTACATATCTTTAAATGTTCATTCTTTTTAAATTTATATACTGAATAGTGTGTAATGGTTGATCTGGTTTTGTTTGTTCCAGATGGCAGACAAAACAATGCCATTCATGCAATGAACACCACTTTTGTTATGTACATAGTTCAATAATGTCTGGTATATTTATTTTCCTTATTTTAATTATATAGTCTTTATATTATTTTAACATCTGATAGTGCCTGGTGATGTCTAATGTTGCATGAGACTTGTATATGGGGAAGGTGTTATTTACTAGCACAAATTTTCATCCTCATTTTAAAAATTAAAACTGAAATTATTTCATCTTCTTATAGTTGAAAAATACAAAGTTGCAATTCAATTCTGCAGTAATGTTACTCCAAATCTCATGCTTTTTCTCATATTTTACCATCATTAATACCTACCATAGATTTTTCTTAGAATTTCTTAATTTTTTACTCTCCATAATGTTATTTTTTCAATGTGGTCTCTTGTACAACAATGTCAGCATAATTCTGGGATTAGTTAAATTCTTGGACCCTTAGACCTGCTGAAGCAGAAATTGTGGGAGGGTAAGAATGTTTGGCTGTTTTTTTAAAGTGACCTTTCAGATAATTTGTGGGGGTTTGTGTGTATGTGCTATAGCACATATGTGGAGATCAGAGAACAACTTGGATGCCATTCCTCTCCTTCCGTCTTGTTTGAGTGGAGGTGTTGTTTACTGCTTTGCTGACCACTAGCTGGCCCATGAGTTTCCTGGGATTTGCCTGTTTCTGCCTCAATGTAGGAGCACTGGGAGTACAGTGCTAGAATTCAAACTCAGGTCCTCACACTTGTGTGACAAGGGCTTTGCCCACTGAGTTATCTCCCCAGTGTCACATAGAGGGGCTGCTAGGCAGCTTAGGGAACGTGGCAGATTCTGAACAGACCTAGGCTCAGGACTCAGGGTCCTTTTGAAGTGTTTTTTTTTTTTTTTTGGCTCTTGCTAGTGTTCAGGCCTGTTTCCCTTTTGGTGTGAACACTATTTTCAGTTGCTAAGGGCTGAATTGCCCAAGTTCAGTAGTCTCTTGTAGCTCAGCTGGCTCCAGCCGGGTCAGGGTTGTGGGTACAAAATATAACCATGAGACGGGGGCCAAGGGCATAAATGCAACATGTCATCACTTCTCAGGGGGTTCCTTAGTTGCTGAACCCTGAACCCTTCTACTACCCAGCTTTACTGCTTGCTTAAAAATAAAGCTTTAAGACATCTGCTTTTTCTGAGACTCAGTGCTCATCTCTGCAGAAGGTGTGTATGTGGGGGGGGGGGTGATTCTTTGCCTGCCTCAGGGAATGAACTCAAGGTTTAAGAGTCACAAACACATATACCCTACTATACTTCCTGATGATTTGGATGCATATTTAGGTTGGAGAATCCATGTTCTGTAGTATCTAATAATTTAATGTTCCAGAGAATTATTTAACTGGTGAATGTCAAATGACTGACTATGGAAGATTTGATCTCTCCAGGTTTCTTGGTATCTCTGTGGGTCTCCTCTGGACCAGATCAGACACCAAGCTTCAGATCCAGGGAGACCATCCAATTACCAGACCAGCAAACTATAGATCCAGGAAGACCATGCCAACTAGTTCGACCTCACTCCAAGAAGCTACTTGCCTGGCTCTAGAGGATAATGGCAGCTTGTCTGAGGTGAGGAGGAAGAGGGGGATTCTGAGGGGAGGAAAAACTCCAGAAAGAAATCTCTGATTTCTCATTGGAGCCTCAGGGCAGAAGCAGTCAGATCTCTCTCTCTCTCTCTCTCTCTCTCTCTCTCTCTCTCTCTCTCTCTCTCTCTCTCTCTCTCTTTCATTGTATTCATGTGTAGACGTTGGTGTGTACATGTGTGTGGTTATGTATATTAAAGGTATGTGCTTGTGGAGGCCCAAGGGTGACTTCAGGAATCATCCAGAATTGTTCTACCTCCTCTTGACTTAGCTCTAAGATTTCCCAGAAGTACAGGCCGATGTCATTCCATCTTTATGTAGGTCTGAGAATCCATAACTCAGGCACTTTAGCTTGCAAGGCAAAGGCCTAACCTCTGAGCCATCTTTTCTGCCCCTTTCTTTTTATTAATACATTTTGTTATTTGACAGTTGCACACATGCATATAATACATATGGTTTACTCACTCTACACTCTTACCTCTCTCGCCCCTTCTAACCCTCCTTATAAATACCCCTCCCACATTCATGTCTTTTTGTTTTGTTTTGTGTTGTACCAAGTTTGAGCAATGCCATTTGTGTAATGTGGTTTGGAATATCCATTGCAGCCTCATAGAGTCCTCAGTGGATATGCAACTGGATACTGTTTCCTGTCTCCCAGAATCTGTTAGTTATCAATTGTCTGTCTATATTAGATAAGCCCCATAGGTATCTCCCCATCCATAACTGACCATTAACATGATCAGGCCCGTGTAGACCCAATGCCTATAACTACAGCTGTTGTGAGTTGATGGTTGCCATGGTAATCAGACTCTTAAACCCACCCCTTTGGAAGGCAATCTCGCCTCACAAACCTACCTGGCAATCTAAGTTTGATCCTTAGAAGCCCACATGGTGGGGAAAAAAGAACTGACTTCTGAAAGTTGTCTTCTGACTTCCACCTGTGCACCATGGCATGCATGTGCCTCTCCCTTTTCCCCTTTCTCTTTTTAAAAATAAAATTTTAAAAAGCAAATTTAGAAAAGTTAAAAAAAAAAAAGGAATACATGGACAATGTCTCCAGGCCTAGAGGCGACTGAAGTGGACTACTGAAGAAGATGATGGTTGTTTCTCATCGTACATAGTTATCTTTTGACTGTGGATATAATTCATGACCAGTAATCACACAGTGAGCCTTCTTGACATGTCAGTGAAAATACAGCACAGTCTTTGTTTGTAAGGGGACATTGGTAAAGTGTATAAGGACATCATTATTTAGCAGTTGGATTGTTGCTTCTTTTTTATGATTCAATTATTATTACTTTATATATCTATAAACATAATATAATATATAATATTATATTCAGTCTTATGACTCAGTTGATTATTATTACTATAATTAACCTCCAGAAGAAATGTAAATCTAGGTAAGTTTGGCAAGGATTTCTCTTTAATGTATTTCACATGTATTACAACCATGATAAGTTTGCTTTGGGTGTGGCGTCCATTATCTTTAGTACTGTCTCATTATAATTTTGAAACTTTTATCCTGTTCCATTTTATTAGGATTGTTGCTTCTTTATCTGAAGTATAGAGCACTGCTTTCCTTATCTGTTTCAACACACATGCAGCAGCCATACATGCTTTCTTTGAGGGATAGTAGTGATCTCCCACATCAAGCCATGCTTCGTTGGGTAAAATACAGAGCATTCTGTGAACATTATTGTAGTGTACATTCATATTTTAAAAATATCTTCCTTTTCTATTGGATATCAAACAATCATTACAATTACATTTCAGGCATTGGCCAAATATACTGGATCTCAGCTGAATCTTAATGATGCTCCACTTCCATTCTGCTGGATAATCTTATGTTTGAATATCTCAGTACAATATCTATCTTATGTACAAGATAGAAAGTATGTAGGGATGCTCAGGCTAGGATGAAGAGCAGTTATTTGTATCAGTGAGAATAAGGGGAAGCTTATTGACTTTTATGGCTTGAACAATGTGTTTGTGTTTGTGCTCACATAATTTCAATTGGTTTTGTCCTGCACCATAACATTCGAGAGATTGAGTCTTGTTCAGTGTTGATGTTCTGTGTGATTGCTTTTGTATAAATACTCCATGATTTAGCTAACTTTGCCAAACCTGCTCTTCACATGGTAGTACCAGGCTCAGCTGTCAGAGCTATCCTCCTGCCTCAGCCTCCCATGTAATGTGTGAGTCATTATACCTGTCCTTCCGTATCCCCTTTTCCCCAATCATTGGACTTCAGACTTGCTCCATCAAGCGTGGATCATGCAAATAAACTTAAAAGTCCAGGATGTATTTTTAGAAACACTGAAGTTTTTGCTAATTCTTTAGCTAGTATTTCCTATCTTTTTCTTCACATTAAAATTTTTATTTAAAATTTCCACTTTTAGAGCTGGAAAATCTTGCATGTCAGAGTCATCCTTTTTTGCATGTGGGGTGTGTCTGTATGGCATGCATGTCTATGTATGTATGCATGTGTATGCATGTGAATGCATGCATATGTGGTCAGAGGTGTCTTTGAATGCTCTCCACCTTATAATATTTAAGCATGGTCTCTTGAGAAACCTGTAGCTCACCAATTCAGTTAGTTTAGTTAGCCAGCTTGCTTCGAAGATCCTGTCTACAGTTGTTTCTGTTACTGACTCCAGATGCTGAGACTACAAGTCAGCTGCTATTCCTATCCATGTGCTGTTCCTCATGATGGCACAGTGGACACTTTGCCCACTGAGCATCACATCTCCTAGCATCACAGTTTGGTCTTTGAGACACATCTGCTCATTGACCTAGAGCTCACAAATTAGTCTACACCACCTGGCTAAAGAGGCCCAGGGATCCACCTGTATCTGCCTCCCAGTGATGGGATTACAAGCATACCCCAGGCTTTTTTATGTAAGTCCTTTGGATTTAATTCACGTGCTTCTACTTGTCAGGAAAGTACTTTACCAACTGAACACTCCTTCCAGCCTTTTTATTGTATTTATTTGTTATTTTATTTTATTTATACTGGCCTAGAACCTCTTGATCCTCCTGCTTCAGCATCCTGAGTGCTAGGACTGCAGGTGCTTGACACAATACCCAGCTAATTTTATGTCTTTTAAAAATTGCTTTTAAGGGCTGGAGAGATGACTCCAAGGGTTAAGCCTCTGGCTCAAAAGCAAACAGTCCTGATTTCAGATCACAAATCTCACATAAAAACACCAAGCAGAAATGCTGGTGGCCTGTACCTCCAACCCTGGAAGGTGGAGCCTAGGAAACCCCTGAGCAAAACAAAGGGGAGGTAGTGCAATCCAGGATAAATCCTGAAGTCACCCTTGGGCTTCCACAGGCACACACAGTACCCTCTGATTCACACACACACACACACACACACACACACACACACTTTTAAAATTTATTTTTGACTATAAGTTATTTTAAAGTGTACTGCTAATCTCCAAATATTTCCTGCTTTTCCAGCTAGCTTTTAATATTATTTTGTATTCTTTTAGGAAGGTTTTCAGTTGTTACTGTTTTTTGTTTGTTTGTTTGATTGATTCTGCTGTGAGACCTGCTCTATATTATTCTAATTTGTTTATATTTGTTAAAGTTTACTTTCTTTTTTTTAATTTTTTAATTATTATTATTATTATTTATTCAACTGTGTGCATATGCGTGTGTATGTGCGCACACGTGTGTGTGTCTGTGTGTGTGTGTGTGTGTGTCTGAGTATGTGTAGAACCACGGACTGAATTCGCGAACCACCATGGACGCCTCCAGCTCCTTCTGCCCCAGGATTCACAGGCTTCACCCTACCAGGACCAGAAATGCAGGCCGCCCCCGCTTCCGCCTGGCGTCTATACTTGGGATCTGGGATCCGAACTCAGGACCTTCCGCCTGCAAGGCGGAGGCTTAACCCCTGAGCCACCTCTCCGGCCCCAAAGTTTACTTTCTAACCTAGGGGTTTTTTGTTGTTGTTGTTTTTTGTCTTTGTCATTCTTCTATTGGTGCCTGGAAATAATGTATATTCTACTGTTGTTGGTTACAATATTCTATAAATATTAACTGGTTACAATTGTATCTACTGTATGCTTAATAATTTTTATATTACCAAGTATTTCTATAGATTGCTGGCAATATAATTAAAATCCTGTGTGTGTATATGTGTGTGTGTGTGTGTGTGTGTGTGTGTGTGTCTATTTGTATATATGTATGTGTAGATAGATAGGTGAAAATAGCCATTCCTCAATAATATGTTTCCAAGTTAAGTTTTTTATATAATGGGTCAGGTTTTTTTTTAACATTTTATTATGAAAAAGTTAAGAGCCCTTTTAATTATTGTATCTGTTACCCAGTTTCAGTTGTCTTCAATATTGTACCATCCTTATTTATCAGACTTTCTCTAGCTTGTGGGTTATTTTAAATAAATTATTTAGACCCAAACATCACATTTTGTCTAAAATTCTTTCTAATACTGTAAGGCAGTTGTGTACACTAATGTACCTGGCCCCCATAGCCTTTTTAGCCTCTAAAAGGCAAATAGCAACTTCCCTTCAGTTTAAAAGTTCAGTTAAAAATTAAGAAAAGTCCTTAACTTGCTTATCTCACTCTGCAGCTCTTGTGAAAGGGGCTGAGAGGGGCCCAAATCAGAACTCTCCATCTAGTTCCATTTATCTGACTCTGCATTGCGGTCTTCCTTCCTGGCCCTCTATTCTCTGTAACTTTGTAATCAATCAGAAATTGTCAAATGCTCTGTAACAAATGCTCCCTAACAAGAATGTGAAACCCAAGCCATAACATCGTGCATGCTAGGGACACACTTAAGAAACTGAGCTACAGTTCCAGGCTACATCTCTAAGAGATGAGCTGTCTTTTAGACTATAGTTAGTAAGTTATCGCTTTTTTTTAGTTGTGGTAATGACTTCCTTGATATCATGTAATATTCATTGCTTGAATTTCTTTAAATGTGTGTTAAGTGTGTTCAGAAAGTTGAATCATTCCCTTCCCTTTCTGTCTCTGTCTCTCTCTCTTCTCCCTTACTTGTTAGTCTAGCCTCAAATGTACAACTGTCTTTTCTGCCTCCTGATTGCTGGAACTACAGGTATGCACCACCAATCCTGACCTTTCTGTGTATCTTTTATCTTTTTCATCTTAAATTTTTCACTCTGTGAAATGTAAACTTATTCCTGCTTTTTCTTTTGAGAACTTTGGAGAGTAGATCTTTTTTTTTAACCTTTTTTTAATTTATTTATTCAATTGTGCGTGTGTGCGCGTGTGTATGTATGTGTGTGTGTTTGTGTGTGTGTGTGTAGAACTACGGGCGAATTTGGGAACCACCGTGGACCGCCTCCACCTCCTCCTTGTTTACTCTGTCCGGGGATTCACAGGCTCCGACCTACCAGGACCAGAAACGCAGGCCGCCCCGGCTTCCGCCTGGCATCTATACGTGGGGTCTAGAATCTGAACTCAGGACCTTCTGCCTGCAAGGCAGAGGCTTAACCCCTGAGCCACCTCTTCAGCCCCTGGAGAGTAGAGCTTTAAAGATATAATTTGGATGCCTTAATGAACTCTGTGTGTGTGTGTGTGTGTGTGTGTGTGTGTGTGTGCGCGCGCGCATGTGCACGGGCGTGCATAAGGAGGCTGGAAGTTGATGTTGGTGTCTTCCTCAATCGCCTTCCACCTTAGTTTTTGAGACAGGCTCCCTTACTGAAACTGGAACTTCTTGGTTTGCTTGGCTATCTGACCTATGTACTCGAGGGATTTGCCTCCATCTCCTCCCAACTCTGGGGTTACAGACAAATGCTACTGTGCTTGGCTTTTATGTGGATGTTAAGGATCCAAACAGGTTCTCACGCTAATGCTATGAGCACTTTTCCTAATGAGCAATCTCTCCAGCACTGCCTTTTGTCTTTGTTCTTTTTTTTTCTTTTCTTTTCACAAACTTAATTTTTTATTTTCAAGTCTTTAAAATTTACTAGAGAACAAACAGGAGAAATTCTTTGTTAAATTTCTCTCTTTCATAAAACAATATACTTTATGTGTACTTTACATGAAACCCTTTTTTAAGATTCTTGGATTACATAGGCACATACATTTTCAAAACTTTAAAAGACATCAATATTGGTGTGTTTAGTTATATATAAAGTTTTACCTTAAAAGAAAGTACAATGACAACTTAAAAGTATTAAAATATACTTGCTAATAATTTTACTCTAAAGTTTCGAAGAGGAACTGTACGGTGGCTCATGCTTATGATTACAGTACTCAGGAAGTATATGCAGGAGGATTATGGCAAATTGAAACCCAACCTTGTCTGCATAGCAAACTTTAGACCAGTCACGAATATGTAGGGAGACACTTTATTATATATATATATATAGGGAGGGGTGGGGGAAAAAGGAAAGAAAATAAAAAGAAATGATAGGTGATGGGGATATAGCTTAGTTGGTAGAATATTAAGAGTGCTTATGCTACATGCATGAAGCCCTCTGTTCAGTTCCCAGCACCACAGAAACCAGGTTAAGGTGGTATACATCCCAGTACTTGGTAGATAGAAAGATAAGGATCAGGAATTTTCAAAGTCATTCTGAGTTAAATCAAGTGTTTGCCAACCTAGGCTACAGGAGACCCTAACTTGAACAAAACAAAATGGAAAAAAATGTTTGTGGAGGAAATGCATTGATGTCTACAATTTATTTCTTTGTGTGTGTAATATATGAATTCAGGTGCATGCAAGCCATGGTGCACATGTGGAGATCAGAGGACCACTTTATGGAATCGGTTCTCTCCCATCCACCTTTATTTACTTAGGTTCGGGGGATTAAACTCTGGTCATCAGGCTTGTGACTTGCACCTGCTGAGTGTCTCACTGGCCCCCATGCATTAGATATGTATACTTGTTCCTGCAATATGTTTTCCACTTCATAACTTTGACTAACATCTCCATCTTTAGGTATTAACCCCTTTTTTCTTAATAAACCCCATTTTATTTTATTATTTTTAAATTTTTAATTTTTTTCCTAGTTTTACAAGCATATTGAGTAATCGTCCTTTTCCTCCTCCTCCTTCTTGCCCTGTCTTCTCCCCTTACATCCCTCCCTTCATCAAGACATTCTTCTCCCTCATACCTTCCTGTCTGTTTGCTTCTATGGGTCCCAGGGTTCCCTCTGGATCTTCCCGTCTGGTGGGGGTTCAGGCCTCTGTGACCTTGACATTTTCTTTTCAAAATGAGATAATGGAATTTTTTCTTCCTATGTCTTCCTATTTTACTTATAATGTTCTTTAGATTTGGTTTCCATATTATTGCAAATGGCAGGATCTCCTTTCTTAAGGTTGAATAATATTCTAACTGACACCTTGAACATGTCTAATCCAGAAGTTCCAAATCCAAAATGCTCCACACTTTGGATTAGGGATGCTTAGCTAATAAAGTCTATCTAAGGATTATAAAAAGGCAAAAAACAAACAAACAAAAAAACAAACAAACAAACAGAAAACCCCAAAACCTCTGATCTCTGAAATAGGTTCTGGTCCCAAGCATTTCTGATAAGAGGTAATCATGTCACAGTTTCTTTATCCACTCTGATAGACTCCTGACTCACTTCCATATCTTGACCATTGTGAATAATACTGCAATAAACATGAGAATGTAAGCTTTAATTTGTTTTCCTTTGAGTGTATACCCAGAAACTAGGCTGATGGTAATACAATGGTTCTAATTTTTTTAATTTTATTTATTTACAAACAAACTGGGTTCATGTCTTTGCCCCGATTCCAGCTCCATCTACTTCCCTCTTTTCTCACCTAGTAGTTCTATTTTAAACTTCCTTTTTTAAAAAAATATTTGTTTATTTATTTATGTATTTATTTTGTGTGTATGTATGTATGTGTGTATCAGAGGGGACTGTGTGTGCCTCTGGAGGCCCAAGAATCACTCTGGATTGCTCTACTTCCTTTTTGCTTTGCTCTGGGGTTTCCCAGGCTCTGCTCTCCACAGCCGGATGTACAGGCCACTGCCATTTCTGTCAGGCATTTTTACATGGGATCTGGGACTGGAACTCAGGGTGCTTTTGAGGCAGAAGCTTAACCTCTGAGCCATTTCTCCAACCCCTATTTTGAACTTTTTGAGGGGACCTCTATACTAATATACGGTATATTCCCACCAACATTCCCATCAACCATGTACAAGGGTTTTTTTTTTTTTTTCCCACATCCTCATCAATACTTGTTACATTTTGTTTTTCTTATAATAGTCATCCAAACAGGGATGAGATTTCGATATCTCATATTGAATTTGATTCCCATCTGCCTGACTAGAAATGTTTATCTTCTTTTTATTTATCCTTGGACATTTTTATGTCATTTTTAGAGAAATATATATTCAAGAGGATTTTAAATCACATTATATGTGTTCTTGTTTTTTAAATATTTATTTGCGTGTGTGCATGTGTGTGTGTGTGTGTGTGTGTGTGTGTGTGTGTGTGTGTGTATCAGAGGTCTCTGTGTGTCCCTATGGAGGACAAAGGGTGACTTCAGGAATCATCCTGGATTGCTTCTACCTCCTTCTTGCTTTGCTCTTGGATTTCCCAAGCTCCACCCACCAGAAGTGCAGGCTGCTGCCATTTCCACCTGGCATTTTTACATGACATCTGGGATTCAAACTCAAGACCTTCTGTTTGCAAGACAGAATCTTATAAGTTGAATAAATTCTTTATAAATGTTAGCTATTAATCTCTTATCTCATAAATGGTTTACATATTTTTTCTAATCTGTATTTTTACATTTATTGATTGGTTCTTTTTGGAAATATTAATTCATTTGAGAGAGAGAGAGAGAAAGACAGAGAGATAGAGAGAGAGAGGAGGTCAGAGAGTGATTTTTGGAAATCTTTCCTCTCCTTCCATCATGTGGGCTTCTGTAGATTGAACTCAGGTCTTGAACTCAAGGCACCAGGTTATTGAGCACCTTATCTGCTAAGCTATCTTGCTGGCCCTTATTGGTTCTTTTTTAATTGTGTGTGTGCATGTGTGTGTGCGTATGTGCGCGTGCGTGCGTGCGTGTGTATATATATATGTGTGCGCGTGCGTGCACACTTGAGAGAAAGAATGAGAGAGGAGGAAAAGGTGAAGAGGGAGCGCATGTGCACACCGAGGCACCTGTGTGGAAGTCAGAGGACAACTTTGGGTGATCAATTCTTGCTTTCCACGTTGTTGAAGTAAGATCTCTTGTTTTTGCCACCGTGAAGCATTCTTCAAGCTTATTTTGGGGTTAGATAGTTTTTTAGTATCTTAAGACATATTAAAATAGTTGGAATCATTCTCCTCTTCATTCTCCTTTACTTTTTCTTTTTTTAGACAGGATCTTGTGTATCCTACACTGTCCTCAAACTCCCCATGTTGCCTGAGATGGCCTTGAGCTTCTGATCCTCACCTTCACCTCCCAAGTGCTGGGATTATAGGCATGGTTCGTGTGTGCTGAGATTGAACCCAGGGCTTCATGCACACTAGGCAAGCTCTCTACCAAACGGCCTTTCTTTTTCAATGTAGGCATTTATAGCTGTAACTTCCCGTTTAGAACTGCCTTTACTATATCCTAGAGTTTTGGATATGTTGTGTTTCCGTTGTTGCTTATCTCAACATATTTTTAAATTTCTCCTTTGGCATCTTTGAGCCATTTGTTATCCAGGAGGATTTTTTTTTTAATTTCTAAAAGCTTCTACTCTTGAAGTTCCCAAAATTTAGATGCTACAGTAGATATGTGAGCCTAAGCATAGGAACCCTGGAAGCATGGAATTCAGTGATGTCATGGTTGCTTGTGGAGTGTGTCGGCCTTAGCACTAAGAGAGATTTGCTCAATTAAGATTTACCACTGTGGAAAAAATGAGAAAGAGCTTTTCAAAAGCCCTTGACAGCTTGCAGTGCTGTCACCATTGCTGTATGTGGGTCATATTATAACCTGAACTGGCCTTGAACTGATCCTCTTGCCTCACACATGGTAGTAATATAGGTGTGCACCACCTTGCATGAGATATGAGGAGCAAACACAGGGCTTCTTATACTCCAGATAAGCACTCTGCCAACTGAACTACATTTTCAGCCCCACTTTATGGCTTATAATGACTGTTTATTCCGACATGCTCCTATCATCTGTGACATCTCATTTGTGACAATCAAGGTCTGTACTCATAGTCTGTACTATGCTGTTTAGATTTGTAAACTAAACAAATTCTACAAAACTTTACAAAATAAAGTATTTCACCATAGGAATATGAAACTAATACAACTAGTATAAGTTGGTAAAAATACATAATACAAAAAGATGGAAATTATGACATGAAATATACTAAGTTATGGGGAAGAGTTTTTGTATATGATCAAAGTTAAAGCATTATCTCAAGCTGGAGAGATGGCTCAGGGGTTAAGACTGCTCCATAAGCAGAAGGTCCTGAGTTCGGATCCCAGGTCCAACATAAAAACACCAGGTGGCAAAAACAGTGGCCTGCATTTCCAATCCTGGTGGGCAGAGTCTGGGAAATCCCAGAATGAAGCAAAAAGGAGGTAGAAACAACCCAGGATGATTCCCATAGTCATTCTTGGGCCTCCACAGGGACACAAAGTGCCCTCTGATACACACACACACACACACACACACACACACACACACACACACACAAATAAATAAATAAAGTTTAAACAGAAGTCAGTTTAAAAAAAAAGTTAATTAAGCCTTTACCAGTATAAAATAGTCTGTGGCTCACACTTGAAATCCCAGCACTTTAGAAGCTGAGCCAGGAAGATTATGAGTTTAGGACTCTCCTGTACCTGTCTAGTGACATAGTGAGGAAGGAGAGAAGAAAAAGTGAGCAAGAAGAAGGAGGGGGAAGGAAAGGAGGAAGGGACAACATAATAGATCCTGTCTCAACCTTTAAAAGAAATGAAAGGGATTGAGATGTATGTAGCTCAGTGGTACAGCACATGGAATGGCTTCAGAACAGTTTGGTTCCCGAGTTGGGATGTCGCAGTGGCTCATCTCAGAGATAGCAGGCCCCAGATAGATAGTTCAGTGGTAACAAGGCATCAGGCATAGAAGGCCATTGTATCTTCACAACCCCAGAGCCACACCTAGTAAAGTAGTGTAGTGGTGTCTACATGAAATCCCACTGGGCAAAGCATAATGGCATCCCCTTTTTAATTTTATTTTTATTTATTTATTTATATGTGTGTGTGTGTGTGTGTGTGTGTGTGTATCAATGGGCACTGTGTATGCCTGTGAAGGCCTAAGGGTGACTTGGGAATCTACCTCTTTTTTGTTTGCTCTGGGGTTTCCCAGGCTCTGCTCCCAGGGCTGGAAGTGCAGCTGCCACTGTTTCCACCTGATGTTTTTACATGGGATCTGGGATCCAAACTCAGAACCTTCTGCTTACAAGGCAGAGTCTTAACCCCTGAGCTATCTCTCCACTTCTAGCATCTCCTTTGAAGAGAGCATAGATGCAAACTCTAGGCAAATCTCTTAGCTAGACTGAGCATCTATGGGGACTGTAAGAAACCCCAGAACACATACCAGTGAGGACTGTTGGTATCCAAAGGGATGATGGTTTCTGAGATTCTCTTAAAAAAAAATAACCCAACAGATGCAGGGTTTTATTCCCATCACGTTGGAGAGGTCTTCAGGGGGGGGGGGGAGGCAGGTTCTGACAGTGGGAGGAGGCCAGTAATGAGTGGGTTCCACAGGACCATGTTACTGAGTTCCAATGAAGGAACATCTTGGAGATATAACAGTCCTTGTTGACTGGCTTGGACTTCTTCTTGCCCTTGCCACTCTTGGGGACCTCAGTCCATATCTCCTTCACATTCTCCAGAACCTGCAGTGCCTGTCAAAGGCCTTCACTCGGCTCAAGAACTTCTTGTTGTTCTGGCAGTTGATGAGCACCTGGATGTTGTTCTCAACAGACTGTCTGAGTGCCGACAGTGGACCCTCCTCATTTCACTTCTCAGTTCCTCCAGGGTCATCTCACTCTTGGGTTTGTTGAGGAGGCTCATGGTGATAGTCTTGAATCGCTCGCATCTCCACTGAGTCACTCTGGCTTTGTAGTAAGGATCCTCTTACCATCTCCTGTACCAACTACAGGCCCTCCTGATTCCAAGCTGACTGCTACTAGGCATTGGGATGATGGGAACAAAGCATTGTCTTTTGTTCTATATGTGGCCATCTGGGATTTCTGTACTTTATGAGGTTTTAGCAACTCCTCTAACACCCTTCAGCTATTTGTCAGAATGTAGTTATTCATTGCTTTGACTGTGTTTGTTGGTGAGATGAGTACTAGGGTTTATAGTTGGCCATCTTTTTGACAACACTGTCCAAGGACTTTCAAAAGACAATAAAAAATATATTTCATATTCCTAAGTATAGTTTTTCCATCTCCCAAATCTATTTATATTGAACAGGGATTTGCCCTTACAGGGGTCAGTGTCCTTCAGAGATGTGACTATAGATTTCAGCAGAGACGAATGGCAGCTCCTGGACTCTGCTCAGAGAACTCTCTACTGGGATGTGATGCAGGAGACCTACAGCCACCTGCTCTCAGTAGGTAAGCAATGGTCCCTTTGTTGTCTGAAAGGAAGCTTCACTGTTCAGATTCTCATTTGCCTGCATGCTGTGACACAGCTCAGTATCTCCTTCAGGCACTCTTCATATTATTACTTTTCTTGAAAACACACCCACATTGAACAGTAAAACTTTACTGACAGAACATGAGTAACTGGACCCAGCCCTGTATCATTTCCCATGAACAGGGTGTCAGGTTCCTAAGCCAGAGGTTTTCATGCTGGAACATGGAAAGGAGCTGTGGACCCTGCAGGATGAGAGCCTACATCAACATGGTGTAGGTAAGTGATTGTGATCCAGGTAGTGATGAGGCAGGGAGTTCTCAGCATAGTAAAAGAGAGAATCTCAGCAGTCTTAAGGAAGACTGACACCTCCAAAATGCTGTCAAGATGACTTCTATGGAAGGTTCTAGACTTGTTTTTTAATTGCCTGAAGACTGTTGACATTGACTTCTTAGATAACTAAATGACCTTCTACCTGGATGACCTGTGTCATTTCTGTCCTCTTCCTTGGCATTTTAGATTCCAGATCAGGTGTTAATCTGCCTCATCCTTTCGTGGTTATCACCTTTTCCTCTGCCTTTTTTTTTTTTCTACTTTTCCCATAGTCTTTTTCTTCGTTTACACATCCAGGCATTTGTGGATCTGCTTCCTTTCATGATCACTCACACTCCTGAATTCTCTTTTCTTTTGTTCTCTGAGATACCTCTGAACTGTCTTTCCAACCCAGCTCTCTTTCTGTTTACTTTGTGGGCACTTCATGACATTTCTCGCCTCTTCCCAACTGCCCTTCCTTTTCATCCAGTTCATAATTTAGGAGTCATTTGTCACTTAGCTTTTGGGAGTGACTGTCTGCCATGTTTGACATTAGTAATCATCCTCTCTGAAGCTTCATCCTAATGCTGGCTGAGTGACTTCACATTGACCATGATCTCTGCTTGTTTTATTACTGTTGCTGTTTATGCCTTCTTTCTGTACCTCACCTGATGAAGTTTGTGTTCGATTATAATCTTCATTTTTTCACTTATGCATTTGCTCTTGGGTTATTTTTTCATGTATTCCACTTTCCCTCTTTTGCCAGATCCCCTTTTCTTTCCTTTTCTGCTATAGATCACTGTTTTATGTAATGGAAAGGTTTAAAAAAATTATACAGGACTGATGACATAGCTTAATTGGTAAGGGGGATGCTTGCAAACTTGGTGACTGAAATTCAATCCCTGGAAGCCTCCATGATGGAAAGAGAGGACTAACTTCTGAAAGTTGTTCTTTGAACTCAACCTGTGTGCCCATGAGATGTATGTATGCACCTTCTCTCTCTTTCTCTCTAATAAATAAAATATTTTTTAAACTTAAAAAATTTTAAGTGGAATTTTAAATGAAAATATCTAATGTTATGGAATTTAAAGTGAACTAGAGATTTGTACCATCAGTTTATAGACACATTATAACTTTATATATCTTATTCTTTACTTTGTTCACATCTGCCCCTATGTAATCTATTTACCTAGTTTATTTCTTCTGTTGAATTGTGTATTTGAGTGTTTCCTATCCATCAACATCTTCTTTATTGAGTTACTGACTTTTATTCTGTGTTCACCTTGGATAAGCCATTCGTATCCTGCCTTCTAACCTCTATTACCTGTATCTGAAACTAAAATCACTTACTTATCCTTTAAGAAAGGAAGTTTGGTTTTAGAGTAGAGATTTCTGGAAGAAAATTTAATTTTCACAGTGAGCAAGAAGGTGGATTTACAAGTGATGTTTTCTTATATTTTAGGAGAATTGCAGCACATTGGTAAGCAGAAAGAAAGCTGCCAGCAAACAGAAAATAATTCATCAAGTGATTTTGTTTTCATCAAAAATATACTGGCTACAAAGTTTCATTATGAGTATAAGGACATAGCAAAAATAATTCATGTGAACCCAAGCATTGTTCTTCCTCCCAAAAGGCCTAATCAATGTGATTCATTTGAGAATGACCCAAAACATAGTTTAGATCTACACCATCATAATAGAAATAATGCATCAAAGGGCATTAAAAAGACTACTGAATGTAGTAAAATTTCTTATATTGACTACAAGCATATCCTAACAGGAGGGAAATTGTGGGACCATAATCAATGTGGGAAAGTCCTCAGTTATAAACAAATACCCTGTCAATATCAGAAAATTCATAATGAGGAGAAATCCTATGACTGTGCAGAATTTGGGAATACCTTTACTCAGAAGTCACAGCTCAAGGTACATCTGAAGTCTCATACAAGAGAACAACTGTATGTATGTATTGATTGTGGGAAGGCTTTTGCTCAGATGTCTGAATTCATTACCCATCAAAAAGACCATACTAGAGAGAAGCCCTACAAATGCAATGACTGTGGAAAGTCCTTTCTCCAAGTATCTTCACTCTTCAGGCACAAGAGGATTCACACTGGAGAAAAGCTCTATGAATGCAGTGAATGTGGGAAAGGCTTCTCATATAATTCAGATCTCAGTATACATCAGAAAATTCATACAAGAGAGAGACACCATGAATGCAGAGATTGTGGCAAAGCATTCATACAAAAGTCCTCACTCAGACTGCACCAGAAAATTCATACAGGAGATCGGTCCTACTTATGCATTGAATGTGGACAGGCATTTACCCGGAAGACACACTTGGTTTCACACCAAAGAATTCACACTGGGGAAAAGCCATATGAATGTAGTAACTGTGGAAAATCCTTCATTTCCAAGTCACAACTCCAGATACATCAACGAATTCACACAAAAGTGAAGCCTTATATATGTACTGAATATGGAAAGGTCTTTAACAATAGTTCTGACTTAGCTATACATAACAAAGTTCAAATTAGAGAGAAATCTTTCATATGCACTGAATGTGGGAAAGCTTTCACCTACAGATCAGAATTAACTATACATCAGAGAATTCACACTGGAGAGAAACCTTATCAATGCAGCGATTGTGGGAAAGCCTTCAGTCAGAAGTCAACCCTCACTGTGCATCAAAGAATCCATACAGGAGAAAAATCATATGTGTGCATAAAATGTGGGTTGGCCTTCATCCAAAAGGCACACTTGGTTGCACATCAGATACTTCATACTGGAGAAAAACCTTTTAAATGTGATCATTGTGGGAAATTGTTTACTTCCACTTCGCAGCTCCATGTACATAAACGTATTCACACAGGAGAAAAACCTTATGTATGTAGTAAATGTGGGAAAGCATTCACCAACAAGTCAAATCTGATCACACATCACAAAACTCACACAGGAGAAAAATCCTATATATGTTCAAAATGTGGAAAGGCCTTCACTCAGAAGTCAGACTTGATTACACACCAGAGAATTCATACTGGAGAGAAACCATATGGATGTAGTACTTGTGGAAAAGCTTTCACCCAGAAGTCACATCTCAAGATACACTGGAAAATTCATACTGGAGAGAGAGAATATGAATGCCGCGAATGTGGGAAAGCCTTCAACCAGAAATCGATACTCATCGTACATCAGAAAATCCATACAGGGGAGAAACCCTATGAATGCATTGACTGCGGAAGATCCTTCATCCGAAAGTCAAATTTCATTACTCATCAAAGAATTCATACTGGAGAGAAACCTTATGTATGTAATGACTGTGGGAAGTCCTTTACCTCCAAATCTCAGCTCCTAGTTCACCAGCCTGTCCACACAGGTGAGAAACCCTATGTGTGTATAGAGTGTGGGAAAGCCTTTAGTGTCAGGTCAAATCTCAGCAAACACCAAAAAACGCACACTGGAGAGAAACCTTATGTCTGTTCAGAATGTGGGAAAACTTTCAAACAGAAGTCAGAGTTGCTTATACATCATAGAATTCATACAGGAGAGAAGCCTTATGAATGCAATGAGTGTGGAAAGTCCTTTACTAAGAAATCACAACTCCAAGTGCATCAGCGAATTCACACAGGAGAGAAGCCTTATGTGTGTGCTGAGTGTGGGAAGGCTTTTACTGACAGATCAAATCTGAATAAACATCAAACAACACATACCGGAGACAAACCCTATAAGTGTACAGTCTGTGGGAAAGGTTTTGTTCAGAAATCAGTACTCAGTGTGCATCAGAATATTCATACTTAAAAGAAACTATATGAGAAAGGATTTGCTGAGGACATGCCTTATTGTTCATCATTAATTCCATGCAACAGAACAATGTGTATATTAATGTAAACATGAAGCCCCTCATAAGAATGTCACAAATTACTCAGAGAGAAATATACAGGATAGGAATATTGGGAGACCCTTTCTATGTTGTCATCAATCTCATTTAATCCTGGAACATACTAAGAAGGAACTATGTCATTTTGATGCAGTAGAAGTTTTTTATGAAAAATGTGATGGAATACTGTTAATGAAATTCGTCACAGAAAAGATTGTGTCATATCATGTCAATGAAAATCCTGTGAGTGAAATAGGAGTAGTGTCAATGAGCTGAATGGTAAAACCATATACATGAAAGAAAGTCTTTTTTCTGTAAATTTGTTATAGAATAAATTGTCTAACATTGTGTTTTCCTTCAGTTGAATCTAACCTATTTGCCATATCAAATTGCCCATTTAATATTTCTATTTTTAACCAGATGTCATGGCTCGCATCAATAATGCTGGAACTTGGAAAACTAAGGCAGGAAGATTGGGTTACAGACTGAGATTTGGTTCAAAAACTGGAAAAAAAATACAATAAAAACATCCTTTATGGATATGAATACAAATTTCAGAGTATAAGTACATTTCTTATAAGTAGATTTCCTAGCACCAGAATCTATAACCCACTTCATTATCTATCTGTAATAACCTTGTCATTATACCACCAGCACATTGTCTTCTGACTCCTAGCACAACAATCTTTGAATTCTTTTTAGTCCCAGGAAAACTTGAATTTTAGGTCAACTGGATCAAATTAAGTCTCTTGTCACAATTCTTTATATTAATCTGCCTTTCTTTTTTAATATTTTATTTATTTCGTGTGTGTGTATCAGAGGGCATTATGTGTGCCTGTAGAGGACCAAGGGTAACTTGGGGAATCATCTTGGATTGCTTCTACCCCCTTCTTGATTTGTTCTGGGGTTTTCCAGGCTCTACCCACCAAAGTGGGAAGCATAGGCTGCTGCCATTTCCACCTGGCATTTTTACATGGGACTCAGGATCTGAATTCAGGACCTTCTTGTGAGAAAGAGTCTTAATCCCTGAGCCATCTCTCCAGCCCTCATTTGCCTTTCTTCATGATTTGAATTTCATAAAAATAGACTCACAGTAAGATCACCTCAATATATGTTTGCTGCTATATATTCTGTGTCCATCTTATCATACAATCCACAAGTAAACTCTTCCCCATGTGCCTCAAACACATAAGTTCAGTTCCTGCTTCAGGACATTTGTATTTGTAGTGCTCCTAAAAAAACAAAACCAAAAAACAGTTCCTCATTGTATCTGGGTGGTTTATTCTTTCATGTATTTTTCCAGTGATAATCTCTGCTCAGCTATTCATTAAACTAACATGCTTTCTTAGTAGCAAATTTTGAGGCTGAAAAGTACAATTTTGAAATAGAAAACTCATTAAAGGCATTGAAAGCACATTTGCTGGGGCTGGTGGTATAGCTTAGTTGGCAGAGTGCTTACTAAGGCCCTGGGCTCAATCTCCAGAACTACACAAACTAGAGTGGTGGCACATGCCTATAAGCTCAGCACTTGGGAGGTAGAGAAAGATCAGGAGTTCAAAGTCAGACTGCATTTTGGAGACTTTGGGTCACATGAGACCCTGTCTCAACAACCACCACCACTACCACCACAAATACCTGTGCAAGCAGAATGAATCAATAAACTGAAAGATAAAAGAAATGATCAAATCAGGAAAAAAAAAAGATATTTAAAAATCAGTAGAACCTAAAAATAGTATTAAGTGGCCCAACATAAGCATTGTGGAAGTCAGCACTACTGAAAGCAATCTTCCAATAGGTTGAAGGTGATCCCTATTATTTTTTTTCAAAAATAGGAAATTCATACAAAATTCCAAGAACAGACAAAACAATCTTGAAAAGAGTACTGAATTTTTAGTGACCACCAGTTCATTACTCTTTTTCCATTTGTTTGTTGGCAGACAGGGTCTTATATAACCCACCAGACTTACCTCAACCTTGCTTTGTAGTTTGGACTTGAACTCTCCATCTGGCTTCCATCTCTAAAATGCTGACATTACGGGTTTGTACCACCTTGCTTGATTGCAAAACACAAAAAAAATTCCTTCATTGTTAATCTTACTGTAAAACTATGACAATCACAAGAACGTTGGCCTGGCATGTACACAAAGAGTCAGGTGGAATAGAGATCCTAGGAATGAATCTCCACATATATGAGCAAGTGATCGCCTTTTAAAAGGATAGCCTTTTAAACAGGTAATGGACAATGATACTGATGCAAATAAAGAATTGAAACATGTACTTAAATCATATACAAAATTTAAGTCCAAATGAATTAAAGATGGTAAAAAAAATGGGAAAACTTCATCACATTGGATTTGGCAATACCTTTTTTGTATATGCAAAGACAAGCAATGAAAGAAAAATTGAAAAGTAAATATAAAATATTAAAACGTTCATGTATCAAAGCACACTACCTAGAGAGTAAAGATGTAGTCAGAGAATGGGAGAAAACACTATGCAAGTAATTGTCTGGTATGGGATTAATATTCAAAATACATGAACTAAAATTAACAACATGCAAACTCCATTATATAGATAGGTAGATAGGCAGACAGTTTGTGTTGTCAGTTATACCTCTAGCTCCTGTTGGTGTATAATACAGTGGTTAAGGTTTGAAGCTGGTCCTACATCTACATGCCTGGATCACAGTGATCAGCACTCTTGACCAGGGATATGTCCAAGAGGTTTTACAGAGCCAACGCCCTCCCTAATGTTGCAGGGATGGGCTCTATCAGTTTCAGGTGGATGGCCCAGAGATCAAAGAGTTGAGGTGGACCTAGTAGGCAGAAGACGGCATAAGGAACACTGTCATGAGCATTTGGTCTGCCTTGTAGAATTTATGTGTCTCTTCGTTAGGTATCACATAAGCCAGAGAATGGGGCTACCTCTGCATCTATTTCTGTTCTGTTTTCCAGAGGGTTTACATGGGAACTGCCTATGTGAATGAGTCTGGCTAATAACAAGGACAGTAGCATCTGCCTAGTTTGTGTTCCTTCTAGAGACACTTGTCCCTTTCTTTGGCCTATGTGTCTGGGTGTGATTTTTTTTTCCCTTTACATTGAAGGGTCCCTGTATAGGTCTGTTGTGTGACTGCCTCCAGTCCCTACAGAACAACTTTCTAGAAGAGAGCACCTTCCATTCCCATAAACCCCTCCTCACAACAAAAACTTCACTAGAAACTCAACACTTCTCTTCCCTAAAAGGTAGCAAACCTAACCACAGCTCAGTGATGAAAAGGAGGAAAGTAACTTGGGGATAAAATCATGAACTATGGTCACTTCGTGAGTTTCATATTCATGTATAGGATATGCCTGAGAAGTACAAATGATTTCCCCTGCACATTCTCCAGCCTTTACTAGGTACCCTGAATTCTTCAAGGGTACCTCCTTTTGTCTTTATAAACTTCAAGAACCTGGCTTGGTTCCTACAAAAGCTCTACAACTTTGGAGACTTTCAAGTTCCTGGAAGCTTGCTTTAATGTTACCATTAGTCTTGCAAAAATCAAATACTGATTCTGAAACATGCTGTCAAAATGGGATTGTTTTTGTGCTTGTTGTTCCCTAAGCAATATATGTATATAATCATAGTATCCTATTTGTTCAGTCTTTTACTCTCAGTCCAAAACAAATCTATTCTAAAGATCACCAGTGCAATCTTGTTAAGTCCAAGAGTCATTTTTCAAGCCTCATGATTTAATCTGTCAATGGTATGTTAGTACTGATCATTGTATTCACTTTAGTTTCTGATTCCCCAGTCTTTTGGATTATCTTACATCTCCTTGATCCTCCATGTTAGCTCCTTTGCTGGTCTATCTTTTTCCTGAACTTTAATATTGAGATACAACACAGCTCAGTCCTTGTTCTTTACATCCAAGTCCTTAATGATCCTCTTCCTCAGGATTTCAAATCTATATATAATCAAAAGCTATTAAGGCAAACTCTTAAGGAACACATTGTAGGAGGAATGGACCAGGCAAGCCTATATTGTCTGTATGGGCCGCATGCACAAATGCAACTTCCCCAAGCTAGAACCTGTTGGTGTGCCTGGTGCTGATGTTAAACCACCTGGCTGAGAGGACCAACCCAGACAGGACAAAGCAGCAAAACCTTATGCTGGGACTTATGGGATGTTGGGTGGGGTATATAAGCAGCTCAATACTTACAAATAAACGAGCCTGCAAGCTTGCAAGCCTGCGAGCCTGCTTTGCCACTCGCCTGACTTCCGAAGTCTGTGATGTTGACTTCACGCCTGCTTACCCCTGCCCCCAAGGGTCTCCATGGGTCCCCAAGACTGCTACATCTGGTGTCAAGTACTCTGCCCCCTCCGGCAGTTTTTTGGTAAGTTGGCTCCCTTGTGTTTAATGTTCTTTACCTTCTCGAGAGGTGAGCGTGAAGGTCCCTTTCCCTTTCTCTGTTTGCCTGTCCACGAATAGGGAGGTACACATTTTAGTTCTGGTTCACCTGGCTTCTCCACATAAGGGTTGACCCCCCCCCAGGAAACGGAACCCAGGAGTCTCCCGATCGACCCTCCTCCTCCAGAGACACCATGTGGGCATACGGCCATGGCCTAATGAACCACAGAAGTCCCCCATCAAGCACAAGACATTTGGGTCTGATATATTCCTTCTCTTGTTTGCTCCTCTTTAGTCTTGTCTCTGTTCTTTAGAAAAATGGGCAACCGGGCTGGAGAGGTGGCTCAGGGGTTAAGCCTCCGCCTTGCAGGCGGAAGGTCCTGAGTTCGGATCCCAGATCCCACGTATAGACGCCAGGCAGAAGCGGGGGCGGCCTGCGCTTCTGGTCCTGGTAGGGCGGAGCCTGTGAATCCCAGGACAGAAGGAGGTGGAGGCGTCCATGGTGGTTCACGAATTCGTCCGTGGTTCTACACATACACAGACACACACACACACACACAGACACACGCGCGCGCACATACACACGCATATGCACACAGTTGAATAAATAATAATAAAAAATTAAAAAAAAATGGGCAACCTCCTCTCACACTGTAAGGAGTCCCAAATACATGTCTTAAAATCTCTCCTAGAGACTAGAGGCTTCAAGGTTAAGACTGCTGGCCTAGAGGAATTTGGGAATGAAGCTGCGGTTTTAGCACTTTGGATCCCCCCAGAGAATATGTGGAACTGGACTATGGATAAGAATGTTTTCCTTGCTAGATGTTTTTCATAATTAAGCTAAGCTGCCGGACTTAACTAATATGAGGTCTTGTTTTAAATAAGGTTTTCCTAAATGTTAATCTGCCTTGATAAAACTTTCAAGGGTAATTTTAAGACAGTGCTGGTAAATTGTACAGTTGCCGGAAAATGTTGTTCATGTGCTTGTATGTTTATATATTCTGTGTTTACATGTTGTGTGTCTTGTGTCTGTGGCCACTTCAATTTTTTTTCATTTCTGTTGCACGCTAATATAAAAATTCTGGCATGCCATTTTTAAATACATGCATACTTAAAAATAAGGACAAATAATTTTCATGATATTTAAGGCTTTAACTACTTATGTTTTATATTGATCACAATTATTTTCTGATAGATTATAAGTTTTCTTTCATGAAAGATTATCTTGCTTGATTTTGATATTTAATAGGACTACAAATGAAAATGCCATCATGTTCTTAAAGGTTTTTCCATGTGTTCCCAAAATAACAAAGGCACTATGATATTGCTTGATCGAACTTGCTCATTCCTTCATTCCTCTGAGTTCTTTTATAGAATTTTATCCTATCAAATCTAGTGACCAGGAAATTCATTGGAATTTCTCCCTTCTCCTGGTATGTATAAGCTCCCTTCCTTGGGGACAAATCTGCTTTCTAATTCCATGTTCCCATGTGTACTCTTACTAAGATGAAATAGGAATTTTAAGCCTCCACCTTAGCCAGACCCCATTCCCTTGAAACAAAGATTCTAAGTGCATTTGGGTCAACTCAGGTTCATGTTTGCCTTTTCCTTGCAAGATTTTGGCCCAAGTTACATAAGGAGTTTCTCTGAGGATCCAGATAAATTTTTTTTTTCAGACAAACTAACAAAAAAGGAAAAGAGTAGTGGCTCCATTAGCAAATCAATACTACCTTTTCATTTAGATCTGAGGAGTGGTCTTACCCTAAAGATGAGATAATGCTTAGAGACATATAGAACTTTCCTTGTGAGGAAATAGTATCCCCTACATGTGTCATCTTAAAAAGATTTGTGTCGCTTTGCTTTTCAGAACCCAAAAAGGAGGATTAATTTAGATTGTTCTGTACAAAGAATCAGACCTCATATTTTTTTGGACAGGTTTTAAAAATGTGATCTTGGAGATTTACAATAGCCAATATGTAAATTACTTATTTACAACTCTTGGCTTTTACACCACACAAAGGTAGTGGCTATTTTAAGCAAGATAACAGGTAGATCTTTTAGACTTATTTTATCCATTTTGTCTCTTTTAGATGGACCTTGAAGTAATAAAACTATCATGTAAGACCTCTAGACTATCCCAGAATTTCATAGATGAGGACATCAGACTGCTTTTACTTACTTCCTTTGCCCCCAACTCAGCAGGAAGCAGCCAGAGTGGTCATCACCCTTTATCCCCAGAGCAGTCTGAGTCTTCAAATAGGTTTATGGGGGAATGAGGCAGGATTAGAGCAGCTATGCTGGGATGGGTCTCTCAAGGTCTTTGAAGGTCTTTGGAATTCCTGATGATCATCTCCCACTGCTGTAATCACCCTGAAGAAACACTCTTGCTGAGGAACTGACTTGAATACTCCCAGAGATAAGATAGCTAACTTCCCTATGTAGGGATTATGGAGATGAGCTCTCCATATCCAACAAACAACTTGATCTCTAGCTCCACCTGGGCCTACTGGCAACTGAGTTGGGCCCAGTGAGAGTTAACCAACAAGAAAAAGCCAGTTTCCCTGGGCTTGTCTAGGGGTACAGATATATCTGGTCCTAGCAGGCATCTTTGGTGTCCTAGTCCCTCATGGCTCTCTAGTGCTATGAGTCCATTTTTAGTTCCATGCCTGATTCTCATGGATTCCACAAATTTTTTCTAGCTGCCCATTTCTCATAAGTTAGTTAATAATTTTTTGAGGTAGTTCAAAAATTCTTAGAAGACAAATTTTTGAAGATAACCTATAGGTATTGGGGACTTTCTTGCAACAGAAATTAGAAGGTTAAAAACATTAATGGACTAGTAAAGGCTCTGTACAACAACAATATAGCTCCTGGTTTGGGGGAGGCTCTATTCGGTATTGGTAACTGCAGAGGCTTTATTTTTAAAGATTGCTTATATAAAGAGACATACAGGTATTCTCTTGTGACCATGTGCTACTTGTTTATGTCATATTTAATGTCTTGGTTCTCTACAAAATTTAAAAAAAACTTACTAACTTGTGTTATAATTAATCTATATATTTGGCTTTAAAAGATTTTTTTTTATTTCAGCTCATACAAACTTATTAGGTACACCAGTTCCCTCCCTCCCTCCTCCTCCCCCCGTACCCCCTGGTCCCCCTCCCCACCCCTCTCCCTCCCCATCCCCCAGTGCCTCCCACCCCAATTCCCAGAGAGTCCTTTCTTGTGCATGTCTGATTTTCCTCTGGGCCCTCCTCTCCGATGACGTACAAGGACCCAGTGGCCTTTCCCGAACCCTTTCCCATGTTCCCCTTAGGTATAGGAACACTGCTGTGGCTGCCAATCCTTTGCCTCTAAGGATCTTGGTGCCTTTAGCAGATGCTAGACTTTGTGAGGTCAACAGTGTGTTGGACAATGCGCAGGGCATGCAAAGTCCAATTATGATTGCTTCAGCCCTAACTAGTATAGAGTATCTTACATATCATTGCTCCTCCCATCCTTATGCTCTTACACTCTTACCGCCCCCTCTTCCGCAAATTTCCCTGAGCTTCAAGATGGGGAGAGACTAAGCTGGCCTAGTTCTATGTGGTTGATATAGAGTCTCTGAATTTCTGGATTGTGGTTTGTTGATTTTCTTTTGCAGTTTTGCTGCTCCTGCAATGCCCTTCACTCCATCCTGGTGGGCATTGTATGTTACCCCCTGGCCAGAGACAAAAAGCTGTTAGAGTCTTGTGATAAAAGCACATTCAAATGTAGATGTAATAAAAGTGGGAAACCACAGTGAGGGAGGGGTCTATCACCCATTTGCAAAATTGTTACTTTTTATCTGCCAGACTATATGCCCTCCTCTTCTGGTGAGATCACTCCCCCTCAGTAGTAAATGATCAGGAACAAAAGTCTGTGAACTTAATCAGATGTCTCATTACTTACTTGGGTCCTTGGTGGAGGCCTATTTTCCCTGCTGTAACATGGTCCCTTCTCTCCTTCTTTCTGGTGTGGCCCTCCTATCCCATCCCTCCTGTTCATAATCCTTGGAATTACTGTCTCTAGGTGGGCTGGGTGGGTTTGGTACTAGGAGCCACCTATTAGGGAGTACATACGGCGCTTAATTTTCTGGGTCTGGGATACTTCACTTAATATAATTGTTTCTAATGACATCCATTTCCCGGCAAATTCCAGTAATTCATCATTTTTGATGGCTGAGTAGTACTCCATTGTATAGATGTACCACAGTTTCCTTATCCACTCATCAACTGTTGGACATTTGGGCTGATTCCATGACTTTGCTATTGTAAACAGTGCTGCTATGAACATGGTCACACTTGTGCTATCGAGGTGAACCTCTGCTGTATGGGGAGTTATTCCCAAAAGTGGAATAGCAGAGTCATATGGCATTTCAATCTTTAATTTCTTTAAGAATCTCCAGACGGCTCGTCAGAGTGGCTGTATGAGCCTGCATTCCCACCAGCAATGTAGGAGAGTTCCCCTCTCTCCACATCCTCTCCAGCATTTGTCGTTGTTAGTATTGTGGATTTTTGCCATCCTGACCGGGGTGAGATGATATCTCAGGGAAGTTTTGATTTGCATTTCCCTGATGGCTAAAGAAGTGGAGCATTTTTTAAGATATTTGTTAGACATTTTAATTTCATCCCTGGTAAAGTTTCTTTTAAGTTCCAGGGCCCATTTTTTAATTGGGCCATTGGTTTCCTTGGTGTTTAGTTTTCTAAGTTCTTTGTGCACTCTGGACAATAGAGCTCTGTCAGATATGTGGTTAGTGAAGATTTTCTCCCATTCTGTGGGTTGCCTTTGAGCTCGTGTTACAATCTCTTTATCTGAACAGAAGCTCTTTAATTTCACAAGATCCCAACTGTTGAGAGTTGGTAGCAGTGACTGTGCCATTGGATGTCTGTTTAGGAACTGTTGGCCTAGCCCAATCAGCTCGAGGGAGTTCCCTATCCTTTCAACTATGGTTTTTATAGTCTCTGGCCTGATATCAAGGTCCTTGATCCATTTGGAATTAAGTCTTGTACATGGTGACAAGTACGGGTCCAGCTTTAATCTTCTGCATGCGGAGATCCAGTTTTGCCAGCACCATTTGTTGAAGATGCTGTTCTTTTTCCATTGGATTCTTTGGGCCCCTTTGTCAAAGACCAAATGGCTGTAACTTTGTGGGCTTATATCTGGGTCTTCAATCCTTATCCATTGATCTGTGTGTCTATTTTGGAGCCAGTACCAGGCTGTCTTTACAACTATGGATTTGTAGTATAGACTAAGGTTTGGTATGGTTATACCTCCAGCTGTGTTTTTGTTACTCAGGATTGTTTTTGCTATCCTGGGTCTTTTGTGCCTCCATATGAACTTTGAGATTGTTTGGTCAACTTCTTTGAAGAATTGCTTTGGGATTTTGATTCGTATAGCATTGAATCTGTATATTGCCTTTGGTAGGATGGTCATTTTCACGATGTTGATTCTGCCAATCCAGGAACAAGGGAGGTCTTTCCACCTTCTGGTATCTTCTGCTATTTTTTTCTTTAGGGTTTTAAAGTTTTCATTGTAAAGGTCTTTTACCTCCTTGGTTAGGTTTATACCAAGGTATTTCATTTTTTTAGGGGCTATAGTAAATGGGATTGTTTCTCTCAAGGCTTTTTCACTTCTTTCATTCTGGGCATATAGGAAGGCCTCTGATTTTTGCACATTTATTTTGTATCCTGCCACCCTGCTGAACTTCTCAATTAGTCCAGAAGCTTCCTGGTGGAGTTTTTGGGATCCCTCAGGTATAAGATCATGTCATCTGCAAATAGGGATAGCTTGACTTCTTCCTTGCCGATTTGAATCCCTCTTATGTCCCTTTCTTGTCTTATGGCTTCAGCTAAGACTTCAAGTACAATATTGAATACAAGTGGTGAGAGTGGACAGCCTTGTCTAGTTCCTGATCAAAGTGGGAATGCTTCCAATTGTTCCCATTGAGCATAATCCTTGCTGTGGGCTTGTTGTATACAGCTTTTATAATATTGATAAAGGTTCCTTCCATTCCTACTGTCTCCAGCGTTTTGATCATAAAAGACTGTTGGATCTTGTCAAAAGCTTTTTATGCATCTATCAAGAGTATCATGTGGTCTTGGACTTTGGACTGGTTTACATGATGAATTACATTTATTGATTTGCGTATGTTGAACCAACCTTGTGTGCCGGGGATGAAGCCTACTTGGTCCCCATGAATGATCTTTTTAATATGTTTTTGAATCCGATTTGCTAAGACTTTGTTGAGAATCTTTGCGTCTGTGTTCATCAGGGAGATCGGCCTATAGTTTTCTTTTTTAAGCGAATCTTTATTAGGTTTTGGGATTAAAACGATATTAGCTTCATAGAAGGAATTTGGTAGTGTTCCTTCCTTTGCTATTTGATGGAACAGTTTAAGGAGTATTGGTGTTATTAACTCCTTAAATATCTGGTAGAACTCTGTGCTGAATCCATCTGGTCCAGGACATTTTTTGGTGGGAAGATTTGAGATTACTTCTTCAATTTCCTTATATGTTATAGGACTATTTAAATAATTCAAAACTTCCTGATTCAATTTAGGTAAGTTGTGTTTACTTAGAAATTCATCCATCTCTTTTGTGTTGTCAAACTTCACAGAGTATAAGTTTTTGAAATATGATGTTATAATTCTCTGGATTTCTTGGGTATCAGTAGTGATAACTCCATGTTCATTTCTAATTTTGTTAATTTGGGTTTTCTCTCTCTTGCTTTTGGTTAGTTTAGCTAGGGGTGTATCAATCTTATTGATTTTTTCAAAGAACCAGCTTTTTGACTGGTTGATTTTTTCTATCGTTTTCTTAATCTCGATTTCAGATATTTCTCCCCTTATTTTGCTAATCTCCTCTCTTCTACTACTTTTGGGATCAGATTGCTCTAGTTTCTCTAAAGCTTTAAGCTGCATTGTTAAGTTGTTTATTTCTGATGTTTCCATTTTTTTGACGTAGGCATTAAGAGCTATGAACTTACCTCTTAGAACAGCTTTCATTGTGTCCCAGAGATTTTGGTAAGTTGTATTTTCGTTATCATTCACTTTCAGGAAATCTTGAATTTCCTTTTTAATTTCTTCCTGAATCCAGTTCTCATTCAGCATCATAGTGTTAAGTTTCCAGGAGTTAGTGTATTTTCTCTTGTTTGATGTGTTGTGGATGTCCAGCTTTAGGCCGTGATGGTCTGATAGGGCACAGGTTAGAATTTCAACTTTTTTGTACATGTGTAGATTCATTTTGTGGCCCAATATGTGATCTATTTTGGAGAAAGTTCCGTGTGCTGCTGAGAAAAATGTGTATTCTTTGGTGCGTGGGTGAAAAGTTCGATAGAGATCTGTAAGGTCCATTTCTTTCAGGGTTTGATTAAGTTCCAAAGTGTCTCTGTTAAGCTTTTGACCTGTTGATCTATCCCATGTTGAGAGGGCGGTGTTGAAGTCCCCAAGAATTATCGTTTGGGGATTGATTTCTTGCTTTAGCCGCTGTAGGGTTTTCTTAATGAATGTGGAGGGGCCCGTATTGGGTGCATATATGTTCAGTATTGTGAAGTCTTCCTGGTGAATTGTACCTGTGACTAAAATGTAGTATCCATCCGTGTCTCTTATAATTTTCTTTGGTTTGAAATCCACTTTGTCTGATAGCATAATGGCTACCCCTGCCTGTTTTCTGCTTCCATTTGCTTGTAGAATTGTTGACCAGCCTTTTATTTTTAGAGCGTGCCTATCTTTTGTGGTGAGATGGGTTTCCTGCAGGCAGCAGATTGATGGATTGTGATTTTTAATCCATGTTTGTAATCTGTGTCTCTTGATCGGTGAATTAATTCCATTAACATTTAGTGTTATAATGGAGAAACTATTGTTAATTCCAGACATTTATTATGTTTAATAGCTTTTATAAGTATATTGCTTCGTTTTTAATGATGTTATACTTGCCTTCTGTTCTCCTGGATATGCCTGTTTTTTTCTTCACGCTTGAGTATCATTTCTAGCATTTTTTGAAGGCCTGGTTTGGGGGACATGTATCCCTTAAAGTTGTCTTTTTGCTGGAAAATTTTTCTTTCTCCCTCGATCATGACTGATAGTTTTGCAGGGTAAATCAGCCTGGGTTGACATTTTTGCTCATTCAATACTTGAAGTATGTCTCTCCAAGCTCTTCTTGCTTTTACTGTTTCGACTGAGAAGTCATTTGTTATTTTAATAGGTTTACGTTTAAAAGTGACTTGTTTTTTCTCCCTTGAAGCTCTCAGCACCAGTTCTTTATCTTGAATGTGGAGTGTTTTAACTATTATTTGCCGTGGCATGCTTCTATTTTGGTCGTATCTGTTTGGGGTGCGGAATGCCTCTTGTATATGGATGGGCCTCTCTTTTTTTAGATGAGGAAAGTTTTCCTTGATGATCGTTTGAAAAATTTCCTCAGGGGTGGTATTTTGAGATTCTTGCTCTGGTATTCCATGAATACCATGTTGGGCTTCTTCAGGGTGTCCCATATATCTTGGATATTTCTCGCAAGTATCTTTTTGGCTTTAACAACCTCTTCCATTGAGCTGGTTAGTACTCCCACTTTATCTTCAAGGTCTGAAATTCTGTTTTCTGCTTCGTTAGTTCTGTTGATAAGACTCTCTGTGGCATTCTGGGTTGAAGATAACTTGTCTTTTAGCTCAGTTTTAAACTCTGCTTGAGTTTGTTTTAGCTGCTCTATGCCACTTTTTGTTTCTTGCACTGTTTTTCTCAACTCCTCCAGATGTCTGTTGTGTTCCTCTTCAAAGCGATTGATTCGATTATGTAATTCCTCCCTGATTTCCTCTTTCATAGTATTGAACATGGTAATGATCATATTTTGAAAGTATTTATCCTGGGTGGGGCTTTCTTGGCCTTTTTCCGTCGGTTTGTTCTTGTTGGAGTATAACATTATGGGATTAATTTCTTCAGTGGGAAATTTGTTTACTTGATTGTTGCTTCTCATGGATTTGCACTTTGACTTTGGCATTGTCATTTTAACTCTTAAGATCTCTCAATTTCACTAAACTGAATTATTTGGCCTGGGGTCCTAGTGGGCGGGGCGGGCGGAGACTTACCTAGGTCGTGGGGCGAGGCCCGGCTAGACCGCGTGCGCGTCCTGACCGGTGGAGCGGGGTGGGGTGCAAAGGGGGGATGGGGGCGACGGCGTGGAGCTTAACCCGAGGGCAGCTGGGGCGGGGCCAGGCGCAGGGGGAGGTCCTACTCGTCCCTCGGCCCCGCGCGCGGCTCCGGCTGGATGGTGGGAGTCGGAGCCGGGTCCCTGTGGGCCGACCTGGGGTCCTGGTGGGCGGTGGGCAGTGCGCGGGTGGGGGGGGCTAAAAGATTTTAAAGTATTATAATTAACTGAAATTTTTATAAAATATTTAACATTTTCACTTAAAATGAGATTTAAGGCTATTTATCTTAAATCAAAAGTTTTCTTTTATATTTATAAGGTTCATGTATTTTAAAGATACAAATTTTATGGTTACTTAATGCTAAAGTAAATAAGTACATTGAGATCTATAATATCTTAGATTTCAAGGTATACATTTATAAATAATTATATATAAATATATGTTGTCTACAAAATTGCCAAATCAGACTCAACTCTTAATTTCTTTTAAAGATGAGGTCTGTTATCACCTCCTTTAAAAAGATATGAAGGAAATAAATATGTTATTTAGAAAGTTAAAGTATGTATAGAAGGTTTGTGAGAAGGTTTATGTACAAGAGGTTTAGTTGGTTACTTAAAAGAATGTTGAAATATGTTGTTAAGGTTTGTGGAGTGTTAGGTTTATGAGAAGATTGAAAATTAGAGATGATGGTTAAAGGAAATGTTATGCGTTATACTTCTTCCATGCTATAGAAGACATTGAGCCTCAGAAATTAAATTAAGCTTCATGTATTCAAGTGTTTTTCAATTGTCTCCGTCTTAATTAAACAGATATTTGGTTACTCATTAAATCCTAATTCCTAAAGGGCATAACTGCTTGGGATCTTATAGAGTCTAGCTATTATATTTATATTATAAGGACCATATATTTTAAAGACAAAATTTTGGAATTGGCCCCTATAAGAACTACAAAATCTTAAATTTCAATATAAAAGAGTCAACTTATAATAGTTTCTCAGACATGGCCTCTATACATCTTAGATAAGAAATGGCCCCCCTCCAGGAAGATCTTTGAAATACCATCCTCCAACTAGATTTAAGACTTCCTCAGATACACCTCATTTAATTCTTTCCTCCATTTTATACACTTTAATGACTTTACAGTGACAGAATACCTTTGACATATACTTGTCCTAACTAGACCCAGGGCTCTACTGGAGTTGCAGGTGTCTTTGTGTTTCTCTATCAGCAGGCTCACCCTTATGGATTCCCAAATGTTTATTCTGCCAGGGAAAATCATAGACAGTCTCCCTGACAAGATGACAGCCTTGGGTGCCTACCCTGCTTGCTGATCTTTCCCTGACTTGTAAGGCAGCCAAAGAATCAGGTCCTGACTCCCCTTATTTTGAACAGGTTCTGCGCCAAGATCCTGTGAGACAGGACAACCTAAGGCAGGCATAGTCCATCATGCTGGATGCCCTCTGAGGCGCGGTCAACAACATCTTGTCAGGGATGTTGGGCGGGGCATATAAGCAGCCCAATACTTAAAATAAACGAGCCTGCAAGCCTGCGAGCCTGCTTTGCCACTCTCCTGACTTCTGGAGTCTGTGATGTTGACTTGGTGCCTGCTTACCCTCACCCCCAAGGGTCTCCGTGGGTTCCCAAGACTGCTACAACACATATTTGATATTGTAAACCAGACAAAGAACCTGTGGATGGGGAAGTCATAGTCCCCATGGGGGAACAAACATCTATTGCTTTGCTATATAAACATATCAACATTCTATCTTCTATATACTACTAACTATACTTGTAGATTAGTGCAGCTTTCAGACTTTTTCTGAGATACTTCCTTTTGTAATGGAAGGTATTTAATACAGAGACTCACGACTGGTCAAAGTGTAGAGAGTAAGTGACTATGGAGTGCTCAGTTCTAAGCAAGACATTCAAATCATCCGCACCCCAAAGCTCAGGTAACATGGAAAAGTCCCATTATAGGGCCTCTGCTCTAATTTCCCCTTCTTCCTAGAGTGTGCTTACCTTAGATTTATGTCATCAACATTTCCAGTCTTGACCCAGATTCTTTTTTTTTATATTTTTTAAATGTTATTTTTTCCCAATCATACAAACTTAATAAGTACCCCGGTCCCCCCCTCCCTCCCCCTCTCCCTAATTTCCCTTGCCCATTCCCCCTTTTTCCCTTTCCTTTCACTCCTCCCTCCCTTTCTCCCAGTGCCTTCCCCTCCCCCCTCCCATTCCCTGGAGCATTCTTTAGTGTGAATGTCAAACTTCCCTCTGTGTCCTCCACTCTAATGAGGTGTAAGGTCCCAGTGGCATTGTCCAGAGCCCTTACTTGTGCTCCTCTTTAGTATGGGAACACTATTGTGACTGTTAATCCCTTGCCTCTAAGGATCCTAGTGCCTGTGATCTATGCTAGACTTTAGGGGGTTGTTGACATGTCAGGCATTGCACAGTTCATGCAAAGTCTGATTATGGCTACTGTGGCCCTAACTTGTGTGGAGTATCTTGTGTATTGTTGCTCCTCCCCATCTTTAGGCTCTTACAATCTTACCACCCCCTATTCCACAAATTTCCCTGAGCTTTAGGATGCGGAGAGATTTGGCTGGTCTGGTTCCAGGTGATTAATGTAGGGTCTCTAATGTTCTGAAAGATGGTTGGTTGTTTTCAGTTTTGCTGTTCCTGCACCACCCTTGGTTCCATCCTGATTGGTATTGGAGTTGATCCAATTCTTAATGGTCTACTTTCCATCTCTTGTGAATTATCATTTTGCCCTATCGACAATTGCTTTCTAATTGGATTTAAGGCACTTCTATGTTCCCTGAACTTTGGGGTGTAGGTGATTTGAATGTCTATCAACAACAAATTTTTTTCGAGGTAAGGTCTTCTTATAGTCTTGACTGATCCAAACTCACTAGAACTCATGATCCTCATGCCTAGGCACCCTCTCTGTTCCCACAGTGATAGATGACAAGTATGCAACCATGCTTGGCTACAAGTATCATTCAATGTATTCTATACTTATTTTACTGCCTCCAGCTAGGATTATTCATTGATATACCCCAAATATCAATGATAGTGGTTGGAGTACAGTAAATACCCAATAGATTTTCATAATAATAGGCTTCTTATGTGAAAGTATATATACAAGTTTTCTTGTACATCTGTCTTTGTAGGCATGGGCTATGATCTCTCTTTTTTTGGCCAAGTTGTCACATTGAGCCAGCTTAATTTCAGTTAAGGGTAACAAGTTGAATGTTTGCAGTCAAAGACAACATTTATTAACAAAGCATACAGTATTCTTACTGGTCTGACTACCTCTACTTCAAATTTATGTCTTTTGTAAGACACTGAAAGCAGCAAGAAACTGGATACTCATGGTCTGTATCCTAACGTTTTCTCTATAACTGCAACCTAGATTAGTATAAGTGCCTTATAAGATAGAAGGTGGCAGTCTAACCAAAAGTCCTTCCTGAAGAACAATAGTTTTCTATAGCTTTATATTAATGCCACACTTGAGATTCCATTTAATGACAGCATCCACTTCCAGGTATATTTTCATGTCCTTAAGAAAATTATTATTGTTAATATGAGAACTTGGACAGCAACAAATAAGGTTTATTTTAATTTTAGATAAAGAAACACAGGAAACAGGCAGACCAGACTTGGCATGACTGCTTCATATAATCACGAGGACTGCAGACTCCTTCTGTACTCTGCGTCACCATCCACAACACCCAGTTACCATTTCCAAAGTCCTCAGGCTGTCAGGGTTCCACCTCAGATGTCTACATTGTAAGCAGGGAAAGAAGAAACAGGAAAAAATATTTCTTAAATGTTTCAATCACAAATACCACCTCCATTTGACTTGTGAGAAAGACTGAGATAGTTTTTCAGGCTACACTTTGTTATCAGAGAAATAGATATTAGGCAGAACAGCAGTCCCCAATGTAAAATCTCATCTTTTTTCTTTGCAAAATAGTTAATGGATGTTTTTAGTTTTAGTGTAATTAAAAAGCAGTATGTTCAAGTTTAAAAATTTACTCAATTTAGCTTCATAAATTAGTTAATCATTTCTAAGTATTATTGTTCGAATTCAGAGATGGTGAAATATTTGTTTTTGGACTTGGTGACAAATCACACGGACTTAAATTTTGTTAACAGTGATGATTAGTAATCTACTGGTTAATAACACAGTATTTCCTTTTTTATACTAAATGGATGAGATATGAATGAAAGCTTTCACACATTCATGAAAGAATGCAATGATCTCTGCCCAAATAATTTGGGACAAATGTTAATGGGAGATTTCTTGATATTAACTATACTCTTTTACGTGCTCTTTTTTAATGCAAGTCATTTAAAATAATGCAAACAATACCTAATACTTGCAATGAGTTATGTTCAAAGGACTGTACTTTTACATGTAATAATATATTTTCAAGAACCGTACCCCCAAACACATTGTTCTTAGATCTACCTTCCAAATGATTAAACAAAACCAAAAGTTACTTTATTACAAAGGAAACCAACTGACACAGCCAAAATAATGTTGATAGTGACTTATCCCATGACTTACAATAGTTATTACATTTAATCTTTGCCAAAAGGCCAAGAAGCAATATTTACTACATCAACAGAATCACTTTCTAATTTGCTAAAATTTAAAATGGTTCTAGTAATGAGAGGTTTCTTGTATGGATTACATTAACATTTTTGTTTTCCTATATAAATCCTCAAATACTGAACTTCATGAGACAAGTATATTTCATATTTACATGTGTATGAATTCTTTACTGATGACCAAAGACCACTTTCTATTTTAGTTGCAAATAATCAGATAATTCATATAAAAATCTGTGAGTGATGGCTAAAGTCTATTCCATATTCCTTATAGTCAAAAGAAGTTTCACTGATATGAATTCTCTGATGTTGAGTTAGTTGTGAACCACGAGTAAAGGCCTTCCCACATTCCTTACATTGATATGGTTTCTCACCAGTATGAACTCGCTGATGTCGAGAAAGATGTGAGCTCTGAGTAAAGGCCTTTCTACATTCTTTGCATTCATAGGGCTTCTCACCAGTATGGATTCTCTGATGTAGAGTAAGTTGAGAGCCATGACTAAAGGCTTTCCCACATTCCTTACATTCATAAGGTTTTTCTCCCGTATGAATTCGTTGATGTTGAGTAAGCTGTGAACCACGAATAAAGGCTTTCCCACATTCCTTACAATGATATGGTTTCTCACCAGTATGAATTCTCTGATGTTGTATAAGCAGTAAACCTCGAGCAAAAGCCTTCCCACATTCACTACATACATAGGGTTTCTCACCAGTATGAAGTCTTTGATGTTGAGAAAGATGTGAACTTTGAGTAAAGGCCATTCTGCATTCTTTACATTCATAAGGCTTTTCACCAGTATGTATTCTTTGATGTTGAGTAAGTTGTGAGCCACGAATAAAAGATTTTCCACATTCTTTACACTCATAGGGTTTCTCACCAGTATGGATTCTCTCATGTTGAGTAAGTTCTGAGCCACGACTAAAGTTTTTTCCACACTCTTTACATTCATAGGGTTTCTCACCAGTGTGAATTCTCTGATGTCGAGTAAGGAGTGAGCCACGATTGAAAGCCTTTCCACATTCCTTACACTGATAAGGTTTTTCTCCAGTATGAATTCTCTGATGTTGGGTAAGTTGTGAGCCATGACTAAAGTTCTTTCCACATTCCTTACATTCATAGGGTTTTTCATTAGTATGAATCCTCTGATGTTGTGTAAGTTGGGAACCACGGATAAAGGCCTTACCACATTCTTCACATTTATAGGGTTTTTCACCAGTATGAATCCTTTGATGTTGCATAAGTAGTGAGCCCCGAATAAAGGCTTTTCCACATTCCTTACATTCATATGGCTTTTCTCCATTATGAATTTTTTGATGTTGAGAAAGTTGTGAGCCACAAATAAAAGCCTTTCCACATTCTTTACATTCATAGGGTTTCTCACCAGTATGAACTCTTCTATGTAAAATAAGCTGTGAAAGCTGAGTAAAGACCTTCCTACATTCTTTGCATTCATAAAGTTTCTCACCAGTATGAAGTCTCTGGTGCAGAGTAAGTTGTGATTTCTGAGTAAAAGCCTTTCCACATTCTTTACAATCAAAAGGTTTCTCACCAGTGTGGACTTTTTGATGTCGGGTAAGTTGTGAGCTTCGTATAAAGGCTTTCCCACACTCTTCACACGTATATGGTTTTTCACCTGTATGAATTCTATGATGTAAAATAAGTTGTGAACTTTGAGTAAAGGCCTTCCCACATTCCTTGCATGCATAGGGTTTCTCACCAGTATGAAGTCTCTGATGAAGACTTAGTTGAGAATCACGACTAAAGGCTTTCCCACACTGTTTACATTCATACGGTTTCTCACCAGTATGAATACTCTGGTGCTGAGTTAGGTGTGAAGCTCGTCTAAAGGATTTTCCACATTCCTTACATTTATAGGGCTTCTCTGTAGAATGACACTTTGGATGTTGAGATAAGCAGGTGTACTGGTTGAAAATGGACATTTTGTTATATGTGATCATTTCTTGCCTGAAATATTCCTTCAGATTCTCTTGTTGCTTCTCCAACTTGCCACAGACTTCCAAACACTGCAATTGGGTCTCCTTAAGCTCACAGTTTTCAAGCCTATCATTTATTTCCCATTTTTTTCTTCAGTGTGCTTTTCTTTGGATTAAGTCCTTATTTGAACACCTTGAAGGCAAGTCTGAAAGACAACACAAAATAATTCAGTGCTGAGAATACAGAAATGTACCACTACACATGGATTGAGTTGGGTTTACTTATCTTTATTCATCCTTCATGACCTATCTTGTCTTTTATTTGTCTATCTAATCCCACTCTACATGCTACTCCAGAATAATAACTCATCATCTACCAGGCGCAGCTATAGAGCTAAGACATGATGAAGGTTCTTGCAATTCACAAAATAATTCAGCTGTTGGAAAGGAAAATTAATTATCTGAAATGAAGAAAAAGACTGGAGAAATAATTCCAGGAATTTAATTTTTTAAAGGTATTATAGATGGCAATTTAGATCAAGAAACAAATAGAACACAGAAAGTTTTATACACTGCTGGTACTGAAAAGTGGTACAACCACAGTGAAAAGAGTTTATTTTCTTTACTCATAATTACCCCCAGCTGTAGACAACCCAGAAGTTTTCAAAAAGTAAATGATAAACAACTTGGTACTTGATATTAACAATATTCACCAACAAATACAATTATTGATTCATGTACAGATTGATATGGACTAAAATATATTCTGTTGAGTAAGCCAAACACTAAAGGTTAAATATTTTTATTTAATTTACATGAAAGTTCTTAAAAAGATAAAACTATGGAAATAGAAAAAGGTGCATAATTTAAACAACCTTGGAAGAGAGGAATAAGTCAAAAGAAATGATGAGAATTGGGGGTTGAAGGGAGATGAATAAAGCTGCTATATGTTATAATTATGGTAATAGATTCACTCAACATGTGAATCACAAATTAAGTTGTATGAGAAATGCCAATAAATATTGGGTAAAATATGACACCCATCCTATTCAAAATATAACGAAGTGTAAGATGTTGCAGTTACCGGCATTGTTGCTGATAAAGTCACCATCAAATAACTTAAGGGAACAAGGGGTTTATTCTCTTACAATAGAATGGTTACAGTTCCTCATCCAACTTTGCAGGAACGCTCACACTGACCAGGGCCAGGGAACTGGCCACGCCATATCCACATAACAGCTAAGAGGGACAATCCTCATTTGTCAAACATGTCTGGCCAAGTATACATAAGGATGCCTCCTTTCTCAAATGGTTCCTTCCATTTTATTCATTTCCCTGGGGACTAGTTCTACCCACCATAGGCTGGGCCTTCCCTATCAGCTAGATAATCTCCTGCAGGTTCGCTCTGGACTTAACTATTAATTCTCTACAAATGGTGCCCAGAACTCAAACCCTCAACCACCAAGATGACACCTGTATCTAACTATAACAAAAGATAATAAAGAAGATTCAGATATACTACAACTAATTCATAAGTAAAAATACAACAAAGTTTAAAAGATAGCAAAGACTCAGATATACCACAACTAATATCTACAAAAGTGAGCATGTTCTATCTACTAGTACCTTTGTGACATTTGCTGACCCCCAATTGTTTATCTGTATATTAAGAGTCTAAAAACTTCAGGAAAGAGGGCCTTGTGCCCACAAGAAAGCAGGGATTATTATTGTTATTTATACAAAATTAGAAACAAGTCTTCAAGAAGAGGGAAAATCTTCTGACCTCAAAGAAGAATGATAAGAAACTTCTCAACATCTTAGCCATTTTAACAAATGTGATTTTGGGGTTAGGGAGATTGTTGCAGTCAGCCTGAATGGTTGCTGATAAGTCACCATCAAACGGCTTAAGGGAACAAGGGGTTTATTCTCTCTTGTGATTTTCCAGTTACAATTTTCAGTCCAGCTTGACGGGAGAGTATGCACCAACACCAGAGCTGAGGGAACTGGCCACACTATCTCTACATAATGGCTGAGAAAGGGATGAGCCTTACTTGCCAGACCAGCATGTCTGGCCAAGTACACAAAAGGATGCTGATTCTCTCAACCAGCTCTCTGTATTTTATTCCAGGGCCTAATCCCACCCACCACGGGCTGGGCCTTCCCCTACCTGCTAGACAATCTCTTGCAGAGATTCTTGTGGTTAACCCAACCACAAATTCTCCACAAATGTGCCCAGAGCTCAAAACCTCAACTGTCAAGTTGATATTGTGCCTAACTATGATGGAGATGGTTCAGTGGATGAAGCACTTCCCACACACATGAAGATGGGAGTTCAGATATTGAACATATGCATAAAAAGTCAGGTTGGAACCAGTAAGACGGTTCAGCAAGTAAAGGCACTTACTATTAAGTCAAACAACTTGAGTTCGATCTGTGGAATCCACTGGTGGAAGGAAAGAACTGACTTCTGTAAGTTGTCCTGATTTCCACATGAACCACAGCATGTACATGCAAATAAACTAATGTAATAAAAAAAAAAAAGAGCCAGGTGAGTGTGGTGACCCACCTAAAACCCCAACACTTGGAAGGCAGAGACAGGGAATTTCTGGGGAAAGCTATCAAAGGGACTCAGCAAGCTGTGGGTTCAGCTTCAATTAAAAAAAAAAAAAAGTGGAGGGCAATCAAGGAAGATACTTGGCACATGTGTGCCACATTTGTATGCACACATGTGAACACACATATATACACAAGATATTGGACTTTCATAGGGAGCTATTGATAGGTGTGATAAGCATCTTAAGACCCATCTTACTTAAAAATGAATCACAGGGCTGGAGAGATGGCTCGGGGATTAAGACACTGCCTTGTAAGCAGAAGGACCTGAGTTTGGGTCCATATTCCACATAAAAACACCAGGTGGAAATGGTTGCACACTATATTTCTATCCTTGGAAAGTGGAGCCTGGAAAATCCCAGAGTGAAGCAAAAAAGGAAGTTGAAGCAATCCAGGATAATGCCCTAAGTTATTCCTCCAAAGGGACACAGTACATACAAACACACACACACACACACACACACAAATAAATAAAAATAAAATTAAAAAAAATCACATAATTGTTTGGTCTAAATACATAAAAGAATTATGAACATAGACACTAGGTAGATTTTTAAGCTAGCTATAAAAATCCAAATAGCTTAGACTGGATGATTATATAGGTAGCAGTAGAGGATGTGAGACAGTGTTAGATTCTGGATATATCTGAAAGTATATGAAGAAGATTTAATAATATAGTTGTGGTAGTTAGCTACAGGTACAATTGAAAGCTTGAGCTCACAACACATTTGTAAAGAATTAAGCCCTGAGCAAGACTTTGGGAGATTGTCTAATTGACGGGGAAGAACCAGCTCATAGTGGGTGGGACTAATCTCTGGACAGGTGGATAAAATGGAGGAAGCTGGGTCAATACTTGGACAGACATGCTGCTTATCTAGTTTAGACAAGCCCCTCTCTCAGCAGTCCGGTGAATAAAGTGTGGTAAGTTCTTTCAGCCTCTGGTTGTTGGTATTAGCTCTCCTTCCAATCTGTACTGATTGTAAGCCAAAATAACACTTCTGTTCCCCTTAAGCCGTTCCGTCATGAATTTATTGATAACATGCAGATAGACTATGATGGTAGTGAGCAGGCAGCATGAAATAAAGAAAACATGGACGACTCCATGTGTTAAGCCAGAATAGCTAGAATAGGCCAGAATAGACTTTTCTAGCTATTGGAGGTATTATTTACTGGGAGCTGCCCACTGAAACAGAAGCAGGTTCAGAAAAGCATTAAAACGTCAATTTTAAGTCTTTAGATGCCATAATAAAGATGTTGAATTTACAAATTTGGAGTACTGTTGGAGTATTTAGATAAAAGATAAAAACTTTGGAATTATCACTAAATAGCTGACATCTAGTTATGTGATTTGATATCACCCAAGGAATGTCTTTCTTTGGCTACAGAAGAGGAAACAAAATAGGAAGAATGTGAGCATTAAGCCCTGGGAACATCAACATTTAGAGGAAGGTAGACAAGAGAGGCTAGCAAAAATTAAGAAGGAACAACCAAGGAAGGAGAAAAATTGGGAGTGTGCTGAATCCCAATTTAATGAGAAAAGGATCAGGTTGGAGAGATAGCTCATAGGTTGAGCTTCTGCCTCATATGCAGATGGACTTAAGTTTGGATCCTGGAACCCACATAAAAATACTGGGTGGAAACAGCATTAGCCTGCACTGCTGGTCCTGAAAGGCAGAATTTGAGATACCCTAGAGTCAAGCAAAAAGGGAGGTAGAACAATCCAAGTGATTCCCAAAGGCATCCTTGGACTTCCACAAGTGTACAGAGCCCTCTGATACACATACTACATTCACACTACATATACATACATATATATACACACACACACACATATATATATAGAGAGAGCAAGAGAGAGAGAGAAAAGGATCAATTTTGTAAAATGCTGACTTCTAATTTAATGATAATTTTAACAATATGGACATTAGTGTGGAGTAATAGGGGAAGTTACATGGTAGCAGTTTCATGAGAATGAAAGAATTACAAATGTAGATCATGAAAAAATTCTTTTCAGTATAAAATGGGGTTACATCAAGAGGAAGATGCATGGCAAGAGATTTACTTGTTTTTGATTTTCCCCCCCTCTTTTTTCTGGTTCTATGAGACAGGGTCTCAGGTACCCAGGATGATGTTGGACTATCAAGTCAAAGCTGGTCCTAAACTCCTGATCCTTTTATTGCTACTCCCAAGTGCTGAAATTTCAGATATAGGCTACCTAGTCTTCATTTTAGGATAGAAGAAATTATAACATGCAATGATTGCAACAAAAATGGACAAGCAGGTGTTTTAGGAATCAAAAAGAGCAGTTCTTCAAAAGCATTCTTAAAAAAATATGAATAACACTTAATACATAAGAGGAAGGGGAGAAAGGATGAAGTATCAATGGAGAAAAAAGAAGAAACTTTTACCTGTCAGTTCTCCTCCTCCAGGATAATGATTTTCTTGGCCCATGGTTTCCACAGGGGGTTTTACAGACAAAGACAGTCATGAGGCTTCCTTGGAATCCTGGTGCATTTCCAGGGAAGCCCAATCAAGTCTCATCTCATAGAACAGGGATAAATGGAACATCTGAGGTTAGGCAGAAAAAATAAAGGAAGAGAAAGATCACATTAATCAGCATATGAATCTTTTCTTTCTTTTTTTTGGCATAGTGTCTGTATACATATGTGTGCGTGTGCATATGTATGTTGTGTAGAAAAGGGCACTGTGTGTGCCTGTGGAAACCCAAGGGTTACTTCAGGAATCATCCTGATTTGCTCTACCTCCTTATATTTATCTCTGGAGTTCCTTTCCACAGCCAAAAGCTCGGTATGCCACCATTTCCACGGGTGTTTTTATATGAGATCTGACAGGAATTCAAGCTGTAGCATTTGACTGAAGATACCAACCATAAAACTGAGCTGATTACCTTCAAAAATAGAAAGAGACCACAACTATATCACCCTGAATGTGCCAGATCTTGTCAGAAATGGAAACATAGTGAATCATTCAATCTAGCTTGAGTTCCTGTCTTTTACTATGACAAAGTATTTGACAAGAAGCAAACTTAAGGGAGAAAAGGTTTATTTGGTTAGAGTCCATCAGAGCAGGGAAGTCACAGAAGCAAGAGCCTAAGGAAACTGGTACAAGGGATGAATACATGCATTCTGGCTAGTACTAAACTCACTTTCCTGCTTTATCTAGTCCAGAATCCTCAGCTTATGCAATGGTCCCACTTACAATTAAAATGGGTTCTTTCACATCAATTAAAGGCAATCAAAATAATACCTCAGAGGCGTGCCAAGAAGTTTTTCTTTTAGGTGATTCTAAATTCTTGAATTGAGAAACAAAGCTCACCCAATGCAGGACCTTACACAGGCAGGAGGATGGCTGTCTCCACCCATTTAAGAAAGCGGATGATAAATATGTGACTTAAGAAGGGAAGCAAGTGGTTCTACTCAGCCAAAATGCCTGCCAACAACCCTGACTATAAAGTAATATATATATATATATATATTTTAAAGAAAATTATAAAAAATTAGAGAACAAAGTGAAAAAAATCTGACAAAGAAGCAGTAAAAAGCTAACCCAACAGAATCCTAAAGTGAAGAAAATAATAGCAGAACTAAAAAATTCAAAAGAAAGCTTCAATAAGCAAATCCAATCAAGCAACAGACTGAGTAAACTCAAAGATAGAATACTTGAAATATCTAGAGAATACTTGAATATCCAGAGAAGCAAAAAATGATAAACACATAAAAAAGAATTGGCAAAGCCTATGGGAATACAGAGCAAGCAATCAAACTTTTGTATAACAGGAGTTTAAAGAAGAGCACCAAGATCAAAAGGACCAGAAATTTTCTTTCAAGAAATGATGGTTGAACTCTCTCAACCTGGAGATTGGTGACAATATTCAGGTATGGGAAGTACAGAGATTGACAGTCAGATTCTACCCAAAGAGCTCACCAAGATACATAATAATGAAACTATAAAAAATCCGGGCATTGGGGCTAGTGAATGGCTCAGTGGGTAAAGGTGTGTACATGCATGCAACTTGGCAGCCTGAATTCAATCCCCAGAGCCCATGATGGAAGGAGAGAAGTGGAAATTGTCCTCTGATCTGCACATGCCTCCTGTACCCCCCCTCAATTTTAAAATTAACAAGGACAGGAAAAATGTGATAGAAGCATGATAAATATCAAGCAAGATTTGCATCACATCAGTGAAGTGGAAATATACTGTCAGCAGGTTATTCAGAAGCCCTGCAGGCCAGGAGAGAGTATCAAAGTACTGAAATGAAAAAGAACCATGCAGAAATGTGGTGAATACAGTTAGTTAAGTGTACTGTACATTTCAAAACTGCTAAAAGAATATATTTTAAATTCTTAAATTTTTTGTTTTATGAGACAGTGTCTTGGGTACCCAGAATGGTCTTGGACTCACTATCTAGTCAAAACTGGTCCTGAACACCTGATCCTTTTGTCTCCACTTCCCAAATATTCAAGATGATAAATATTTGAGGCAGTAAATATTCTTAGTTTAATTTAATTAATCCACACTATATTAAAACAAACTTTTATCCTATAAATATACAAAAATATAAATCGTCAGTTTACAATTAAAAAAATACAATTTTTTTGAAATACAAAATTTAAATTTTTAATTTGAGGCTAGTGAGATGGCTCTGTGGATAAAGAACCTGCTCACAAGCCTAGTGACCTAAATGTGATATCCAGAGGCACACACAGTGAAAAGAGAACATGAAATTCTCTCTTCTTCTCTCCCCTCTTAAAAAATGAACAAAATAGCTTTTAAAAAATTAGTTAAGAACTGGAGAGATGGCTCAGGGGTTAAGACTCTGTCTTGCAAGAAGACAGTCCTGAGTTTGGATCCCAGATCCCATGTTAAAAACAAAAAAGGTAGAAGCTGAGGGAAGCATCTTACACTTCTAGTCCTGGTGAGCAGAGTCTGGGAAATCCCAGAGGGAAGCCAAAAAGAGTAGAAGTAACCCAGGATGATTCCTGAAGTCACCCTTGATCTTTCACAGGGACATACAGTGTCTGACACACACATACACACACACACACAAAATTAATAAATAATTGAAAATTAGTTCAATGGCTATATTCCATAAAAGTAAGAGATATTGACATGATCATTTGTAACTGGTGTATCTAACAGTCATATTTTGGGTGCTCATGACTGATGGCAATTCTGACAAGATCCATTCAAACCATTAGATAACATGTAATTTCACTGTTGAAAGGGAGCTGGAAAGATGACTCAGGGGTTAAACCTTTGGCTCAAAAGCAGAAGGAACTGAGTTCAATCCCAGATCCCAGGTAAAATGATCACAGAAGGCAAATATGATGGAAAATAAGAGGGTGTAAATAAAAGGAAAATCCTGACTATTTCCACAAGTAAACATTATAAAATGACAGCAAAGCCCACTTTGGAAGTTTAAAAGAAAGCAGGCCTAAAATACCAGTTAAAAATAACATTAGATGAGAGAAATCAATTGAAGGTAAAGCATTCCTAAGATCCTTTATATTGTCCTGAGGGGGACAGCCATTAATTTGTCTTTTTAAACTATGCATTTATTGTTAAGTACCCAATCGGGTGGAAACACCATATAATGTTTAAATTCACCAGTAATGATAAGAAGGTTACTGATTTTCCTTTTTTTTTAACTTATAAGGGAGCAAAGATACTCAATAATAGTATCAAGTGTTGATAAAAATGTTAGAAAAAGAGCGCAGCTTTATACTGCTGGTACACTACTAATTAGAATTCTATGACCACGAAATATATAACCAAATGTCAGTTTCTTGAGCTGGGCATGGTGGCTTGTGCCTGTGATCCAGCACTTTAAAGGCAGAAGCAGGTGGATTTCTGGGAGTTCTAAGATTATATGTTCAAAAATTAAAAAAAAAAAAAAGAAAGAAAAAAAGGGAAAATATGCCAATTTCTCACCTCTCTACAGAATCTTGATTCACTGCCACAATGCCACCAGTTTATTCATAGTATACATTATCCTTTGTATCTGTCTTTTTCAACTTCTTGATCTTCAAGTCCTAGGAATGAGATAAGGATATATGGCTTATTGTAAAATTTATGCAAGCTAGTATATATATAAAATATTATATGATTGAGTGTTTCAATATTGATTAAAGTATTTAACGTGCATTAAGTATGTAAATTTCAAACATTTTACACATTTTTCAAACATTATTATAATTAATATAGAATACAAGATTTCATGCTAATAAAAATGTAAATGTAACCTTTAAAGGTTAATAGCATATGGGACCCATGTTAAACAGCTGCATAGGACAGAGTGTGCTTGAAATTCTTGTGCTGGAAAGGTGAAAACAAGAGGTTCCTGGGACTTTCTGGTCACTCAGTCTAGTGTAATCAGGTTCTAGAATTCATTCATTCATTCATCCATTCATTATTGCAATAGGGTCTCGCTATATATCCAGATCAATCTTGAACTCATAATCTTTATTACTTTTATTGCAACAAGGTCTTGCAATAAAAATATTCAGGCTGGGATTACAGATTTATGCTACAAAACCTGGCTGACTCTCATATTTTGAAAGATTACAACTATTTCTAAAGTGCATACAAACTAGTAAACCATCTCCAAATTGCTTTCAACAATAATTACATCAAATGATGTCACTACTTCATCAGCAGATTTAAAATGTAGTAATAGATAGCCCTGTTCCCATTCTATTCTGACAACGTTCCAGAATTCAAATTTGATCGACAAAGGGGAAGTTCTTTTATTGGCAAAGAAGCTGAAAAGATGAGACTCATAAAAAATCAGCAGCATTAAGATTTTCTGAATCTTATAGAGAAGATAAAGATGCCCTATGATACTGTGTCTTCTTCTAGTAATTTTGAATAATTCCTTGGAACAATAATAAGAAATTTAGTCAATTAAACAAAACTTTCAAATCATAGCACAAAAAACCATCATTTCAAAATTAGATCCTGAGAAACAAGGGACAGAAATTCTTACCTAGTGACACCAAGTTGCTATAGTTCTCTAACATTACATCTCTATACAAAGCCCTCTGAGCAGAGTCCAGACATTCCCACTCGTCCTGAGAGAAGTCAATGGCAACATCCCTGAACATCACTGATCTCTGAAACTGTAAATATAATATCAGCTGCAGAAATTAAGGATGCAATTCCTCAGTGAAAGGGGAGACAAAGGGCAACACTCCATACAGGGCACTTTAGAGCAAAGAGACTAAGACTTCTGACACAGAGAAGATAGTAAAGGAATTGGTAACTAGGAAGTGCTAATGTGTTCCTGATTTTTCTTCTAGATGTGAGAATGACTCCATATAATGTCCCTGTTAAAAGAAAAAATACATTACAAACATCTTGTAAATATACATTAAATAAATGAAGTTTCTCTTCTCTGTGAATATATAAGAAAAATAACTTGGAAAAGTAAGGGTTTTTTGTTGTTGCTTTTTGCTTATGTGTGTGTGTGTCTGCGTGTCTGTATGTGTGTCTATGTGTAGTAAACAAAACTTGATTATATGTGCCCGTGGAGTCCCAAAGGTGACTATGGGAATCATCCTGGATTGCTCTACCTCCTTTTTGCTTTGCTCTGGGCTTTCTCAAGCTCCATTTTCTAGGGCCAGAAGTGCAGGTCGAAGTCATTTCCTCATGGCATTTTTACATGGCATCTGGAATCCAAACTCAGGTCCTTCTGATTCTTGTCCTACTTCCCAAGTGATAATATATGTCACCACACTCAGATTGCACAATCTTACAAGATTACCATCATACTAAAGAATGTATTAATCTTCATTTTTATCACTAGCCACAGTATTGAATCATAACCATTTTTCATGTCACCAGTAATTTAATCTTCTTTACACTAGAGAATAGCTTCATATAAGGAATAAATATGATTTGATAAGTACTGATATTTGAATATTGAAGCTATATGAGTATTTCTTAGTTTTTAGCATTTGTGAGTTTATAATCCCTATGTTAAAAAAGTAAATAATGAACTTTCTTGTTACTGTTTATCACTCCTAAATCTGCCTGGGGAATGTGAAAAAGGAGAAACACAATTTCAAGACAGTTTGGGTTAATTATTGAGCTTGAGGTCAACCTAAGCCACATGGCAAGTTCAAGACTAGTCTGGACTACATTGTGATACTGTGTTTCAAATAAAGAAAGACATACTGAGAAATTTAAAAATTTATAAATTTATATAATCAGAGAAATATACTTTTTTTACATCTGTATTCTTAGTCTAAGGCACTGCTGAAATGGACTGCTGAAACATACATAAACATAAACTAGATTAGAAAGACATGTTTATGGAACCATGATTATATGAATAAGACAAAATGGAGAGCATATTCCTAAGAGTGGTCAGTTAGAAAGGAAGTCTCAGGAGTATGGAATGCTAATACACATATGTCTAAGAAAAAAAAAAGATGAGTGGACAAAGAAACGTCAATTTACCTGAGACATGATTTTTAGAACTGATTGGTGCTCTTTTGGATTCTTATCTTAGAGAAGCATAAAATCCGGAAAAAGTAGAGCTGAGGAGAAGAAAATTAAGATTTTTTAAAAGTTAGAATTGGCTTTGGGGGTCTTTTCTTCCTCTCTCTTGCTGGTTCTTACTCCAAGAGCCCTTACACAAAGCTGGCAACATATCCCTGGAGTCCACATGGCAGAAAAAATTCTCTCTCTCTCTGAAGTAAATAAAGGAAATATTTTCTTAAAACGAAAGATAACTTTTCTACCATTTCTGAAATGAAACTTACAGATGATATGACTTGACTATATACATATCAGAAACAGAGATAACGGCCAACTGTTATAGTTTAAGGTATAAATAAATACCTACGTGTATAACTATGATAAAAACAACTTTGATTTATAAGAAAATATTTAACTAAATATTGTTGATACATTTTATATTTGGCCATTTGAAGCAAAATCCATAAGGATTTGTTATTGACAATGCAAATACAAGTAGTGTTCTCATTGGAATAGTTAATAAAACGTCAAATTTCTCAATAAAATAAAATATAATCTTTGTCAAAAAGCCTAGTTGCAGTTTTGGAGGATTCACCACCACTACAGCTATACAGTAGTAAGAAAATACATCAATTAGAAAAAACATGCAAAAATATTTTATGTGAGAGGTTCCCAGCCCAGATATTTATAAACACTTTTTTCTTAGTTACAATCTTCATTTTGTAAGTCACAGAACATTATTTGCTGTACACTGGAGGACATCTACATAGAAGTTGGCAAATGACTATCAACTATTTCTGTAAGAAAAGTCTTATTATGATACACCTATACTCATTAAAGACAAACATGTTTTTTTTTTAATTTTTTTTTATTATTATTTAATCAACTGTGTGTATGTGCGCGCGCGCGCGTGTGTGTGTCTGTGTGTGTGTGTGTGTGTGTCTATGTATGTGTAGAACCACGGACGAATTCGCGAACCACCATGGACTCCTCCACCTCCTTCTGCCCCGGGATTCACAGGCTCCGCCCTACCAGGACCAGAAGCGCAGGCCGCCCCCGCTTCCGCCTGGCGTCTATACGTGGGATCTGGGATCCGAACTCAGGACCTTCCGCCTGCAAGGCAGAGGCTTAACCCCTGAGCCACCTCTCCAGCCCCCCTCCCACATTTTATTTATTTTTTCCTAATCATACAAGCTCAATAGGTACCCCTGACCTCTCCTTCCCTCTTCCCCTCCCCAGTCATCACCCCTTACACTCTCCCCCCCTTTCTTTTACCCTCCTCTTTCCCTCCCCCTTTTCCTTTGCTTCCCCCCTTCCTCCCTCCCATCCCTTGGAGCATTCTTTTATGTGAATGCCAAACCTCCTTCTGAGTCCTCCACCCTGGTGATAGGTAAGGACTCAGTAGCATAGCCAGGAGCCCCTCCTTGGGCTCCCTGTTAGTATGGGATCCTAAATTCTTCTTAAGGGTCATATATATTAAAGCCTAAATCCTTGAAGGTCTCAAAATAAATTGTACTAGTAAAAGTCAAAATATTCCATGAAAAAAGAGTTACAAAATTAAAAAAAAAACCTGCAACTAAATATTCGTTGCAGGAAACACACCTTTAACTATAAAAAAGAATGTGTTGAAAGTAAAATGATGAAAAAAAATACTATACAAACACTAAAACCAAGAAAGATAATATGCCTGAGAGCTGAAGATGTATGAGATCCAACTGAGTTATTCAACAAGATTATAAAAAAGAAGATGAAGAATGAGAAGGAAAAAGAGGAAGATCGTTAGACAAGTAATACAAGTGACCTCTCATTTTCAGATCTGAGAGTATCAAATCTAGTCCCTCAAACATTTAACCAAAAATCCTAACACTTTTATTACTCTCAAACTACAAAATCACCTTGTTTTTTCATCATAGGAGAAGAGATTTAGGTAGGAGGCTTTGCCCCCCAAACAAGTATGTCCTGCAAAAGCAGCTGAAGAAACAAAGACAAAATATCTACTTACCTCCAGATTTTCTTGTGAATGTGCAACATCCATTCTTTTCTCCTCTTGTGCTCTACTCAGAAAAATAAAGTTGAATAAGACACTATACCTTTCCAGGGATATACTTTATAACTGAACACACTCTTCCTCTATCTCTACAATTCACTCTTCATTTATTAGAGTCAAGGAACTAATACACCTTGCCTTTCTCTATCAGAAACAGAATTTATTTCTGGACTTAAAGTTGCTCCTTAGAGACAGAGTCCTACAAAACATTATTATAGATTCTAAAGTGTGTAGCTAACTCTTGTGGCACTCCATCTACAAGTATTCCCACCCCTGGAATTCCATTCCACTTCCAAGTAGCTTGCCTTGGAATCCAAGTGCTATCAGGTCTGAGTCCCACTCAACCAGGTCTGTAGTTTCAAGATAATTCCATTGCTTCGCCTAGTTTCAAATTTCTGGCATGCTTCCTGCCAGTTTCCTGGACAATAAAACGAGAGAAGCACTGGGAAGCAACACCAATTCTTGGTGAAATTAAGAGGGCTCACAGGCCATGCATGTGTGAGTGGGTAGCCACTGTAGACAAAAAAGGTCAAAGGAGTGAGGAGTGAGTGGAGGAGAAAGTGAGGACAGGATCAAAACCACATGAAACTAAAGAGTCTTTGATAGATACAGGACCCAGCACTACACACAGAAGTTGATCTCTGTACTTCACCTAACTTCCAGAAGATCGCAGGTACAAAATATACAAATGACCACACATGACCACATACAATGATATTTCCAGTCACAAATTGTTAAACAAAAATCCAATCATATACAAGCAACAACAACAACAAAACATCTTATCAGGTGTAAGTACTGCCAAAGGCACCTTTTCAAGGAGGGCACTTTTTCTTTTTCTACACTGTCATCAAAACAGCCCAGCAACCCCACTCTCAAACCTAAAATCAGACAGTCACACAGATGAACAAGCACAATTGTAAGTAGCAAGTGAAGGGAACAAGCAATCACAAGCACTGTCACACACAGGACAACAGGCATGTCCGAGAACCTCAGAGTGACAAACGCCGGTCTTAAACACGCTGTCACGCCGGCAGAGTTGTTCAGTTACGCACGTGGTAATAATCCTACAGACAGGTCCAGCATCTCCACTCGGATAAGCACCGGGTTACAAACACCCTCAGGGGCACGACTCACTTTTCACACCACAAATCGCCTTTGCACAGGCTCAGATGCCTCACAGTCATCACAAGCAGACAGACTGGGTAGCACACACATAATTACAGGAGACGCGGCCACGCACGCGATGCCACGGACGCTTCCTCGGGGCATTTCCGCCCTGGCACGCATGTAACGCTCCACCTTCACAGCAGCGCAGGTCGGGGTTTAAGATCTGGCGCTCGGGTTTTACATCCGTGGTCTGGACAACCCGCCCAGCCCATGCCAAGGGAGCTCCAATACAGACGCGGGCCTCTCGCGATGCTAGTAATCACAACTCTCGCGAAGAAACGGAAATGCAGCTGCGTGCTTCTGGGAAATGTAGTCCAGCACCGGGAAGGCAGTGGCTGGAGGCCAGGTGCTTCTGAATGTGCAGCTGTCAGCTGTGAATCATGGACCCCGTTGCTGGAAGTTTGGGGGAATTTTCGTGACTCTCACTGAGTAGACTTGGGTACTCAGTTGGAATGGTCGGATCCTGAGAGAGTGCTGAGTGGCCTTATGGATGTCTGTCACAGGCTAGTAAGAATGTGGGTTCCCCCAAACTGCAAAGTGCCACTGAAAAGTCAAAGCAATAGCAGGGAGTGGGCCAGAACTTTGCATTGACTGTATGTGTTCCTTGCCAGTCCCTGGCATGTGTGTGTGTGTGTGTGTGTGTGTGTGTGTGTGTGTGTGTTAGAGAGACAAAGAGACAGAGACAGACAAAGGAGACATAGAGTAAGAAAGAACACTAGATGTCAGGTGTATTAAGAGCTTTTCAGTGACCGAATGTGTGACTGTATTTCTGTCTGTGAGATTCTGTACTGTTGAGCGTAAATTATTTGTATATGAATCTGCATGGTAGTGGGACTTTATACCTGTGTGGGATTGTCTGATAGAGTTGAGACCTCCGCCATAGTGCTTTGCTTGTGAAAGGTCTCTGTGCATATTTCTGGTATAATTGACTAGTTAGTGATGGTGATCTATGCCAGGCAAATGTGTTTTACTTATGCCAGTATTTCAGATTGACTTCGGGCATTCTACTAGGAAATGAGTATATATGATTGTGTTGATAATGAATAAACTATGGTCAAGTTATTTCTTCTTTGAATACTAATTTGATAATCTGGGAAAGCTGAGCAATTTGCTTGGAAAGTAATTTAGACATATTGCTTAGTGGATCAAATGTATACACAATGGGAAGAATGAAAACCAATATTTCAAAGTCAGTTCTTGAATAATTTATTTTGGGGGCTGGAGTGAAGGCTCAGGTGTTAAGTCTCTGCCTTGCAAGCAGAAGGTCCCAAGTTCAAGTCCTGGATTCCATGTACAAAAATAAGCCAGGTGGAAAGGGTAGTGGCCTGCACTTCTGACCCTGGAAGATGGAGCCTGAGAAACTCCCAAGCAAAGCAAAGAGAAAGTAGAATAATCTGTGGTGATTCCCAGAGCCAACCTTGGGCCTCCACAAGCACACACAGTGCCCTCTGATTCACACAGACACATGCAGATGCACACACATAGACACACACTAAATAAATAAATATAACTTATTTTTCCACTACCACGCTACTCCAAAAGATTTGGTTGTGTTGGGTATGTAGTCGGTATTTGTTCTGTTTGTTTTAATAATCATAAACATATAAAATCCCAGCTCAAAGTAAATAGAGTTTAAAATTTTGCCATACCTTCAGAGGAAACAAACAAATAAAACTAGTAAAACTATCTTCGACTTTTCAGTACCTTAAACCACATACTTTTTTTTTCTTTCCAATAATGTGGCTAGAATAAAAAGTTTGGTCACAGGATTGTGAACAAACCTGTGTATACAGTCAGAAGTAGTTATGTGAAGGGTGGGGCGATAGCGTAATGGTTAAAGTGTTTGCAGAGGACAGGAGTTTAGATCAGGAGAACCCATACTGGGAGGGAGTAAAGGCCTGCCTGAAATTCCACCCTCAGAAGAAGGGGCTTAGAACCCTCCAGACAAAGCTAACTAGGGAGACTAGCCTAACTAATAAGCTCTGGGTTTGATTGAGAGATCTGGCCTCAAAGAACAAAGAATCAAAGATGATTCCCAACATTTGTCCCAGGACTTCACACATGTAAGTACCTACACACTTGCAAATGTGTGCACAACACACACACGTACATTAGAAATAGTTTTTTTTAAAGAATTACATGAAATGTAGCCGAATTGCATGGACTTAGAGCAAATAGAACAAGAATCACATGAAAGTAGATTAAGAGAAAATAAATGCATTTCTGGTTCAATTTATGCATCATTTCAAAGTCATATCTTTGTAGTTCTAGATTATCTCCTGGTATTCAAATAACTGCAATGAATAATTGCAAGAAAAGGGGAGTTATTTAAAAGTAAAAAAAAGTCATCAATCTGAGATGGAATGCATATAAATGGGTTTTTATGTATATGAAACTTTTGCTATCTTACATACATACATTGATAAAATGTGATTTCTTTAAATAAGGAAGGTCTAGGCTTTTTATTAGATTCACAAACAGATATTTTAAGGCCCTCAAAGTAAAACTGTTAAAAAAATTTTTAGTATATGTAGTGGAATTAATAGAAAAGTTATATTATATTTTAGGAAGATATTTGATTTATATTTTATAGAGGTACACACCAAAGTCGTCAATGGTAACCATGATAGTTAATCTTGGATGTCAAATTAACTAAGATCAGCTATCAGACTACCTGAAGAAATTATCCAGATCAGTATATTTACAATACAAAGATCAGCCCTAATTGGAACCTCCCAGTAGCAGACCAGATAAAAGAACCATAGAACAGAAGACTTTAGAGACTTTCTGCTTCTTTGACTCTGCTTTATATTACTAAGGATGAATTTAATTTTATCTTCCTTTTTGCAATGAGTTACTCAGTATCATAGTTAAGCACAGGTATCAACTTGACTGTTGAGGGTTTGAACTCTGGGTACAGTTGTAGAGAGTTGATGGTTGAGTTAAGCCCAGAGCAAACCTGAAGAAGATTGTCTAGCTGATGGGGAAGACCCAGCTCATGATGAGTGGGATTAGGTCCTGGAAAATCACAGAGAGCTGGTTGAGAGAGTTGATATCCTTCTGTTCACTTGTCCAGACATGCTGGTCTGGCAATTAAGGATTGTCCATCTCTCAACTGTTATGCAGTGATGGTGTGGCCAGTTCCCTTGACCTTGGTGATGGTGCGTGCTCTCCCATCAAGCTGGACTGAGAACTGTAACCAGACTATCGTAAGGAAATAAACCCCTTGTTCCCTTAAGTCATTTGGTGGCATTTATCAGCAATGTTGCAGATTGACTGCAACATTCAGACACAGCAACACAATTATCAAAAAACTTTTTTACAAAAATGATTCTAGGAGAATGGCTCCTATCAAGGTAACTAAGAAAAAGCTGCTTCTCCATCTGTAGACCACAGAAGGTATTAACCTTTAAAAAACATGAATGTGACAAGGGTTCAGGAACCATGCACCTCAGGCATTCAATGAGGTCCAGAAACACACCATGAAGCAGGAAGTACCAGGGATATATCCAGATACAATTTAAAGAGGCATTCTCGACAAAAAAGGAAATAAAACCATTCTCATCTATAAATGGATATCCAGAACACGTAATGGGGAAGGGTCACCAAAAAGTTATAAATACTAGTATTCCTTTTCTTAGCATGTATTCCTATGTTATGTGTTGTGTGCATGTGAATATGCAGGTAAATGCATCCATGTGCCCAAATGCAGAGTCCACAAGAGAACATTGGACAACATCCTAATCCAAGTTGCTCTTTAGTCATTTTACTTTGAGATGGGGGTCTCACACTGAACTGGAAGCTCACTGTTTTGGGCTGGCTGCAAGCTCTCAGGATCTGCCTGTATCTGCCCCCCAGTCCTGGAGTTATAGGTGTATACAGCCATGTCTGGCATATTTCTGGTGTACTGGTATTCAAACGCAGGTCCTCATGCTTACAGACATACTTTTCCCCACTGATCCATCTCCCCAACCCTATAAATACTATTTTTCTAAACATATTTGTCACCTTAATAAAATATAGTCAGCACAAATGAGTATGGCTTGTTTATTATCATAAAGTATATCACAATATTTTCCCAAGTTGTGAAGTTCCATGGATGACAATCATTTTGAGAATGACATACATGTTAAAAATAATTATAAATGTTCTACACATGTACACTTACTCACCATTCCTTAACTCTTAATACTAAAAGCTACTAAGAACTGAACTTACAGAAACTGTGGTAGTAAATTAAAAGTATATATTCATCACTCAGAATTCTCATCCACTCACACAAAAGCTTAAAGAATCCAAAAAAGTATCTAGTGTCACATTTTTCTTCTCTTAAATACCAAATTTATCTCTTGTGACTTTTGTTTCATTTATCTTCATAAGTGAAACTTTTCTGGAATATGTTGCTCAAGGTTATCTCAATTATATACATATATGTATACACCATATATGTATATATAATTATCTCCTCCATTGCATTAGAAGGATTATAGTAAGCGAACAAAGTTGCCATAGAACTTTCTTCCCCTTCATGGCATATCCTGTAATGTTATTTAGTCTCACGTGATTTTTTTTTTTCCTGAACAGGGTTTCATGGCTTAGAACTCACTTATAGTTCAAGGATCACTTCAAACTTCTGATCCTCCTACCTCCACCTTCTAACTGCTGGGATTATTAGACATTCATCACCATGCTTTAGTTTATGCATTGTTGGGAATAAAACTCAAAGCATTGTACATGCTGGGCAAACATTCTACCAACTGAGTTATATTCCTATCCCTTCACACAATTTTTAATGGAAATTTGAATTTTTTCAATTATTTTGGACCTTCTGTATTGTATTCAAAACAAGCATTGTTTTCAGAAAATTCACATATAAAAACTATATCTCATATACTTTACATATTTACACAAACATTTCTCAATATTCTAAAATACAGCTGTAGCCCACTTCTTTGTTATTATAAAGCATCCTCATGGTCCCTAAATAACTAAGCAGCAAAGTCTTTACTCTTATTCATTACATCATAAATTTTGAAGACAGTTGCTTTGTTAGGACTTTGAATACTACATTCAGGGTTCTTGAAAGAAAATTAACTCAATGAGTCACAAAAACATTACATTTTCCTGTTTTCTTACAAGACTTCATAACAGTGAAAAAAGTAACACCTTGGGAAAATGTCTTAACATCTTTATATTCATAGGTTTTTCTCAAAAGTGTAAGTATTCTGAGAACTGAATATACAGCTCAGAGGTAGAATACTTGCAAGCATGGACAAGGCCTGGGTTAAACAAAAGTATAAATAACCATTTGTTGAGAAACTTTACATCATGACTAATCTGGCTACTTTTCTCACATGCAAGAGGCTCTGCATCAGTATGAGTTTTCTTGTTACGTGAAAGATGAAAACCAGGTTAAAAAAAATAAGGTTCCTTTACCATATGTGCTCCCTATAGTCAAGCATGTTGTGAATCCCAGAGAAAGACATTTTCACATTCTTCACTTATAGTCTCTTTCCAGTACGTATTTTATGCTACCTGTTCAGTTTGAGACCATGAAAAACGGTTTCCACATTCCTTGAGTTTATTTTGTAAGAATATATTTTCTGGTAAATATTAAATTCTGAGCCATGAAGTTCTTTCCACATTCCTTATAGTTTCCTGTATGAATTTTTTTTTTCATGTTGAATATGGTCTAAGCCCAAGAAAGTTTTTCCACTTACTTTCATGAGATTTCTTATCATCATCACTCACTGATATGGACAAAGATTTGAATTAACAGATGTAGATATTCCTAAGCTTCCCACAGTCATAGTTTTCTACCAACATGAACATTCTAATGCTGGTTAAGGATTGCACAAAAAAATTGGCGTTTCTTCATTGCTTGCTTTAACTTGATTTCTCATCAGTATGAATTTTCTGATGACTTAGTTGAGCCATGAGTAAAATCTTACCAACACTCCTTACATTTATGAGGTTATTTACCAGTGTGAATTCCCTTGTGTTTAATAACATGCGATCACCAACTAAAGATCTTTCCATATTCTTGGACTGTTCAACATTGTGAATTCTCTGATGTTTAATAAGATGTGATTGCTGAATAAAGGCCTTCCCACACTCATTACATCCATAGGGCCTTTCACCAGTATGAATTCTCTGATGTCGAGTAAGATCTGAGGCAGAGCCAAATGCCTTCCAGCATTCCTGACATTTATAGGGCTTTTCACCAGTATGAAGCCTTTGATGTCGTGTAAGTTCTGAGCTATATCTGAAAGCCTTTGGACATTCCTTACATTGAAAACGTTTCTCTCTGATGTGAATCCTCTGAAGACCCATATCACTTGAATGCCAACTATAATTCTTGCCACTCTCTTTACATTCATATGTTTCCTTATCAGTCTGAAACTGACTAAGTTCTGAGTCATGAAGAAAGGTCTCCATACATTCCCTGTTTTCCCAAAATTTCTCACCAGGACGAATTAATGGATGTTGAGTATGTTCTAAATCAGAGCTAAAGGCATTTTCACATTCCTTGAATTCCTGGGATTTCTCAACAACATGAATTTTCTGATGTTGAGTCAGGTGTGCACCACGAGTGAAAGCTTTTCCACACTCCTTACATACATAAGGCTTTACACCAGTATGAACTCTTTGATGTCGACCAAGGTCTGATCTACAGATAAAGGCCTTACCACATTCTTTGCAGTCATAAGGTTTTTCACCTGTATGAATTTTCTGATGCCGAGCAAGATCTGAGGGACAACGAAAGGCCTTCTCACAGTCCTGACATTTAAAAGGTTTCTCCCCAGTATGAAATCTCTTAAGACCACTAACAATGGAACGTAAACTAAATGGTTTACCACATTCTTTACATTCATATATTTTCTTACCAGTGTGAATGGTTGGATATTGCATAAGTTCTGAATCAGGCAAAAAGGTCTTCCCATTTTCTTTATCTTCAAAGAATTTCTCACCAATGTAGATTAACTGACGTTTAGTGTGATCTAAGGCCAAACTAAAGGCATTTTTACATTCCTTACATTTATGCAATTTATCTCCAGTATGAATTTTCTTATGTTGACTTAGTTGTGACCCACATGTAAAGGCTTTCCCACATTCCTTACAAACATAAGGTTTCTCACCAGTGTGAATTCTCTGATGTTTAATAAGATGAGATTGCTGAATAAAAGTCTTCCCACATTCAATACATTCATAAGGTTTTTCACCAGTGTGAATTCTCTCATGTCGAGTGAGATCTGAGCCACAACTAAAGGCCTTTCCACATTCCCTACACTGATAGGGCTTTTCACCAGTATGAATTCTATAGTGTCGAGTAAGGTCTGAGCTATAATTAAAATACTTCCCACATTCATTACATTCATAAGATTTCTCACCAGTATGAATTCGCTCATGGACACTGAGTAGTGAATGAAATCTAAAGGCCTTCCCACATTCCTTACATTTAAAAGGCTTCTCTCCAGTATGAATTCTCTTATGACCAGTAAGACTTGAACGAAAACTAAAAGCCTTGCCACATTCTTTACACTGATACGGTTTCTTACCAGTGTGAACTGTCTGATGCTGAGTGAGTTCTGAATTGGGAGGAATAACCTTCCTACATTTCTTATCTTTCCAGAATTCTGCATCAGTTTGGATTAACTGATGTTGAGTGTGATCTGAGCCAAAACCGAAGGATTTTTCAAAATTAAATTCATTTGATTTCTCTTCAGGCTGGTTCAAATTGGGCAGTTTTTCACATGTGAGTGCCATTTCCTGAAAATATTCCTCTTGATTTTTACGTTGTGTTTGAACATGATCTTTGTCTTTCCAAACACTTGTAGGACATGAACCTTCAAGGTTGTGGTTTGTATAAATTTCCATTATTTCCCATGGGGATAGTTCTCTTGCAAATATACTAGTTTTTGATAGTAACTTCTTGGACTGCCACATGGAATGTATGTCTGAAAAATAAAACCAAAATAAATCCATTTTGTCTCCCTGTCCAAAACAGGAATGAAATGCCCACAATGGAAAGTGAGAAAGTAAAACATGTAAGTAAATGGCTTAAAAAAAAAAAAAACAAACTATGGGCTAGAGAGATGGCTCAGACATTAAGCGAGTTGAAGGTACTGAGTTCGGATCCCAGGTACCACTTAAAAACATCAAGCAGAAAACAGCAGCAGTTTTCACTTCTGGCTCTGATGGGCGGAGTATGTGAAATCTCAAAAGGAAGCAAAAATGAGACAGAAGCAATCCAGGATGAATCCAGGACAGAGTGCTCTCTAATACACACACACACACACACACACACACACACACACACACACACACACGCACACACACAAATAAAAAACAAAGCTAAAAAAACTACAAATCTGGGCAAAACACACAAAAGAGTAATGAATAAATAGAAGGATTAGTAGGTAAAAGTACTTACCACTAAGCCTGATAATATGAGTTTGACTACCAGAATGCATATGGTAGAAGGAGAGAATTGATTCTTGAAAGTTGTTCTCTGACCTCCACAAGAACATATGCCCTTACATATACACCAACACAAAATAAATGTGAAGGAGAGAGAGAGAAAAAGAGAGAGAGAGAAGAGAAAAAACAAGAGATAAAGAAAATGAGAGAGGTAGTCAAGGGAAGAAGAAAGGAAAAAAGGAAGGAGTAAAAGATGATATTATAAAAGTATAGACCAAGAAGCATAAGTGAAATGATCATACTATGTAATAAGGTAATACATCTCAGTCTAATCCCTTCGATCTTTATTGAAATGATTATATATTCTGCTTCCATATGACTTTCTGTATAACAGAAGACAACATATATTAGGGCTAGCTTAGTCACAGAAAAATGTATAGAAAAGTGTTCATAACTATTTATCCTCTATTTGTCTTTGCATGTATAAATATTTACCCAATGCCTTTCCTCCACTAAGCATAACCAAATTAGTTTCATTACATAATCCTACATTTTATCATACCATTGAAGACTGTTTTGTTTGTTACTATTGATATGTACAAAGCACATCTGTTCTACAGATACATAGTATACTTTCAAGCCCTTTCTCAGATCTCCCCAACTTCCACTTAAGGCAAAGGAAAGATTCAGAATAGACTTATAAGTTTGCAAGTATGTTATAAAGCACCATTTTGAATATGTTATATAATTCCACGCTAAAACCTGCAAATTCTGGGAAAAAGGACTACATCAGTCTAATACAATAAAACCAATGCAGGCCAGAGTTGCCAAAATACAAGGAAGATACTCAGTAACACAAGCACACTATGTTTACATTAATGGTGATAATTATGGGTTATATTCCAATAAGAATAATTTGAGAACTCAGTCATAAGAATGAATCTGGTATACTTTAAAGACAAACAAAAGTCTTCAATGGTCCACTTTTCCTATCACTTAGGGTTCTATGAAAAATGTCTCGTAGTTATGCTATAAAATTTGAGTAGAACATAGGTCATTGGGAAATAAACAAGAACTTGGTGCCTGAATGGGTAGAAAAGGTAGTTCGGACACAAAATATGAGCAGAAATGAACTACAACAGAAACATAACAGCCAATTCAGAGTCCAACTCTTTTTACTAAAACTATCTTTTCATGATGATAAAATGTCTGTGTCGGGATTAAGGAAGTGGTTCAGTTAGTAATAGTGCATGAGTCACGTATGAAGTCCTGGGTTTGATCCCCAGAACCAACATGAAAAAGAAAAGAGCTGGCTGGACATGGTAGAGGGTGCTTATAATCCTAGAAATGCTGAAATGATAAATGGAGATGGGCAGTTCCCTAGAGTTTACGACCAGCTAACTTATCTTACGTGGAGGATCCCGAGAGACCCTGTCTAAAAATCCAAAGTGGAAGTTGCCTGAGAAACAACACCTGAGGTTGTCATCTGACCACACACACACACACACACACACACACACACACACACACACACTGACTGTAGCAGAATTTGTATTTCTTTCACATGAAAAAGGATAATAGTAAGTTTGAAGATCTATTGATAGAGTAAATGCTGATCAATAAATAGTCACGGTCACCATTAAAGAAGAAAACAGACTTTATGAAAATAGACAAGCCAAGGTTTATCTTTTAAGATACTGCTCATTCCAGGTTATCCTCCTCTGGCCAAAATCCATTTTATCCACTATCCTTTCAGCTAAGCAACCTATCAGATGTTCTCTTATTGACAAACCTATTATGCAGTAACTTCTGGATATGTTCTTTGGTAGTGTCTCTAGGCATGCCTCTGTGTGTGTGTGGGGAGGTTAATTTGGACCAGTTGAAGTTGGAAAACCTGCCCACTATGGGTGGCAACCTTCTCTGGCCACCTAGGATCTCAGGGCTGGGATCCTGAACTATACAAAAAGAACAAAGTAAGCTGAGCATAAGCATTCATGATCTCTGTATCTGACTGTGGGTGGGAAGTTACCAGCTGCTTCAGGCTTCTGCTTTGAATTCTCTGCCATGATGGAATGTACCCATGAACTATGAACCCAAATGAAGCTTTTCTTCCTTAAGTTGTTTTTGTTGAGGTATTTTATCACAGCAACTGGAAAAATAACAAATACATGTTCCTCTTCTAGAAAAGAATAAGAACTTCCTTAATATGCATTCCTTGTTAACACTTCTAAATTTAAAATAAAATTAGAAAATCAGTAATTATTAGCTAAAAGAATAATCTAACGAATGCAGGAGACATCCAATGAAAGAGAAAGAAACAAAGAAAATTCATAGCGACTGACTGTGGTGGTACACCCCTGTAATCCCAGCACTTAAGAGGATGACATAGGTGTTTTAGGAGTTTGAAGACAGACTAAGTCACACATTTGGATCTTGTCTCAAAAATGGAAGAAAGGAAGGAGAGAAAAACATAAGGAGAAAGGGCAGAAATGTGAAAAGTAAAAATGAATGGCATGTTCACAAATTGTTCAGGAAATGAAGAAGTGTATAAATCTAAATGATAAAAGGGAAACAACAAAGAGGAAGAAATGAGAAACTCTGATCTAAATCATTCATAAAATAATGACCACTGATGGCTGGGGAGACACCTCAATGATTAAAGCCTTTGTCTCTCAAGCAAATACATCTGAGTTCAGATCCCAGATCCAATAGGCAGATGTGGTGGCTAACCTGTAATCCTAGCCCTGGAAGACAGAATCTAAGAACATCCATATCAAGCTGGCTAGCCAGACTAGCCTCAGTGGCATGTTGTGTTAGAGACCTAAACTCAAAACAATTGGTGAAAAAACTGGTCTAGGATTATTCCTGATATCATCTTTGGGTTTTCTCAGGCACACACACATGCGCTCATGGACATACATACATACATAAATACACATATACCCACACACATGTAAAACACACTAAATGGGTTCACCCCATATACACATACATGAAAAGAAAAATAATGACTGCTGAAAAGAATGGCATCTAATATTTTGTTACACAACACATTATGAGAAACAGACACGAAGACAGAAATATAGTATCTGGAGTGAAAGAAATTTCAGAAAGGGCTCTGTATATACTTCCTGCTTTTATCAAAAGTCTTTAGCCAGAGAAACGATATTCTAGACTGATATTTCAGAAGTACTTCTGATTCACTAAGCTACCAGACTATTACTAATATGATGATTTCCCCACACCAACTTCACCTTTACTCACCTGGGCAAAATTCTCTTGTCTCATCGCCCAAATCCATCCAGGTATCTTCCTCTTTTTCCAATGAAGGAGAAAAATGTGGCCGATAAATGCAAAGTCCTGCCCATAAGATAAAAATGTAGGAAATGACCACATAGGTAAAGTTTCCAACGTTTGTATGAGGTACCTTGATTATGAAGGAAGAAAGACAGTGACAGGAAAGAAGAGTGAGAAAAAAGCATATAGCATTTCTGAAGCATGATGCACATGGAAGCCCCCAACAATAATATTGCTACCTTTGCAAAGCACATACCATTTTCTATGAGGAAACAGGTCAAAAATCCCCCTGCCCCCCAACTTTGAAAGGCAAGCCAATGTTTGACAATTGAGAACCCAGGATATTTCCAGGGTCAAACTCTGAATCTTACCCACTGAGACAAGATGGCTGTAATTCTCCAACATCACATCTGTGTATAAATTCCTCTGTTCCAGGTTCAGACACTCCCATTCCTCTGGAGAAAAATCTATAGCCACGTCCTTGAATGTCATTACCTGCCAAAGGACAAACCCAAGGATTAGTGGTAAAATTTAAAGGAAGGATATAAATGGAAAGAGAAAAGGTAGTGAAGAGCACAGCAGGGGATGGGACGCATGACAACCAAAAACTAGAGTTGGCAGTTTGTGGTACAGAGGAAAGGATATGGAAGTATAACTAACATTAAGGTGACTAATAAAGCTCTTAAAAACCATTACTCAATCACTACATCATTATAAACCTCACCTGAGGAACACTAAGACTCTAGGATGATAGCCTAGAAGAGACACTATGGGAGTTTGTGACCATTTTGTGGGCTATTTGCTTTTTTCTCTTTGGTTCTTTTTGTGTAAGCTACTCTTAGTTTGAATTTTCCATTAGTTAGAAATTTAAAGAACTCCTTACAGATGCATTCTCAAATTGAAGAACCATTTCTAAGAAGAATGGATAGTGTTAAAGTTTTAAAGCTCTACCAACAGTAGATGTCTTGCTGATCTGTGCAAACTCAATGTTGCATTGTAACTTCTAACTAAAAGTGTCATGTGGAATGAATGATAACACCACTGAGTCTTATCTTGACTGACTGGGATGCTCCATTTTGTGGAATAAATAAAAAAAATTCTTATTCTCTGTTCCCTTTAACCATTCAATTCCATCTTGGTCCAGATAAAGTTTGAAAATGAAGCTCTGGTATTCCCTTTATGCAATTCCCTTTAGAATATTCCTGATGATCTGATGTTCTGTCTATGAGAACATAAGTGGTGCAGAATGCCGTATGGAGTATATAAGGGACTGCTACCAGCTGCGGAAGAAAATGACGCCAAGGGAAAGTACTAGACTGTTTCATAATCACTTGCCATCCTGAAGTGCCTGAGGTAAGTAATTTAAGAACAAGTGACAAAAATATTCATATGATGAGAAATAAATTTATGTTTGGGGTCTGAGGAAATGGCTCGTTGGTTAAAGTCTTTATCTCCTAAGCAAAAGAACCTGAGTTCAGAACCTCAGATCCTATGTAAAAATGTTGAGTGGGTGTAGTCACCCCTCTCCTTCCAAATTCTAGTCCTGGAAAGAGAAGATTGAGAATCCCCAATGAAAATTGGCTAGCCAAACTAGCCCTAATGGCCCCTCTGGATTTAATTAGAGACCCAGGCTCACAACAATTAGGTGGAACAGTGATTGAGGATGATTCCCAGTATAACCCTTGGATCTCCACAGGTATACACACTCAAGTGCATTCATGTGTATACAGCCACCCCCATGTGGCCACCCACATGCAAACACAAGTGTATGTGCATGAATGCATGCATGCACTTTATGCACACATAAAAGAAAGGAAAAAATATTTTTTATGACTCACCTGGTCCATGATTTAAAATTCCACAAGGTAACCAGCCCTTTTCCTGATTTCTATCTTGATGTTGCTGACTCCTAAGAAAACAGAACATAGGGAAAGAATCAGGAGAGACAGCCTTCCCTGAGATACTGCAAATGGACAAGTGAGGAGGCCATTTTCTATCTTACGGGAAGGTCATAGGGTGTCTGAGAAAACTCTGACCTAATTCAAAAGTGGAGAGACATGACTAACGCAGGACGGAATCTCAATCTAATTGTGTCAAAATCATTTCAAGATGTGCAATAGGACATTATGATTTACCCTAAATGTCCCCAATAACTCTACAGAGCATGAATTAACACACTCCCAAAGTTACCCAGTTCTCAAGAGTGACAACATTGTATACATGTCCCCTTCATGAATAGGCTGACTTCTGAATCAGTAATATATTGTGGGGCTGAGGATGTAGTTTGGTTGACAGAGTGTTTACCTAGCATGCACAATACCCTGGGGTCAATCACCAGCAATACACACAAAAACAATGATAATATTAATAATGGTGATAATTTAAAAGATATTATGGAAATGATAGGGTGTGAGGATAGGTCATAAATGACATGGTTTGGGAGCTGGAGAAATGGTTTAGATAGGGAAAAAGCGTGCTGTGCAAACAAGAAGACCTGAGTTCGATTCTCTACAATTCAAAATAAAAACTTGGGTGCAGCAGAACATGCATGGAATCTTAGCACTAGGGAGGCAGAGAGAGAAGTATCTCTGGAGCTTGCTGGTCAGCCAGTCTAGCTGAATCTGAGTTCCAAGTTCACCAAAGATCCTGTCTCAAAAACTAAGATAGCCCCGGGGCCCCGTCCCCCCTCCGCGCCAACCTTCCCAGGTGAGCTAGCGAGCGAGAGAGCCCAGCCCAGCCCCGGCCCCCACCCCGGAGCCGCCTGGCCAGCAGTATCTCGCCGCGGCCGCAGGCTTAGCCCCCGGGTCCCCACCCCGACCCCAGCCCCTCGCACCCTCTCGCCCCCGCGCGCCTCCGCCCCCACCCCAGGTCGCAGGTGAAGAATTCTGCCATCAACATCAGACCCTCTGCCTCTCTGGCCCACCGCGGACCTACGCACGTGGTCCACGGAAGACACACTGCTACTCAGAATTCAATAGAGTCCAAAGGAAACTCAAGCAAAATTCTATGGAACAAAGGGAATACAGGCCATACATCTGGACTCCACTACAATCATTATATCACGTGGACGAGATTCTTCTCATCCAGCCCAAAGATAAGTAAACTTTTTCTTTTCACCTTACTGATCCTTTAAAGTATCAATGCTGTAGATGAACTTTCTCGTACAGCCCCCCAAAACATACAACTCCAGGGAGTACACCACTCACCCCAACATTTCACCAAGATACTAAATCGTAAAAGTGCACTACCAAACTAATATTCACCCCCTGGTAATATATAACCTGACTTAACTGATGTACTAACAGCCTAGTAGCCTCATCTAGGATATAAAAATAACAATACACAAACATACCCAATCCAAGGCAAGCACTAGTAATAACTGGCAAGTGTAACAATACTAAGTACATCGATTCAGTGAAAAACACACAGAAACTGAAAGGTCCTAAAAAACAAAAAAACAATGTACAAGTAAAAGTGCAGATCCACGAGAAACAAAACCCAAGAAGACCAATCTCCCACCGAAAGAATCAATCCCATAATGAGGGATTCCGATCAGAACAAACCCACAGAAAATAGCCATGAAAGCCAGACCCAATATAACGACTTTCAGAGTATGATCATTACCATGATTAATACTATGAAAGAAGAAATCCAAGAAGAGTTAAACAACCGTATCAACCACTTTGAACAGGAACACAACAGGCACTTGGAGGAGTTGAGAAAAACAGTTCAAGAAACAAAAATAGGTATAGAGCAGTTAAAACAGTTTCAGGCAGAGTTTAAAATTGAACTAAAAGACAAGTTATCTTCAACCCGAAACTCAACAGAGAGTCTTATCAGCAGAACAAATGAGGCAGAAAATAGAATTTCAGATCTTGAAGAAAAAGTGGGAGAATTAACCAGCTCAATGGAAGAGATTGTTAAAGCCAAAAAGATACTGGAGAGGAACATTCAAGAGATATGGGACACCCTGAAGAAGCCTAACATGCGCATTCATGGAATACCAGAACAAGAATCCCAAAATACCACACCGGAGGAAATATTTCAATTCATCATAAATGAAAACTTCCCACAACTAAAGAATGAGAGGTCTATCCAAATATAAGAGGCATTTCGCACTCCAAACAGATATGACCAAAATAGAAAATCGCCACGGCAAATAATAGTCAAAACACTCCATATTCAAGACAAAGAAAAGATGCTGAGAGCTTCAAGAGAAAAAAAGAAAGTCACTTTTAAAGGTAAACCTGTTAGAATAACAAATGACCTCTCAATGGAAACAGTAAAAGCAAGAAGAGCTTGGAGAGACATACTTCAAGTATTAAATGAGCAAAAATGCCAACCCAGACTGATATACCCGGCAAAACTATCTGTCATGATTGTGGGAGAAAGAAAAGTTTTCCAGCACAAAGACAACTTGAAGGGATACATGTCTACCAAACCAGGCCTTCAAAAAATGCTAGAAATGATACTCAAGCTTGAAGAAAAGAACAAGCATATCCAGGAGGACAGAAGAGAAGTATAATACCACCAAAACATAAATATCAAACAACATGCTAACAAAATCTACTAAACATAAAAAATGTCCAGAATTAAAAATAATTTCTCCATTATAACATTAAATGTCAATGGTATTAACTCACCGATTAAGAGACACAGATTACAAACTTTGATTAAAAACCACAATCCAACAATCTGCTGCCTTCAGGAAACTCATCTCACCACAAAAGATAGGCACATCCTAAGAATGAAAGGCTGGTCCAAAATCTTGCAAGCTAATGGAACCAGGAAACAGGCAGGGGTAGCCATTATGCTTTCAGACAAAGTGGACTTCAAACCAAAGAAAATCATAAGAGACACAGATGGATACTACATTTTAGTCACAGATACAATTCACCAGGAAGACTTCACAATACTGAACATATATGCACCCAATACGGGCCCCTCCACATTCATTAAGAAAACCCTACAGTGCCTAAAGCAAGAAATCAACCCCCAAACGATAATTCTTGGGGACTTCAACACTACTCTCTCAACATGGGATAGATCAACAGGTCAAAAGCTTAACAGAGACACTTTGGAACTTAATCAAACCCTGAAAGAAATGGACCTTACAGATCTTTATAGAACTTTTCACCCACGCACCAAAGAATACACATTTTTCTCAGCAGCACACGGAACTTTCTCCAAAATAGATCACATATTGGGCCACAAAATGAATCTACACATATACAAAAAAGTTGAAATTCTAACCTGTGCCCTATCAGACTACCACGGCCTAAAGCTGGACATCCACAACACAACAAACAAGAGAAAATACACTAACTCCTGGAAACTTAACAATATGATGCTGAATGAGAACTGGATTCAGGAAGAAATTTAAAAGGAAATTCAAGATTTCCTGAAAGTGAATGATAATGAAAATACAACTTACCAAAATCTCTGGGACACAATGAAAGCTGTCCTAAGAGGTAAATTCATAGCTCTTAATGCCTACATCAAAAAAATGGAAACATCAGAAATAAATAACTTAACAATGCAGCTTAAAGCTTTAGAGAAACTAGAGCAATCTGATCCCAAAAGTAGTAGAAGAGAGGAGATTAGCAAAATAAGGGGAGAAATATCTGAAATCGAGAGTAAGAAAACGATAGAAAAAATCAACCAGTCAAAAAGCTGGTTCTTTGAAAAAATCAATAAGATTGATACACCCCTAGCTAAACTAACCAAAAGCAAGAGAGAGAAACCCAAATTAACAAAATTAGAAATGAACAGGGAGTTATCACTACTGATACCCAAGAAATCCAGAGAATTATAACATCATATTTCAAAAACTTATACTCTGTGAAGTTTGACAACACAAAAGAGATGGATGAATTTCTAAGTAAACACAACCTACCTAAATTGAATCAGGAAGTTGTGAATTATTTAAATAGTCCTATAACATATAAGGAAATTGAAGAAGTAATCTCAAATCTTCCCACCAAAAAATGTCCTGGACCAGATGGATTCAGCACAGAGTTCTACCAGACATTTAAGGAGTTAATAACACCAATACTCCTTAAACTGTTCCATCAAATAGCAAAGGAAGGAACACTACCAAATTCCTTCTATGAAGCTAATATCATCTTAATCCCAAAACCTAATAAAGATTCACTTAAAAAAGAAAACTATAGGCCAATCTCTCTGATGAACACAGACGCAAAGATTCTCAACAAAGTCTTAGCAAATCGGATTCAAAAACATATTAAAAAGATCATTCACGGGGACCAAGTAGGCTTCATCCCCGGCACACAAGGTTGGTTCAACATACGCAAATCAATAAATGTAATTCATCATGTAAACCAGTCCAAAGTCCAAGACCACATGGTACTCTCGATAGATGCAGAAAAAGCTTTTGACAAGATCCAACAGCCTTTTATGATCAAAACGCTGGAGACAGTAGGAATGGAAGGAACCTTTATCAATATAATAAAAGCTGTATACAACAAGCCCACAGCAAGGATTATGCTCAATGGGGAACAATTGGAAGCATTCCCACTTTGATCAGGAACTAGACAAGGCTGTCCACTCTCACCACTTCTATTCAATATTGTACTTGAAGTCTTAGCTGAAGCCATAAGACAAGAAAGGGACATAAGAGGGATTCAAATCGGCAAGGAAGAAGTCAAGCTATCCCTATTTGCAGATGACATGATCTTATACCTGAGGGATCCCAAAAACTCCACCAGGAAGCTTCTGGAACTAATTGAGAAGTTCAGCAGGGTAGCAGGATACAAAATAAATGTGCAAAAATCAGAGGCTTTCCTATATGCCCAGAATGAAAGAAGTGAAAAAGCCTTGAGAGAAACAATCCCATTTACTATAGCCCCTAAAAAAATGAAATACCTTGGTATAAACCTAACCAAGGAGGTAAAAGACCTTTACAATGAAAACTTTAAAACCCTAAAGAAAGAAATAGCAGAAGACACCAGAAGGTGGAAAGACCTCCCATGTTCCTGGATTGGCAGAATCAACATCGTAAAAATGACCATCCTACCAAAGGCAATATACAAATTCAATGCTATACCAATTAAAATCCCAAAGCAATTCTTCAAAGAAGTTGATCAAATAATCTCAAAATTCATATGGAGGCACAAAAGACTCAGGATAGCAAAGACAATCCTGAGTAACAAAAACACTGCGGAGGTATTACCACACCGAACCTTAGTCTATACTACAAATCCATAGTTATAAAGACAGCCTGGTACTGGCTCCAAAATAGACACATAGATCAATGAATAAGGGTTGAAGACCCAGATATAAGCCCACAAAAATACAGCCATTTGATCTTTGACAAAGGGGCCCAAAGAATCCAATGGAAAAAGAACTGCATCTTCACCAAATGGTGCTGGCAAAACTGGATCTCCACATGCAGAAGATTAAAGCTGGACCCGTACTTGTCACCATGTACAAGACTTAATTCCAAATGGATCAAGGACCTTGATATCAGGCCAGAGACTATAAAAACCATAGTTGAAAGGATAGGGAACTCCCTCGAGCTGATTGGGCTAGGCCAACATTTCCTAAACAGACATCCAATGGCACAGTCACTGCTACCAACTCTCAACAGTTGGGATCTTGTGAAATTAAAGAGCTTCTGTTCAGATAAAGAGATTGTAACACGAGCTCAAAGGCAACCCACAGAATGGGAGAAAATCTTCACTAACCACACATCTGATAGAATTTTGCTGTCCAGAGTGCACAAAGAACTTAGAAAACTAAACACCAAGGAAACCAATGGCCCAATTAAAAAATGGGCCCTGGAACTTAAAAGAAACTTTACCAGGGATGAAATTAAAATGTCTAACAAATATCTTAAAAAATGCTCCACTTCTTTAGTCATCAGGGAAATGCAAATCAAAACTTCCCTGAGATATCATCTCACCCCGGTCAGGATGGCAAAAATCCACAATACAAACAACAACAAGTGCTAGAGAGGATGTGGAGAGAGGGGAACTCTGCTACATTGCTGGTGGGAATGCAGGCTCATACAGCCACTCTGGCGAGCCATCTGGAGATTCTTAAAGAAATTATAGATTGAAATGCCATATGACCCTGCTATTCCAGTTTTGGGAATAACCCCCCATGCAGCAGAGGTTCACCTCGAAAGCACAAGCACGACCAGGCTCATAGCAGCACTGTTTACAATAGCAAAGTCATGGAATCAACCCAAATGTCCAACAGTTGACGAGTGGATAAGGAAACTGTGGTACATCTATACAATGGAGTACTACTCAGCCATCAAAAATGATGAATTACTGGAATTTGCCGGGAAATGGATGTCATTAGAAACAATTATATTAACTGAAGTATCCCAAACCCAGAAAGTTAAGCGCCGTATGTACTCCCTAATAGGTGGCTCCTAGTACCAAACTCACCCATCCCACATTGAGACACTCAAAGGTAAACCTATGTAATACAGTAATTGCAAAGATTATGAACAGGAGGGATGGGGTTGGAGGGCCACACCAGACACAACGAGAGAGGGGACCATGTTACAGCAGAGAAAATAGGCCTCCAAGGAATGCAAGTAAGTAATGTAACACCTGGTTAAGTTCACAGACGTTCGTTCCTGATCATGTACAACTGAGGGGGTATGATCTCACCAGAAGGGGAGGGTGTATAGTCTGGCAGATGAAAGGTGATCATTTTGCAAATGGGTGACTGACCCCTCCCTCACCGAGGTTTCCTGCTTTTATTACATCTACCCTTGAATGTACTATTATAACAAGACTCCAGTTTAGCAGCTTTTTGTCTCTGACCAGGGGGTGACATACAGTGCCCATCAGGAAGGAGTGAAGGGAATTGCAGGAGCAGCAAAACTGCAAAAGAAAATCAACAAACCACTATCCAGAACTTCAGAGACTCTATATCAACCACCTAGAACTAGGCCAGCCTAATCTCCCCCCATCCTGAAGCTCAGGGACATTTGCGGAAGAGGGAGCGGTAAGATTGTAAGAGCAAAAGGATGGGAGGAGCAATGATTTGCAAGATTCTCCACACTAGTTACGGCCGAAGCAATCATAATAGGACGTTGCATGCCCTGCACAATGTCCAACACACTATTGACCTCACAAAGTCTAGCATCAGCTAAAGGCACCAAGATCCTTGGAGGCAAGGGATTGACAGCCACGGTAGTATTCCTATGCTTAAGGGGAACACGAGAAAGGGTTCAGGGAAATGCCACTGGGTCCTTGTACGTCATCGGAGAGGAGGACCAAGAGGAGAGTTAGGCATACACAATAAAGGACTCTCTGGGAATTGGGAGGGAGGCACTGGGGGATGGGAAGGGAGGGAAGAGGAGCAGGGGATTCGGGGGGGGGGGAGGAGGAGTGAGGGAGGGAACTGGTCTACCTATTAAGTTTGTATGAGCGGGGGCTGGAGAGGTGGCTCAGGGGTTAAGCCTCTGCCTTGCAGGCAGAAGGTCCTGAGTTTGGATCCCAGACCCCACGTATAGACGCCGGCCAGAAATGAGGCCGCCAGTGTTTCTGGTCCTGGTAGGGCGGAGCCTGTGAATCCCTGGGCAGAGTAAACAAGGAGGAGGTGGAAGCGTCCATGGTGGTTCCCAAATTCGTCTATGGTCCTACACACACACATATATACATACACACACACATATATACATACACACACATATATACATACACACACATATATACACACACGTACACATGCACATGTACACATGCACATGTACACATGCACATACATACATGCACAATTGAATAAATAATATATAAAAGTTTGTATGAGCAGAAATAATAAAAAATGTATTAAAAATAAAAACTAAGGTAGAAAATAATGAAGAAAGATGCCTGATGTCAGTCTGTAGCTTCCTCCTGCACACACACACACACACACACACACACACACACAATTTGAACTCGTATACTCTCCCTATTCTTTTGCTCTGGGGAAAACCAGATTGGCTGTCTTGACGACGCTCAAGCAACACCATGGAGAGGTCTACATCATGATGAAGACCTGAGGGCTGTGCAATTAGGTGAAAAAGTCCTCTTGGAAGGTGACCCTTTAGCCCCAGTCACACCTTTTGGAGAACTCAAATGTATGAGATCCTGACTGAGAACATCAACTTCTCAATTCTTGACCCATAACAAGTAATATAAGATGCTAAATAGTGAAAATATTAAATAATTTAGAGATAAAGTTTACAGAATAGAACACAAACCAGGCTCACTGACTGCTTCATTTATAAGTGAGAGAGAAAAACAGAAAAAAACATGCATAGAAGTTTATAAATATCTAAGAATCAAAATTTGTACAAGTCTGTAATCCCAGCACTTTGGAGGTAGAAACAAAAGTATCCAGAATTTCAAGCCAGCCTAGGTTACGAGATCATGTCTCACAAAATGAAAAGAGGGTCTGCAAGATGGCTCACCATGTAAAAGTGGTGCTGGGCTGCAATGGATCCTGAGATACCTTTGACCGCCACACACACTAACCTCATTCACTTCATTCACACACATCACATTCACGGGGGAGAAAGAGAGGGAGAGAGAGAGGGAGAGAGAGGGAGAGGGAGAGGGAGAGGGAGAGGGAGAGGGAGAGGGAGAGGGAGAGGGAGAAGGAGGGAGAGGAGAGAGAGAGAGGAGAGAGAGAAAGGCAATGACTAAAGCATACCATTTGGCTTGCTAGTCTGTCAAAGTCAACCAATTCTCTATCTATCCTAATCTACTTACCCAGAACTGGTTCTACCCACTCTCAGCTGGGTCATCCCACACCAATAAGAAAAGCTACAGGCTTGCTCAGGAGATTTGTCTTAACTAAATAATTCATAATAGGTATGCCTAAAGGCTCAGCTCTCAAGTGTCAAGTTGAAATTCAAAACTGACTACCATAAATACATTTCAGTATACAAGTAAAAAGTATGATGCTAACTATTAAATTTAAAATGGCAAAATGAGCTGGACATTGCAGTTAACACCTGTAATCCCAACACTTGGGAGGTGGAAATAGGAGGCTCAGGAGTTCAAGACCAACCTCAACTACATAACAAGTTCCAAGCAAGCCTGAGCTCTCAACACTCTGTCTCAAAATTGATTAATTAATTAAAATGAAATGACAGCATTACAATATCAGCAAAAGATTCAAATACCTACAAATACCTGTAAAAATTGGTGCAAAGCCATATACTGGTCACTACAAATAATACTGAGTTTAAACAAAAGGGAAAAAAGCTCATGACCTTGATCATATTATATACTACAGTCTGAAGACATGGAAAACATGAATTATGAGTATCTATAGACATTAACAAACAAAACTAAAAATTAAAGGATGGAGATCAAAGTTCAGTGATAGAGTTGCTGCCTGACACTGCATAAATAGATAAATAAGGAGCAACTTCAATGGAATAGAAGTACTGTTTTATTAATCATAGACTTAAATATATCTCTCTCAATCCAAGACTAATCTTAATTGCAAAACAAGGAGCTACAAACTGATCCTATCTTAGTTCTCAAAAAAAAAAAAAAAATCATGAAATACCAATGGTTAAAAAAAAAAAACAACATGGGCTGGAGAGGTGGCTCAGGGGTTAAACCTCTGCCTTGCAGGTGGCAGGTCCTGAGTTAGGATCCTAAGACCACATGTATAGACGCCAGGGAGAAGCGGGGGCGGCCTGCGCTTCTGGTCCTGGTAGGCCGGAGCCTGTGACTCCTGGGGCAGAGTAAACAAGGAGGAGATGGAGGTGGTCCATGGTGGTTCCCGAATTCATCCGTGGTTCTACACACACACACGTACACACGCACACACGCATATACCCACAATTGAATAAACAATAAAATAATAAAAATTTAAAAAAAACATAATTCAGCCAAATTATATTCCTTATGTCCTTTACCTAAGGCCCCCAATAGTTTGTGTTCCTGTCTGTAGGTCCTTGTTTTTTGAAATCTTCTCATGGCTCACTTTCTGCAACAAGGCTAGTTATGTTTTCATTCTTGGTATCTTAGTGCAACCATACAGAAGCCTGGTTCAATCAGATTACCATTTGTCATAATTCATTGCCAAAGGCATATCTGTAGGTTTATTTCCTCCTCTGATCCAACCCAGACCAGCAGCTGCTCCACTTCTCTGGAAGGAATTACACGGAAACCACACTATTTGCCATTCCTGTTTCCACATTCTCTCCACCATTTCAACTACCTTCCAACATAAAAATTTCTCTCCTTGCTTGCTGCTAAGCAGAAAGGCAGACACTTTAATGGGATAATCTGTTTAGAGTTACTTTCCAACCCAGGGTCATTTAAACACTCTGATTTATTTTTTCTGTGGAAATTCAACAAACATGCCACATTTTTATTTTGAATAAAACATTTCCAGCAGAGTTCAAGGCAGCTGCCTCAACCTTTTTGATTACTTTCTCTATGACCTTGAGTTCAGCATGTCCAGAAGAGTCCCCTATTTTCCTTCATGAACTATGGCCTTATGGTGTAAGCATGCTAACTATGAATCCCAAGTACTTTCTTACACGTATTTGAAAAAGTTCCCAAAGTAGAACCTCATCTCTCTGACTTTCAAGAAATAACTTCAATGTTCATCTCTGCTCTGCAAACGATAAATATTTCTCCATTTTTCCATACCAATAAGTGAATGCACTTCGTATAGTTACACACTCACTTTTACAAAGTATTTTCCGTTACTAAATAAGCATAATGTGCGTTCTCTGTGATGCCAAGGCGGCTGCTGGTGGTACTATGTTTACACGCAGAGTCATATATACAAAGCCGCATTTAAATTGTTCAGTGAAGTCTACACTGCTCTTGTAACCGTCTCGTTTCCGAACACACACACACACACACTCCGCACGTCAATCACCCACCAATTCATTTGACAGTCGCTAGCACAGGTCGCATACTAACCCCTCATCCGGGGTACACAGGCAACCACCCACCATATCCTCTTCAGAACTCTTCCTAGCTCCACTGTGGGGAAAGTCCCTCACCCTGGACTCAGTCTCCATGGTCACACCGATTCCAGGTCTGGAACTGCGATTCACAGCATCCTCACTGCCCCTCAGAAGGTGACGGGTTCCAACAGGCTGGGGCCCGACGCCTCTCAGGACCAGAACAAACCTACGCACTTACAGGAAGTTGTCGTGGTTACAGTGCACTCTGGGAAATGTAGTTTGGATCTGGACGACCTTTAACAGCCCCCAAATCAATTCTCAGTTTACAGGACTTGTATATAAACAAACTTACTTCCTCCGACAAAGACAATCGCTTATACAACGTTCTAGCCCATGCGCCAGAACTCCAAGGAGTTTAGGGTCAAGTTTAGATCGCTTCTATTGAAGCCGACACAGCTCTTCTTGCTACTGGGACTACGCGGCTGCCATCTTTGAACAGTCCTAGCACGCTAATGGCTCCTGGGAAATGTAGTCTAGTGTTTAGGAAGCCATAGACACCTGCCTCAGAAAGATTTGGTGTAAACCTTTTTAGCCAGGAACTCGCAACAAGGGGCACAGACACACGTGACCCACGTGGCTGAAAGGCCCTGTTTTACATTGTCAGCCTAACGATGAACTTCACTGTCTCTGTCTCTGTCCCAATCTTGAGCCTGCCTGTGTGGATACCTCTTATCACATTGTGCTCACCAAGAGCAAGATGAAGGGAAAGACAACTAGGTCTCAATAATGAAAGAAAATTCCACTTTGAACCCAAGTTTAGTATCCCTCCCATTATCAAACTGTCATGCCTTATTTACATCCTACAATTGCCCTTAAAGTATGGTGTTTTAAATTAATGTTCATTGATTACATTAGTATTATTTGGTAGATATTATTCACACAATTCCTTTTGCTGAGGTAAACCCTGCCTTTTTTCATGCACTTACTTTCCTAAAAGTTCATTACTTATATTTATGATCTAAGATTTCTGGGGCTAGAGAGATGACTCAGGGATTAAAACTCTGTCTTATAAAGCAGAAAGTTCTGAGTTTCAGCTGTCAGGTCCCAAGTAAAAACACCAAGCCGGCAGCAGCCTGCACTTCTGGCTCTGGAAGGCAGAGCCTGAGAAATCCCAGTGCGAAGCAAAAAGGAGGTAGAAGCAATCCTGGATGATTCCTGAAATCATCCTTAGACCTTCACAGGGACATACAGCATCCTCTGATACACACACATGCAAAATAAGTAAAGTTATAGCTAAGATTTCTGACAAGAGTAATTTTTTCAATATCTTCAAGCTTATCATGTAATTAAGTTTTTTCCTTAGAAATCTTTCGTTGTGAAGTAGAAAATACTTTGATTAAAGTGCATAAAATGGGTAAGTTCAGTAAAGATCCACAGAAAGAAAAGAGTAAACTATCGGTATTTCAAAAAGAAATGACCTCATTCAGACCATCTGGTCCCTAGCCCCCAGCTGACTATGATCCTAACCTTCTGTCTTGTTTAGCTGTTAAATTCCTAACTGAATTACCTTAAAATCTATGAAAACTATGAAAGGCCTTGCAGAAGGAAAACTATGGACATGTGGGAATAAAAATAATTTTGGGGGCTGGAGAGTGGGCTCAGGGGTTAAGCCTCTGCCTTGCAGGCGGAAGATCCTGAGTTCGGATCCCGGATCCCACGTATAGACGCCAGGCAGAGGCGGGGGCGGCCTGCGCTTCCGGCCCTGGTAGGGCGGAGCCTGTGAATCCCGGGGCAGAGTAAACAAGGAGGAGGTGGAGGCGTCCATGGTGGTTCCTGGATTCATCCGTGGTTCTACACACACACACAGACACACACGCGCGCGCGCACACACATACATACGCACACACGCACAATTGAATAAATAATAATAATAATAATAATAATAATAAATTTAAAAATAATTTTCTATTGTTGTTACGCCATCAGAGTACCGGAGTTCAAGCCCTGTGTCCTCAAGTCTTGACAAGTCATTGGGAGGCTCACAGTAACATGATACAAGCACCCTTTTCAGGGAAGTTACAGGAAACATTAATATTCCCAGCAATGACTTGTGACAGTGCTTAAGAGATGTTGCCAACAGTGAGGCTTATTAGATATTCTAGGGTTAGGGTCACGAACAGTCCAACCTCTTACCACTTCAGATCCCTAGAAGGAAAAACAGGTGTTTAAACAAGAAAACATTGTTTTTACAAATCGTTTGGACAAGCCAGCCACTCTTATCTATGAAGATGATGAAAGTCACACATCTTGACACATACATTCACTCAGCTCTGGCTCACACACATCCATCAATCTTAACAGTTCTCTCTGTCTCTGTCTCTGTCTCTGTCTCTGTCTCTGTCTCTGTCTCTCTCTCTCTCTCTCTCTCTCTGTGTCTCTGTATGTCTGTCTCTGTTTTTCTCTCTGTCACTTACACCCCCACACGACATCCGCACACACGCCCACACACTCACCTTCGAGATTGGGCTGGAGGCTTCTATCTCAATCAAATTCCCGCGACTGGTTCGGTCTTACATTCGCATTCGCTTCCCTGACCGCCACCTTGAAGCCGAATTGCAAGCAGGCTCTAGGGTTGGGTTTGTGAAAATAGAACCCATCCGCCTGATGATTTCAGATGACTCAGCCCACTTTGGCCACGCCCATCCCACAGCAGGGTAGGCCTTGAACTACATTTCCCAAAAGCCCCGGCGGTCCTATATTGTCGCGGGTGGGTGGTGTCTCTGAGACTATACTGTGTCAAAGAAAGCTTGTGGCAGGCAAAGACATTTTCGTTTAAGGCTTCTTCAATAATCCCCGGCGTGGTGACTCGCGTCTAGTAATCCCAGTCCTCCGAAAAGCAGAGGCGTTAACCACTGAATAGTTCAAGGCTACAAGTGTGTGAATGTATCTCAAACAGCAAGAGAACAAGTATTGCAATTTCTAATACAGTAGCGCTGGGAATCACAGCCAACAAACTGAATGAGGAGAGTCAGTGGATGATAAAGCAATAGCAGAAACATAAGTATAAAGGTTGCTGCCAACCGGCTCAGCAAGACTTTGCCAAAGTGGGGTTCACAGGCCAGGAAGGAGGTCTAGCAAAAACAGAGGAAAAAGTTCAAAGGCGCTTAATTAAATCTGGTCTGGGAACCCTCGCCTAACGGGATTTCCACTTGGCTCAGATAAACAGCCAATCAGGCACAATGTAGGTTTATTGGCCAGTCTACTCCATTGGGCACCTCTGAGCCCAGCCTCTTTCAGAACTACATTTCCCAGTGGCCTCTAGGCCCAGAGCTCTCGTGGGAAAACTACCTCTTCGTGTGACCAGTAGTGGCTTCTCCCTGAGTCTGTTTCTGAAGTTGGCGAAAGATACGTGGGAGCATGCTGCTGCCATTGGGTCTCCGAGGCGTGTGGTAGTGACAGTGTGAGACGTTCCTGTGGCCTCTGCTGTTGTGACTGTGTCTTTAGAGCGATTGGGCTCTCTCAGCCATTATTTCTTCTTTTGAAAAATTTTTCTTTTTTAATGTGTGTGTTGTATATCAATGGACATTGTGTGTTCGTGTAGAGGCCCAAGGGTGACTTTGGAATCATCATGAATTGCTTCTACTTCCTTCTTGCTTCACTCTAGGCTTTTCCGTGCCCCGTCCATCACGGCTGGAAATGTAGGCCGCCACTGTTTCCACCTTGCATTTTTGTGTGGGACTTGGGATTCGAACTCAGGACCGACTGGGCCACCTTTCTAGCCCCATTATTCCCTCTTAAAACTTCTCTAAGTGTACTTTTTCTAAGTATAGTGCCCTGTGAAGTTGTCCTGGGGCTGATAAATATGAAAGACAGAAAGGGGAGAAAAAAACATGGGAAAAACAATGGGGTCAAAAGAAGTGGGAACGCCCATTGTCCCCTTGGAGGTTGAAAAGTGAAAATCTGACCTCCAGTTCTGCCAGATTTTATTTATACACAAGCGATAATCAAGGGGGTAGGGAATGGTATGTAAATCTGGGCGTGGGAACTCTGATTTGTTGAAAGGAGAGATAGGAAAATGAGAGAACTCTCCTAGTTTCTGAGACGTGCTTAGATAGCCAACCAGAGAGCCAGAGAATCCACATTCCCGGTATCTAGCTTCCTTCAGAGAGAGATAGTCTATACTTCCAATATAAACAGACTTTTCTATGGTGTCAGGCTACATAGCTTTAGTCCTTGAGGGGCTCCAGAGAAATGCCAATGGGCCACACCAGCATCTTGTACTTGTGCTTTTCATGGAGAGCTCTATCCACCCTTCGCACTTTCTATCAAGGAAGAAGATTTTCTTTTCTAGCAGGCAGCATACTGTACACCACTAATTGGCATTCTATCTGTGTCTAAGCCTGGTATGTCTTAGCTCACAGACCTTTTAACTATCCCCTTTGTAGTCCCTCTCTCCCTGGACAGGGAGTTAATAAGAAAGTTTCTGGGCTGGGGTCTTGCCATCTCTCTCCTCCTGGCAGCTAGCTGCAGGCCTGATCCTGTCCCTTCCCCAAATATCTTTGAACTATATAGTCTGTCAATGCTTTCCTGACTTCTATCAGGTAGACGGGATCATATGGATATGGACCTAACTTCCCTTCCCCACCAATAAATAAATGGCCTATGAAAGTATGGAACCTCTCTGTGCTCAGTACTTATAGGAAAAGCTCTCTCTCCCTTCAAGACCCCATTATAGCTGCCTACTGCCTTGATGTTGTTTCTGTTTTTGTCTGATTGTGTAGACTTCGGTGACCAATAGCAGGAACTGAGCCTGGGAAATGGTAGAATGGAAAGAGTAAGGAATGGCAGGTGAATATCCCCAGGCAATTCAGGATAACTGTTCACTTCCTGAAATGCCTCTGTCCTTGTCAAGACATGGCTTGCTTTTCCTTCTCTTGGAAGTTCTTGCCTATCAGGTGACCTCATTCCCGTAAGTATTCCTTTCAGAAACTGTGGAAGCTCCAGACTCCAATCTACCCCCACTTTCCCCACATACTCAATTTTCTTTTATTAATTTGTGAGATGTTCTTATTCTTTACCCTGTGGTTTAGTTTGGTTTTATGAAACATGGACTCCCCGGATGGCCTTGAACTGCTGCTGTGCAGTTGATGATGACCTAGAACTCTCAATTTTGCTGCCTTTGTCTTCCAAGTCGTTGATAATACAAGTGTGAGCAGCAGTGGGGATCAAACCCAAGGTTTTGTGCATGCTAGGCAAACACTCTACCAACTGAGCCATCTCTGGGCTGTGGTTTTTTGTTTTGGTTTGGTTTTTGGTTTTTTGTTTGTCTTTTAACAGTACTGTTTGCACTGATTAAAAGTACAATTATTCTAAATAATTTCAAAATTATAGACATCCCAAATAAAAGTACTTTGATATATCTCTGGTAGTGTAGGAGTTAGGAAAAGTTTCATTTTTCTCCACCAATTGGGAGCAAGAAGCAGGAAAAGATCTAAAGTTATACCACATGCCAGTTTTGCAACCTGTGAAAGGAGAAATAATCCTGTTATTTCAATGTTGTTGAAATTGAAATAATATATGTTGCGAATATTTAATACACTTCAGATATAACATAAGCATTGCACTTTTTTGTATTTGCTTCCTGTTCTTGGAGTGTCTGTAACAATTAAATTGTATTTAACTAGAAGTGTAGAGAGTCACCTAATAGAAAGTGGTATATTAGATGCCTTCTGATGAAAAGGAAATCTTATTCCTTGGTTAAAAAAAGCATGGAAGATTGAGATTTAAAATCACGAAGTTTTCTATGGAAAATGAAAGTAAAGAAACAGTAGTCTAACCCACTGTTGCTTTCTGGGGCCCTTAAGGATTGAGGCCATAGCCTGAAATCTTAAGGTTTCTGTTTATGGAAGTATCTCATGTATAGAATTTCTCTCTCTGGCCCAAGCCAGATATCAAGAATATTGATATTCTGGCTTTCAGGCTGGCCATGAAAGCCTATACTGGAAACTAGGAGAACTTCCATTTTCCTACCTCCTTCTAACAAACCAGAGGATCCACACCAATTCCTAGTCCCCTGATTATCACCTGTGTATAAATAAAATCTTGTAGGGCCCACTTGTCTCTCTATTTCCATCTCTGTGTGTTTCTTTCCTTTTGCATCTTTTTTATATTTCTCAGCCCTAGGAACAGTAATACAAGTCACCATGCTTGGACATGATATGCTTAGAGAAGTTTTCAAGGAGAGACAACAGAGAATCCCCCCCCCCCAAAAAAAACCCTCTCAATAGAAATCCTTTGGTTTGATCCAAAATGCTATTCATACAGTATTGTGATTCTACCTATGTTTACAGATCATTTAGATCATTTCAATTATTTGATTTATGTAACTTTCCAGCTCATTTAAAATTTGTTTTCTTGTATATCAGGGATCAAAAATCAGGCTTTCCTTTCCATCTAGTATTATTGTAACATGTTTCCTCAATAAAAACATTTCTTTTTCCCTTACTTTTCATTGCCTACTTGGTGATGAATTATTAAAATAGTTTGCAGTATATATTTTATTTTTTGTATCTTTAATTTATGTCTTTGTGCTTCTACTTCCAATTGTTTCTTTTTAAATATTTCAATACCTCATTCTTCTTTGCTGAAGACTGATATACTTCTTATCATTTCATCATAAAAGAATTACTTTTTGAAACCATTTAGAAAATATAGAATTGGGTTGGAGAGATGGCTAAGAGGTTAGGCCTCTGCTTCACAAGCAGAAGGTCCCAAATTTGGATACCGGATACCACGTTTGAAAAAAAAAAAAATTCCAGGCAGAAATGGTGATGGCTTGTACTTCTGGCCTTCAAAGGCAGAGCCTGGGAAATTCCATAGCAAAGCAAAAAGTGAGGTAAAGCAATTCATTATGATTCCCGAAGTCACCCTTGTGCCTCCACCCTTGGTGCCCTCAGATACACACACACACACACACACACACACACACACACACACACACAGAAGAAAATATAGAAGGAATGAAGATAAGTAAAAATTACTTGTAATCCAATCAGAGATAACTATTGTGTTAGTTTTTTTTTTTTTTTTTAGCAACACCTCTCTCTTCTGGTACCAAGTGTGTTAGTTTCGTCTCCCCATTGTTGAACATATATAGGATTCAAACAACTGAAGGGAATCAAGGGTTTACTCCAGCTCAAGGTTCTGTGGGCATACAGCTGGCTATTTTTGTTCGCCCATGTCAAACCTGTTGGTTGCCCATTGTTCATCAGCACTTAGTAGGGCCCAAGGGTTTCTCCCAAGTTCTCTCAATAGAAACATTTCAAAAAGAAATGTCTCGCCCAATCATTTACATTTGAGAACTAATGACTTAAGCTCATGTGAAATTCTAACAAAAACATTAAGGTTTAACTGGTCAGAAATGGGATTCAAGTTTGGGGATTTGTGTGCGTGTGTCTGGACACTTCAGTGTGTGCTTGTGGAAGCCCAAAGGTGACATTGGGAATCACCCTGGATTGCTCTTCCTCTTTATTGCTTTGCTCTGGGGTTTCCCAGGCTCTGCCTTCCAAAGCCAGAATTATAGGCCACCATCATCTCTGCCTGACATTTTTATGTGGGATCCAAAGTCATGTCCTTTTGTCTGCAAGGCAAAGGCTTTAACCCCTGAGCCAACTCTCCAGCCCTTACAAATGTTTCTCTTTTTTAAATTTTTTTATTATTATTTATTCAATTGTGCATGTGTACGTGTATGTGTGTACTGTGTGCGTGTGCACATGTGTGTGTATGTAGAACCACAGGCGAATTCGGGAACCACCATGGACCGCCTCCACCTCCTCCTTGTTTACTCTGCCCCACAATTCACAGGTTCTGCCCTACTAGTACCAGAAACGCAGGCCGCCCCGCTTCTGCCCGGCATCTATACGTGGGGTCTAGGATCCGAATTCAGGACCTTCCACCTGCAAACCAGAAGCTTAACCCCTGAGCCACCTCTCCAAATGTTTCTAATTGTAGCTAAGTGTTGGAAATGCTGCTATTCATATTTTCTTTTTTTTTTATTTATTCAATTGTGCATGTATGCGTGTGCATGTATGTGTGTGTGTGTATGTATGTTTGTGTGTGTGTAGAACCACGGACGAATTAGCAAACCACCATGGACACCTCCACCTCCTCCTTGTTTACTCTGCCTCGGGATTCACAGGCTCCGCCCTACCAGGACCAGAAGCGCAGGCCGCCCCCACTTCGGCCCGAGGTCTATAGGTGGGGTCTAGGATCCGAACTCAGGACCTTCTGCTTTCAAGGCAGAGGCTTAACCCCTGAGCCACCTCTCCAGCCCCATCATATTTTCTATTAGATATTTTCATATTGAAAGTGGATTTTCATAATAAAATAAAATTTAAATTTAAATGTCTTCAAATTTCCTTTTCATCAAAATCAGAGAGGACTGATACAGGGAGCTAGATTTAAATTGTACCTTGGGACCTGTCACTTAATGACTGCTTCTTCCTTAGGAAGATGCTACAAGAGGTAGAAAATACCTTGAAAGGGAGTAATTGGTGAGAAAGAAAATGGGAGTTCATCATAACTTTCAGATATGTAATCTTAGTCTCTTCTGCGTGCCTGGGTGGTGGGGACTATCATCTCCAGAACCCTTAAGACTTATTTTGGAACACCTCCCACTCCAACTAGAGGCAAGGGAGGAAGATATCTTCCCCGAGGGACTCTGAAGATGGAATAGGACATTGACTGTAATAGTCTTCTTCCTTCCTGTGACACTTCACAGACCTAAGGTCTTACTGCTATAAGGCTATCTTTAAAAGAACCTTAGGGGCTGGAGAGGTGGCTCAGGAGTTAAGCCTTTGCCTTGCAGGCGGAAGGTCCTGAGTTCAGATCCTAAACCCCACGTATAGACGCCAGGCGGAAGCGGGAGCGGCCTGTGTTTCTGGTCCTGGTAGGGCGGAGCCAGGAGCTACAGACAGGAGGATCAAAGACTGGAAGTCTCCCTCTGCTACAATAATGAGTCTGAGGCCTGTCTGGTCTTCTGAACTTCATGAACTCCCATCTCAACAAACAACCTTAGTTACTAACTGATTGGAAAACAAAAACAAAAACAAAAAAAAAAAAAAACGGGGTTCTTGTAAAGTGAGGGAACTGCAATAGTTGTAACAAGGAGATTCTTAATTACTCCTTCACATGGGGGGAAAGAGTGTGGGAGGACATAGGAGCTGAGACTATTAATTAGTAGAAGGCAGGTGAGCCCAGCACCTGTCACACCAGTGGGCACACACTTCCTACCCAAAGGACACTACTTATACCCTTCTCTTTCTATTCTACCTGATTCAGACGAAATGACGATGGCAATTATGCCAGTGGAAGTTTCAGAGTCTGTACACATCTATTCAGACCTGGGAAGAGGAAATGGATTGAAAGCTTGTATATAAACTTGCTGCTTGTCCTTCCTTTCCCCCTTATTTTGCTCTTTTATATTGAATGTATATATGAATATATATGAATATAATATATATGAATATGTATATTCAATGGAAGACAGGGTTGTAAATGAAACTCCACAAGGAAAAAGAAGTGATAAGTTAGATTATTGGGACAAATCATTACTGGGAGTTTAACATATTTGTTGTAATAACTAGAAAAGAGTTAGGTATAAGCACACACAATACGGTATGAGTACATACAAAAGCCAGTTAAGTCCAGCATGAATGAAGAGGTGGGTGAAAAATGTACTTGATTTTGAGGCAAACTTTTATATAATCAATATGTGTCAATATTGCTTTAACCTATTACAGTTAGCCTGTATGTTGCTGATAAGTTCATAATCAAACACGTTAAAAGAACAAGGGTTTTATTTTTGGCTTATGTATGTATGGTTACAGTTCTTACTACAATTTGGCAGGAGAGCTCACACCAATACTAGGGGCCAAGAGAACTGACCACACTTTATCCACAGGACCACTGAAGGAGAAGTAAACTTTCCTTGCATGTCTGTCCAAGCATGCAAAGAATGCCAACTTTCTTAACCAGCTTGTTCCCTTTTACCTATCTGTCCAAGAACTAATCCCACCCACCACAGGTTGGACCTTCCTCATCAATTAGACAATCTCTTCCAGGTTGCTGCGGGGCTTAACTCAGCTACTAAATTCTTTACAAATGTGCCCAGAACTTAAGTCTTCAAGTGTCAAGTTGACACCTATATCCAAATCCGCTGTATTTGGAAGTGGAACTTCGAGAGGACAGAAGATTGAAAAAGTTCTTAATTATCATATTGTGTTTATTAGGATGCTGTCATAGTTGGGCACAGGTGTCAACTTGACAGTTGAGGGTTTGAGCTCTGGGCACATTTGTAGAGAATTAGTGGTTGAGTTAGGCCCAGAGCAAACCCGCAGCAGACTGTTTAGCTGATGGCGAAGGCTCAGCCCATGGTGGGTGGGATTAGGCCCTGGAATAAAATGCAGACAGCTGGTTGAGAGAGTTGGCATTCTTTTGTACACTTGGCTAGACATGCTGGTCTGGCAAGGGGCTGGTTGTCCCTCTCTCAGCCATTACGTAGAGATGGTGTGGCCAGTTCCCTCAGCCTTGGTGTTGGCATGAGCTCTTCTGTCAACTGGATTGAGAACTGTAACAAGATAATCTCAAGAGAGAATAAACCCCTTGTTCCCTTAAGCCGTTTGATGGTCATTTATTAGCAATCATGCAGGTGAACTATAACAGATGTCTTAATTATCCTAACCCCAAAGAATATTATTTTTAATCCAATACAAGAGAAGTTTGTATTTTTGATTGCCAATGCACAATTAGGAAGTAAAATACTGTTTCAAATAAAATACTGTTTAAATAATATTTAAGTGATGAGGACAGGACCAGCAATTTTTTTTGCCCTTCCTTTGAACTGTCATATACATTTCACATGCAAGAAGTTTGCTGGTTCCATTGCCTGACATCATATATTTGAACATTGGCCAAAAACATCTTGAAGAAAACTACTTAATTAGAAATAATGAAAAAATGATATTATCTTCATACCTACTACCTTGTTAGTAATAGTACAAAAGAAAATATATTTTCAGCATACAATGAAGGAAAATCTCAGAAAAATGTCATTTCCTACTAATATATTTATTCCTAAGGCATGATCATATATAGTCCAAAGTAAAATATATCCATCCATCAGAAAAGTTTACAGATAAAAATCACTCATGTTTGGATGAGTTATTTGGGTAAAAGCATGATTTGCTTGATTGCTATAGTGGGTAATGAACCCAGCATCTTTCACATACTAGGCAAGCATTCATCTATCACTGAGCTAAATCCTCAGTCAAAGAGAACTTTTTGTTTTATAAGGGTCACTCAGGAAGTTGCTCAATTCATTCAAGATGTCATATACAACTTGGAAGGGATGGAGGGAGAGAGGGGACCGGGATACGTATTAAGCTTGTATGATTGGGGAAAAATAAATAAATATAAATTTTAAAAAAAGATGTCCTATTTGGGGCTGGAGAGGTGGCTCAGGGGTTAAGCCTCCGCCTTGCAGGCGGAAGGTCCTGAGTTCGGATCCCAGATCCCACGTATAGACGCCAGGCGGAAGCGGGGGCGGCCTGCGCTTCTGGTCCTGGTAGGGCAGGAGCCTGTGAATCCCAGGGCAGAAGGAGGTGGAGGCGTCCATGGTGGTTCGCGAATTCGTCCGTGGTTCTACACATACACAAACACAGACACAGACACACACACACACACACAGACACACACACACACAGACACACAGACACACACACACACAGACACACACACACACATGCGCGCACATACACACGCCCATGCGCAGTTGAATAAAAAAAAAAAAAGATGTCATATTCAAGAGCAGGAATAAATTCTCAGTGAAACACTTGCAAATGTAGGCAAAGAAGCATAAATATATGCATATATATACATGTATATATGATAGGAATATTGAAAGGATATTTATCTATATAATTTTATTCTATGTACTGTGGAGTCTTTTGCTCATTTCAATGTTTTGGGATGGATCTGAGTATACATTCTTACACTCCTAGCACCCATAAATAATGTAATCTTACATCTTTTTTCCAAATTAACCTGCAGCTGTTTTACCTAATCGCCAGGCAAATTATTAGGGTACATCCAATCAAACTAAGATTCATCGAAATACTACACCCAACTTTATACATATTCATACCTTGACCCACAAGCTCACTCCCCTGGAAAATGATAACCAGAAATACTAATCATAGAAACCATCTGTTGGGGCTGGAGAGATGGCTCAGGGGTTGAGCCTCTGCCTTGCAGGCGGAAGGTCCTGAGTTCAGATCCCAGATCCCACATATAGATGCCGGGCGGAAGCGGGGAGGGGGGGCGGCCTGCGTTTCCGGTCCTGGTAGGGCAGAGCCTGTGAATCCCGGGGCAGAGTAAACAAGGAGGAGGTGGAGACGTCCATGGTGGGTCCCGAGTTCGTCCGTGGTTCTACACACACACACATATATATATATATATACACACACGCACCCACACATGCATACACACACAATTGGATAAATAATAATAATAAAAAAGAAACCATCTGTTGCAGTTGGTCTGAATAGTTGCTGATAAATGACTATCAAATGGCTTAAGGGAATAAGGAATTTATTCTCTTCCAATTATTGGTTATAGTTCATAGGCCAGCTTGACGGGAGAGCATGCATCAACACCAGGGTTGAGGGAACTGGCCACACCATCACCACATAATGGCTGAGAAAGGGATGATCTTTACTTGTCAGATCAGCACGTATGACCAAATGTACAAAAGGATGTCAACTTCCTCAACCCGCTCTCAGTGTTTTATTCACCTTTTCAGGGCCTAGTCCCACCCACCATAGGCTGGGCCTTCTCCATCAGCCAGACAATCTCCTGCAGGTTTGCTCTGGGCCCAACTTAATCATCAATTCTCCACGAATGTGCCCAGAGCTCAAACCCTCTACTGTCAAGTTGACACCTGTGCCTAACTATGACACCATTTTACTGAACCTAAGGAAATGGCTCAGCGAGTAAAGAAAGACCCTTGTGGCCAAGCTTGGCGCTCTCAATTCAATCACCATTCCACATAACGGTGGAAGGACTGAAAACTTCCAAGTTATCTTCTGACCTCCACACGTGCTCCTCAAGGCCTGAGGTATCTGAAAAATCCAGCCAACTAAACAAACCCCAGCATCACAATTGAACACTATTGTTTAACATTCTCTGTGGACTTGTCATAGTACCCGATTCATAGAATCATACATCCCCGACATCCCCATGCGGTAACAAAGGTAACAACACTTTGAGGAACGCTGATCCATGCTCCTCTTGCAGAATCCCGCACTTCCTCACACTCCCACCGCGGATCACCTACATTCACTGCAGAGCACCTTTTATCCCTAACCCTCTACCCCCCAACCCCCTTTCCCACTCCTCCTCTAGTCGCGGGAAGCAGCCGTAGGAAAGCCAATTCAACCCTCTCTGCGCCTGCGCGCTGGGGATAGCGCCCAGGATTCCCGCGCAGTCTCCGCGGCGCCGAGAGCCGAGGACCCCCTAATGCAGCATGGGAGTCGCGACGTCTGCAGCCTCGTAGTGCATTTCCCAGCGGCACCGGGCTCGAGTGACCCTCCAACGCAGCTGTCAGTCACGGGCTCAGCCTTCCAGAGCCGACTTCGTGCGGGCGCCGCGCGCTGTGCAGGCGCCGCGCGTCGGGGAGCTGCGGGATCTGCGCTCTCCGGAGCGCGGGCGCTGCTGTCTAGAGAGCGGGACGCTTCTCCGAGCCCTGTGCGGCCCGAGGGTGGTGAGCCCCCCATTCCCTGCGACCGGGTTTTTTGTTTTTGTTTTTGTTTTTGTTTTGAAGGGAAACCATTTGAGCTTCCAGGAATGTGGTGATGCACCTGTTAGCTCAGCACGCGGGAGATGGAAGGCGGTGCATCAGGAGCCCAAGGCCCACCTCGGCTACATAGCGAATTCGAGCCTAGCTTGGGCTACATAAGACTGTCTCAAAAAAAAAAAGTTTTTTTAAAAAAATTTCATTTAACATTCTGGCTTGCGGGTGGGGTCTCTGTGGACCTAGCTGGGAATGCAGAGGGTCGTGTAGTGCTGAGTCTTTAGCGACGCTGCTCTTTCCCTAGTGGTTTGAGTGATCTGGTTCATGCAACCCGTAATTTAATACGGGGCTCGATTTGTGGCACAGTTTATTTTCAAATACGAGCCCCTGGTTCTGGCCTCAGCTCTGGAATTGACTGCGAAGACAGATCACCAAGGTGGAAATTGGTGGTAGAATGAGACCCGGTGTGAAGGTGTCCCCAGAGCCAGCTTGGAGCCAGCTGCTAGGTCGGTCAGTTTAAAATATAAACAAATAAACAAACAAGAAAAAGCATGAGGGGCTGGAGAGGTGGCTCAGGGGTTAAGCCTCCGCTTTGCAGGCGGAAGGTCCCGAGTTCGGATCCCAGATGCCACGTATAGACGCCAGGCAGAAGTGGGGGCGGCCTGCGCTTCTGGTCCTGGTAGGGCGAAGCCTGTGAATCCCGGGGCAGAAGGAGGTGGAGGCGTCCATGGTGGTTCGCGAATTCGTCCGTGGTTCTACACATACACATACACAGACACATACACACACGCGCGCGAGTGAGCACATACATACACACATGTACACAGTTGAATAAATAATAATAATAATAAAAAAAATTAAAAAAAATTTAAAAATCCCATAAATCTGATTTTATTTTGCAGGACCTGGAAACATATGGTGGTCTCCTGAAATATAACCTATCCATTAATTTAGTTTCTGAGTCTGTCGTCCATAGTGAATGGCAGAGAACTTGCCAATATGTCCTGGCCCCAGTGTAGTCATTATGTCCCCGTTGGTTACATGTCCATTTTTCAAATCTATACACTATTTATTTGCATGTCCATTTTGCAAATCATTCATTATTTCCTGTTAACTTTTACTAAGCGTTCACGTGGTGTAGAAATAAGATTCATGGAAATGACAGTAACAAAGAATTAGTGATTTTTTTTTAAAGACAGTTTCCATTTATAGCCTTAGCTGTGGACTAGGCTGTCTTTGAACTTGGTGTGAATCTCCTGCCACTTCCTCCAGAATTCTGAGATTTCAGTCATGTACCATACTCCTTTGTTAAAAGTGAAAATATACCTACTTGAAATCACACTGACTTTAAATTAGAAAAACGAAGTAAGGTAGGAAGATGGGCTTCCTTCTTTTTGGTCAGTGACAAGGACTTTGCATTTTAAAGTTTTTAGGATAGAAATGAATTTGGTAGTTTGAGGAGAGAGATCTGTTTTGGCTAGTGGAGTTTTCTACCCTGCAACTCCCCTGGTCTATCTTGAAGGTTTTGAAGTTCTAGTCAGGATAAGTTTATTTCAGGCCACATGTTTTTTTGTCTGGTGTGTAAGAAGTAGTGTGGGATAATGGCTGATAATTGGATGGAAACTGGGTTCATTCCTGACTCTGACACTTGCTAGGTAGGTGAACTTGGGTGGATTATTCAGCTTGTCTTTGTCGTGCTTTTTCTTTAATTACAAAATGAGAATGATGATAATGGTACCTGCCTCATGGGATTATTGCGAGGATTTAGATAAATCAGTAGAATAAAGTCTTTAGGCCAGTGCTTGGCATATAGTAAATGCTCAGTAAACATCATCTGTTATTATTATGTGATTCATGGTCATTCCCACTCTGCTTTCTGTAGATCAGAAACAGTGACAGTGTGAGATTGGTTTAGTTAACACTGACACAATGCTGAGTCATTTACAGTCTTCTAGAAAGCAATAACTCCTTGAAATAGTTTAGAGAATTTTAAATTTTTACTTATTTCATGATTTCATATGTATATATATAATATACTTTGATATATTCTCTCCCCATAATGTTCTCTTGTCAGAATTTCTGACTGCACCTGCCTGTACTAAGTTTATACTTAATAATGTGGAAATTAAGTAAATAAAAATAATGCAGTAGAATATTGTGCAGTTAATAAAAACTTTTAAGAGTTAGTCATGAGGAAAACAGGTTTGTATGTAATGTTAAGTCACACCAAGAGTTATGACCGTTAATTTTCAAGTCACTGTTAAAGTATGTGTCAGTTGCATTATTCACACTGAAATTTGAAGGAATTTTATTGCATATAAACTGCTTATTTAATGAAATAGAGGCACTTTATATAGACCATCAATTTTGTGCCAAACACATTGATGTTTTATATTATGCATACGTTCTCTTATTATGACTGGAGTTTTTATAAACTGACATTGTGAACATTCACAGAAGAAACTGGATAAGGTCCTTATTTGAATCAGTGTAATAAAAGGGTATTCAAAAAAGGGTGTTTTCAGATTCTTTATTTTCTTATTGTTGGCACCCATTTCAGGAAATCCATCTGCTTAGTTCTCTTAATAAATGAAAGCATACAGAATTATAATACTTTAAAGGAGACAAAAAACTATAACCTAATCATAAGTCTTATATTTCTGTGTATGTCAAAAAGGAAGTGTCCATAACTTACTTTTAATTTGACAAAACTTTCCAAGCATCAACAATTTAAAATTGTAAAGATGTCATTTACCAAGTCTTTTTTGCCTAAATAAGTAAATTATTTATTTCATTTTTGTGTGTGCTTGCGTGCGTGTGTGCATGCGTGTGCGTGCGTGCGTGCGTGCGTGTGTGTGTGTGTGTGTGTATTAGAGAGCACTGTGTGTCCCTGTGGAGATTCAAGGGTGTCGTTAGGAATCATCCTGGATTGCTTCTATCTCCTTTTTGCTTTGCTCTGGGATTTCCTAGGCTTTGCCCACCAGGGCCAGAAGTGCTGCTACAGCCATTTCTGCCTGGAGTTTTTACATAGGATCTGGAATCTGAACTCCGCTCCTTTTGCTTGCAAGGCAGAGTTTTAACCTTTGAGCCATCTCTCCAGCCCTACCAAATGTCTTAGCTTCACAACATTTCTGTAATAAATCCATGACCCAAATGATTTAGGGGAACAAGCAGGTTTTTATTGCTTATGATTTCAAAGTACAATACATCATGGCAGAAGATGACAGAAGAGTTGTCAGCAGAAACTGAACGGACTGACCACACTGTGTCCACAGCCAGGGCAGAGGGAAAGGACCAATTTCTAACTTTATTCATCTGCCCAGGAAATGGTCTCACCCACTGAGTCTTCTCATATCAGTTATACAATTAAGATTATCTTCTCCAGGCTTGCCAGAGGTCTGTCTTAACTAAATCGTTGAAGGTGTGCCCAGGGGCCCAAGGTCAAATTGATATCTGATACCAACAAGCACAGCAAGATAGTAAAGCAAGGTCTTTCAAGGAATTGTGAAAGATTTATGCAGTCACCTCTGAAGTCCCAGAATCTTTTTTTTTTTTTTTTTAATGTGGGACCTGGGATCCGAACTCAGAACCTTCTGCTTGTGAGACAGAGTCACAACCCCTGAGCCATCTCTCCAGGCCCCCAAGTCCCAGAATCTTAAAAAAAAAAAAACAAAAACAAAACTCCAGTGTACCCACAGTTCCACAACCATCTTTTTTTTTTTTTTTTCAACACTGGTCTCATGAAACCCTGACTGGTCTCAAACTTATTTAGTAGTTGAGGATGACCTTGAACTGATCCTCCTGCCTCTTAACTATTAAGTGCTAGAATTCCAGGCATGCACCACCAGTCCAGAGTCCAAGACTTAATAATAGAAAAATGAGTAAGATGTTAACACTTAGAAGTATCCACATACTCTGTATTGGGCAGCCTAATATGATTAACATCTTGTTACCATTATATATAATTTTATCACATTGGGATATAAACACATATACCAATTATAATCATATTTATAATGTATTTTTAAGCTTTTAAAATGCTTATGAGAAAGGGAAAGACAGAGAAGGGGGAAGGGAGAGAGAGAGAAAGAGGAAATGCATGCATACATATCATGGCTAACAGGTAGATGCCAGAAGACAACTTGCAGAAGTCAGTTTTCTCCTACCATATGGGTTTCTAGGTCACCAGTTGAATGCAGGTAGGTGTCTTACCAGCTGAGCTACCTTGCAGGTTCTGGTCTTGAACTTCTAAATTCAAGTGATCTTTCTGCCTTTCCCTCTCAAGTAGCTGAGATTACAGTTACGTTCTATTATACTTGGCTCATGTAAGAGTTTATAGCTTGTGTACATGTGTGTGATATGTGCACAGGTCTACATGCCTGTGTATCTGTGGAGGTCAAAACTTGGGTGTTCTCTTCTGTTGCTCTAACTTTTCTTTTTTTAAGACAGTTCTCTTACTGTCATGCCTGCTATTCTTTGAAGTATATGAAATAAAATAAACTTGTTTTCTTCATTAAGCTCTGATTTTTTTAAATTTATTTTTTCCACTCATACAAACTTGATAGATACCCCATTCCCCTCTCTCCCTCCACCCCTCCCTGGATCCCTTTGCTCCCTCTCTCCTTTTCCCCTTCCTTTACCCCCTCCCTCCTTTTCTCCCAGTGCCCCCCCCCATTCCTGGAGCATCCTTTAGTGTGCATGTCAAACTTCCCTCTGGGTCCTCCTCTCTGATGAGGTGTAAGGACTCAGTAGCATTGCCTAGAGCTTTTTTTTGTGTTCCCCTTTAGTATAGGAACACTATTGTGGCTGTTAATCCCTTGCCTCTAAGGATTTTAGAGCCTGTGATCCATGCTAGACTTTGGGGGGTCAATGACATGGTCATTGCGCAGGTCATGCAAAGTCCTATTATGATTACTTCGGCCCTAATGTGTGTGGAGTATCTTGCATATCATTGCTCTTCCCCATCTTTACGCTTTTACAATCTTACCGCCCCCTCTTCCACAAATTTCCCTGGAGCTCTGAAATTTATAAATTAGTATCACTAGATATGATTATATATGTATGTAGGAAATCTCAAAGAATATCGGAAGAACTTGGATTTAATAAGCAAGTTTAGCAGAAGTACAGGATATAGCTCAGTGTATAAAAGTCATTTCTTGTGTGTGTATGTATGCATATGTATGTGTATGTCTTCCATTTGTGGTATGATATATATGTACGTATACTCTTTGTGTCGAAGTGTGTGTCGAAGTCTGTGGAGGTCTGATGCTGAGTGTCTTCCTTTATTGCTCTCATTTTTAAAAATATTTACTGTGTGTGTTTTGTATGTGTGCACAGTGCATGCATGGAGGTCAAAGAGCAACTTATGAAAATTACTTCTCTGCTTCCACCATGTGGGCTTCAGGGATCAAAATTGCATTGTCAGGTTTTGCAGTAAATGTCTTACCTATTGGACCATCTCACTGGCTCCCGCTTCATTTTTTGAGACAAGATCTTTCACTAAACTCAGAGCTCACTGAATCAGGTGAACATAGACTAGCTGCCTAGCAATCTTCCTGTCCCCACCTCCCCACCATTAAGATTACAGATGTGTATCACCATGTCTAGCTTTTTAACATGGACTCAGGTCTTCATGCTTATGCAGCAGGCACTTTACAAACAAAGCCATCTATAGTGATGAATGCAGTATAGGGAAAAACACTGCCATTTCAATTTCAAGTACTTAAGGATAAATTTCAACTATACGTGTGTGTGTGTGTGTGTGTGTGTGTAAAACATACACATGAGTGGTTTTTAATGTAGAAGACTAAAATTGAAAGAAATATATTCTCATCACATACAGATTTTTTAATGGACTAGAAAGTATTTTAAATACTGTTAATATGTCTTCAATAATGTAGTAATTATATATATATACATATATATACATATATATATATATATATATAATATAGCAATTCATGTAGTAATTAGCAGAAAAAAAGATAAAGCCATCAAGGCATGGTGATGCACACCTATAATCCCAGAACCTGGGAAGTCCAGGCAGGAGGATCATGAGATTGAGGTTGGCTTGAGCTGCATAGAGAGACATTATCATAAGAAGAGGAAGAGGAGAAAAATTGGCTCCTTGGATAAAGATGCTTGCTATGCAAGTTTAATGCTCAGAGCCCATAATGGAGAAAACTAACTCTGGCAAATTGTCCTTTGACCTCCACACATGCACAGTGGCATGTGAGTACATACACACAACAAAAATTAAACCATAGGATCCACTCAGGTGGCAAAAAAGTATTATTTATATATTTATTTTGCCTGTATGTGTATCAGAAGGCACTGTATGTCCTTGTGGAGGACCAAAGGTGACTTCAGGAATCATCCTGGATTGCTTCTACCTCCATTTTGCTTTGTTCTGGAGTTTCTCAGGCTCCACCCCCAGGGCTGGAAGTTCGGGTCTCCATCAGTTCCACTTGGCGTTTTTCACATGGGGCTTGGGATTCGAATTCAGGACCTTCTGCTTGCAAACCACAGTCTTAACCCTGAGTCATCTCTCCAGCCTGCAAAGAAGTATTTGACATAAGATAACATTTATTCATGGGGTGAAGGAAGACTATCAAGAAGTAAAGGGAGATCTAAAGTATTTTTTATGAAAAACTCCTCAGCTAACACCATGATGGTATAAGACAAATGTTTCCATCCTAAGACCAGAAAGGAAATAAAAAATAAAAATAAATAAAATTCAGCATTTTATCGGGAGTTCTAGACAGTCAAGGAAAGGAAAGTTATCCAGATGAAAAAGAACCAAAACTGCCCTATTATCAGGAGTCATAATCTTATATGTAGGAAATATTGAAGTAATAAGAGTCAGACCTCTAAGAAACAAAAAGCAGTTCACTCCAAAAATCCATATGTAAACATCAGTTGTCTTTCTATATACTAGCAATCAACAATGTAAAAATAGAATTTAAATAATTTTCTTTTAAAATATTTAAAAGGCCCTTCCCCTCCACTCCGCCGCCCGCCCGGGACGCGCACGTGGTCCAGCCGGGCCTCACCGCGCCGCGACCCAGGTAAGCTCGGTCCTTGCCCACTCCCAGAGCCCCAGGCCGACCGAGTGAACCCAGCTCCTCCCACCATCCAGCCAGAGCCGCGCGCGCAGGGCCTGGAGGAAGAGAGGGCACCCCCTCTGCGCCCGGACCCCGCACTCAGGTCCCCCGGGTTTAAATAGCGCCCCGCGGACGCCCCATCCTTCCATCCCCTCCACTCCGCCCGGGACGGGCCTCGCCTTGCTGCAATCTAGGTAAGCTCGGTCCCCGCCCCCCTAGAGCCCCAGGCCAAATAATTCATTTTAGTGAAAAACGCACAGAAATTAAAAGAAGATCTTAAGAGTTAAAACGACAATGCCAAAGTAAAAGTGCAAATCCATGAGAAACAACACTCAATTAACAAATCTCCCACTGAAGGAATTAATCCCATATTGTTAGACTCCAACGAGAACAAACCCATGGAAAATGGCCAAGAAAGCCTGACCCAGGATAACGACCTTCAAAATATGATCATTACCATGTTCAATACTATGAAAGAGGAAATCCGGGAGGAATTAAATAATCGAATCAATCGCTTTGAGGAGGAACACAACGGACACATGGAGGAGTTGAGAAAAACAGTGCAAGAATCAAAAACTGGCATAGAGCAGTTAAAGCAGACTCAAGCAGAGTTTAAAACTGAGCTAAAAGGCAAGTTATCTTCAACCCAGAATTCCACAGAGAGTCTTATCAGCAGAACTAACGAAGCAAAAAACAGAATTTCAGATCTTGAAGATAAAGTGGGAGTATTAACCAGCTCAATGGAAGAGATTGTTAAAGCCAAAAAGATGCTTGAGAGAAATATCCAGGAGATATGGGACACCCTGAAGAAGCCCAACATGCATATTCATGGAATACGAGAGCAAGAATCTCAAAATACCACCCCTGAGGAAATTTTTCAAACGATCATCAAGGAAAACTTTCCTCATCTAAAAAAAGAGAGGCCCATTCATATACAAGAGGCATTCCGCACCCCAAACAGATACGACCAAAATAGAAGCACACCGCGGCAAATAATAGTTAAAACACTCCACATTCAAGATAAAGAACTGGTGCTGAGAGCTTCAAGGGAGAAAAAACAAGTCACTTTTAAAGGTAAACCTATTAAAATAACAAATGACTTCTCAGTCGAAACAGTAAAAGCAAGAAGAGCTTGGAGAGACACACTTCAAGTATTGAATGAGCAAAAATGTCAACCCAGGCTGATTTACCCTGCAAAACTATCAGTCATGATCGAGGGAGAAAGAAAAATATTCCAGCACAAAGACAACTTGAAGGGATACATGTCCACCAAACCAGGCCTTCAAAAAATGCTAGAAATGATACTCAAGCGTGAAGAAAAAAACAGGCATATCCAGGAGAACAGAAGGCAAGTATAACACCATTAAAAGTGAAGCAATATACTTATAAAAACTACTAAACATAATAAATGTCTGGAATCAAAAATAGTTTCACCATTATAACACTTAATGTTAATGGAATTAACTCACTGATCAAGAGACACAGATTACAAATTTGGATTAAAAATCACAATCCATCAATCTGCTGCCTGCAGGAAACCCATCTCACCACAAAAGATAGGCATGCCCTAAAAATGAAAGGCTGGTCAATAATTCTACAAGCTAATGGAAGCAGAAAACAGGCAGGGGTAGCCATTATGATATCAGACAAAGTAGACTTCAAACCAAAGAAAATTATAAGAGACACGGATGGATACTACATTTTAGTCACAGGTACAATTCACCAGGAAGACTTCACAATACTGAACATATATGCACCCAATACGGGCCCCTCTGCATTCATTAAGAAAACCCTACAGCGTCTAAAGCAAGAAATCAACCCCCAAACGATAATTCTTGGGAACTTCAACACCGCCCTCTCAACATGGGATAGATCAACAGGTCAAAAGCTTAACAGAAACACTTTGGAACTTAATCAAACCCTTCAAAGAAATGGACCTTACAGATCTCTATCAAACTTTTCACCCACGCACCAAAGAATACACATTTTTCTCAGCTGCACACGGAACTTTCTTCAAAATAGATCACATACTGGGCCACAAAACGAATCTACACATGTACAAAAAAGTTGAAATTCTAACCTGTGCCCTATCAGACTACCACGGCCTAAAGCTGGACATCCACAACACAACAAACAAGAGAAAACACACTAACTCCTGGAAACTTAACAATATGATGCTGAATGAGAACTGGATTCAGGAAGAAATTTAAAAGGAAATTCAAGATTTCCTGAAAGTGAATGATAATGAAAATACAACTTACCAAAATCTATGGGACACAATTAAAGCTGTTCTAAGAGGTAAGTTCATAGCTCTTAATGCCTACATCAAAAAAATGGAAACATCAGAAATAAACAAGTTAACAATGCAGCTTAAAGCTTTAGAGAAGCTAGAGCAATCTGATCCCAAAAGTAGTAGAAGAGAGATTAGCAAAATAAGGGGAGAAATATCTAAAATCGAGATTAAGAAAATGATAGAAAAAATCAACCAGTCAAAAAGCTGGTTCTTTGAAAAAATCAATAAGATTGATACACCCCTAGCTAAATTAACCAAAAGCAAGAGAGAGAAAACCCAAATTAACAAAATTAGAAATGAACAGGGAGTTATCACTACTGATACCCAAGAAATCCAGAGAATTATAACATCATATTTCAAAAACTTATACTCTGTGAAGTTTGACAACACAAAAGAGATGGATGAATTTCTAAGTAAACACAACCTACCTAAATTGAATCAGGAAGTTGTGAATTATTTAAATAGTCCTATAACATATAAGGAAATTGAAGAAGTAATCTCAAATCTTCCCACCAAAAAATGTCCTGGACCAGATGGATTCAGCACAGAGTTCTACCAGACATTTAAGGAGTTAATAACACCAATACTCCTTAAAAAACTGTTCCATAAAAATAGCAAAGGAAGGAACACTACCAAATTCCTTCTATGAAGCTAATATCATTTTAATCCCAAAACCTAATAAAGATTCACTTAAAAAAGAAAACTACAGGCCGATCTCTCTGATGCACACAGACGCAAAGATTCTCAACAAAGTCTTAGCAAATCGGATTCAAAAACATATTAAAAAGATCATTCACGGGGACCAAGTAGGCTTCATCCCCCGCACACAAGGTTGGTTCAACATACGCAAATCAATAAATGTAATTCATCATGTAAACCAGTCCAAAGTCCAAGACCACATGATACTCGCGATAGATGCATAAAAAGCTTTTGACAAGATCCAACAGCCTTTTATGATCAAAACGCTGGAGACAGTAGGAATGGAAGGAACCTTTATCAATATTATAAAAGCTGTATACAACAAGCCCACAGCAAGGATTATGCTCAATGGGAACAATTGGAAGCATTCCCACTTTGATCAGGAACTAGACAAGGCTGTCCACTCTCACCACTTGTATTCAATATTGTACTTGAAGTCTTAGCTGGAGCCATAAGACAAGAAAGGGACATAAGAGGGATTCAAATCGGCAAGGAAGAAGTCAAGCTATCCCTATTTGCAGATGACATGATCTTATACCTGAGTGATCCCAAAAACTCCACCAGGAATCTTCTGGAACTAATTGAGAAGTTCAGCAGGGTGGCAGGATACAAAATAAATGTGCAAAAATCAGAGGCCTTCCTATATGCCCAGAATGAAAGAAGTGAAAAAGCCTTGAGAGAAACAATCCCATTTACTATAGCCCCTAAAAAAATGAAATACCTTGGTATAAACCTAACCAAGGAGGTAAAAGACCTTTACAATGAAAACTTTAAAACCCTAAAGAAAGAAATAGCAGAAGACACCAGAAGGTGGAAAGACCTCCCTTGTTCCTGGATTGGCAGAATCAACATCGTAAAAATGACCATCCTACCAAAGGCAATATACAAATTCAATGCTATACCAATTAAAATCCCAAAGCAATTCTTCAAAGAAGTTGATCAAATAATCTCAAAATTCATATGGAGACACAAAAGACTCAGGATAGCAAAGACAATCCTGAGTAACAAAAACACTGCTGAAGGTATTACCACACCGAACCTTAGTCTATAGTACAAATCCATAGTTATAAAGACAGCCTGGTACTGGCTCCAAAATAGACACACAGATCAAAGGATAAGGATTAAAGACCCAGATATAAGCCCACAAAATTACAGTCATTTGGTCTTTGACAAAAGGGCCCAAAAAATCCAATGGAAAAAGAACTGCATCTTCACCAAATGGTGCTGGTAAAACTGGATCTCCACATGCAGAAGATTAAAGCTGGACCCGTACTTGTCACCATGTACAAGACTTAATTCCAAATGGATCAAGGACCTTGATATCAGGCCAAAGACTATAAAAACCATAGTTGAAAGGATAGGGAACTCCCTCGAGCTGATTGGGCTAGGCCAACATTTCCTAAACAGACATCCAATGGCACAGTCACTGCTATCAACTCTCAACAGTTGGGATCTTGTGAAATTAAAGAGCTTCTGTTCAGATAAAGAGATTGTAACACGAGCTCAAAGGCAACCCACAGAATGGGAGAAAATCTTCACTAACCACACATCTGATAGAACTCTGCTGTCCAGAGTGCACAAAGAACTTAGAAAACTAAACACCAAGGAAACCAATGGCCCAATTAAAAAATGGGCCCTGGAACTTAAAAGAAACTTTACCAGGGCTGAAATTAAAATGTCTAACAAATATCTGAAAAATTCCTCCACTTCTTTAGCCATCAGGGAAATGCAAATCAAAAATTCCCTGAGATATCATCTCACCCCGGTCAGGATGGCAAAAATCCACAATACAAACAACAACAAATGTTGGAGAGGATGTGGAGAGAGGGGAACTCTCCTACATTGCTGGTGGGAATGCAGGCTCATACAGCCACTCTGACGAGCCGTCTGGAGATTCTTAAAGACATTCAAGATTGAAATGCCATATGACTCTGCTATTCCACTTTTGGGAGTAACCCCCATACAGCAGAGGTTCACCTCGATAGCACAAGCACGACCATGTTCATAGCAGCACTGTTTACAATAGCAAAGTCATGGAATCAGCCCAAATGTCCAACAGTTGACGAGTGGATAAGGAAACTGTGGTACATCTATACAATGGAGTACTACTCAGCCATCAAAAATGATGAATTACTGGAATTTGCCGGGAAATGGATGTCATTAGAAACAATTATATTAAGTGAAGTATCCCAGACCCAGAAAATTAAGCGCCGTATGTACTCCCTAATAGGTGGCTCCTAGTACCAAACCCACCCAGCCCACCTAGAGACAGTAATTCCAAGGATTATGAACAGGAGGGATGGGGTAGGAGGGCCACGCCAGAAACAAGGAGAGAAGGGACCATGTTACAGCAGAGAAAATAGGCCTCCATCAAGGACTCAAATAAGTAATGAGACATCTGATTAAATTCACAGACTTTTGTTCCTGATCATTTACTACTGAGGGGGTATGATCTCACCAGAAGAGGAGGGCATATAGTCTGGCAGATAAAAAGTAACCATTGTGCAAATTGGTGATAGACCCCTCCCTCACTGTGGTTTCCCACTTTTATTACATCTACCTTTGAATGTGCTTTTATCACAAGACTCTAGTTTAACACCTTTTTGTCTCTGGCCAGGGGGTAACATACAATGCCCATCAGGAAGGAGTGAAGGAAATTGCAGGAGCAGCAAAACTGCAAAAGAAAATCAACAAACCACAATCCGGAACTTCAGAGACTCTATATATCAACCACCTAGAACTAGGCCAGCTTATTCTCTCCCCATCCTGAAGCTCAGGGAAATTTGCGGAAGAGGGGGCAGTAAGAGTGTAAGAGCAAAAGGATGGGAGGAGCAATGATATGTAAGATATTCCATACAAGTTAGGGCTGAAGCAATCATAATTGGACTTTACATGCCCTGCGCATTGTCCAACACACTGTTGACCTCACAAAGTCTAGCATCTACTAAGGGCACCAAGATCCTTGGAGGCAAAGGATTGGCAGCCACAGCAGTGTTCCTATACCTAAGGGGAACACAGGAAAGGGTTCAGGGAAAGGCCACTGGGTCCCTGTACGTCATCGGAGAGGAGGGCCCAGAGGAAAATCAGGCATGCACAAGAAAGGACTCTCTGGAAATTGGGGCGGGAGGCACTGGAGGATGGGAAGGGAGGGGGGTGGGGAGGGGGAGCAGGGGGTACAGGGGGAGGAGGAGGGAGGGAGGGAACTGGTGTACTTATTAAGTTTGTATGAGCTGAAATAATAATAAAAATGTATTAATAAAAAAATAAAAATAAATAAAATAAAATATTTAAAAGTGTAAAATACCTAGGATTAAATTTAAATACAAGGTGTACACTGAAAAATTGCAAAAAACTACTAGAATTTATTACAACTCTAAATGGGGAGACATCCCACATTCTGAATTGAAAAGTCAATATTAAGATGGAGATACTGCCAAAGTATTCCACAGCTTCAATGCCATCCCCATAAAAATTCCAGTCAGATTTTGTTCTTCTCCCTTGCTCCCTTGTTTTCCCCTCTTCTTCCCCCCTCCTCTTTCCAGTAGTGATAAACTGACCTTCCAATTCGCATGGATCTCAAAGAACCCAGAATAGCCAAAACAATTGCTCAAGGAACAAGGATGATTCATACTTCTTGATTTAGAATTTACTACAAAAACTATGGTAACCTAAATAATATGGTACTGACCAAAGGAAAGAGATGGCCAAGTGTGAATGGCACATGCTGAACTTAGAATACTGAAGTAGGAGGATCTTGGGTTCAAAGCCAGCCTGGGCTACATACTGAAATCTCTCAAGCAAACAAAATGCCCCTCCAAAAGTAAAGTCGAGTCGCAAACTATGAGAAAGACTAGCCAGCCTTTTATGTCTGCCCCCATGTATTTCCTGTGACAGAGTGGAACTTGTCTCTTGAATTACCACCCCAGTATCTCCCAGTGGGTTCTCTACCTCTACTCAGTTACAGCCCCTTCAAAAGTAGATGCCACTGTGGGATGAGCTTGCAAGATACTCGGCGGGTATACCTGTGAAGGGGAAGCAGTGGGAGACTTTTGTGTGGTGAGCTGGACTGTCTGACACCCCTGAAGAGAGAAGGACCAAAGAAAGGTTGGTGGCAGAGCCATCCTCTCTACAATGCTAAGCAAGCTTGGGAGCCATCAAGTCCCTGGGAAGAGTAACCTCGGGTCTTAGAGGCATGTCTGTTGCCACACAATGAAGTCTTAGGGAGACTACAGTCTCCCCAACCACTCAAAAATCTTAAGTATTCCATGTTGAAGGATGAGTGAGGTTTCCCCACCTCGCCCACTAGAGGCTCTGGCTGACTTTTGGTGTTTGGACTCTGTACAGTTGTACTTGGAATAAACTCTGCAGTTTATCTGATGTTCCTGACACAACTGAACTGCTCTGTCTTTCTGATAATAGCCCCAAGCCATGGAAGGAAGAGATTCTGGACACTTGAGTGTCAGGCTAATTGCAAGTCCACTGGTGGGTATAGACACAGTTCTGAGGAGCTCCGCTAAGCTTGGAAGACAATGCATACTGCTTGCGCCTGGCATCCTCTCACGTCTCCACTCCTAAGGGCTGTCTCTAACTTCCTTGGTTGGCATCACCCTCTGTAGTCACCAGTGACACACTGCATGCCAAATTTAACAGCTTTTCTGTAGTCATTCTGTGTCCCCAACTCGTGTGTGTGTGTGTGTGTGTGTGTGTGTGTGTGTGTGTGTGTAGGAGAGGGTATTTTGTGTGCCCCTAGAGGCTGATGGGTGACTTTGGGAATCATCCTGGATTGCTCTACCTCCTTGCTTTGCTCAGGGGGTTTCCCAGGCTCTTTTTCCAGCATTCTTGAAGGTCACTTCCATTTCCAGCCAATGTTTTTTACATTGCAGATATTTTTGCTTGGAAAGCAAAGGTTTAAATCCTGAGCCATTTTTCCAGCCCTTGTGCCCCCCTAACTTTCTGTGAGGTGCCACTGGGACACCACCTCCCCCCTTCTACTGCGGTCACCATTTCTTCCATGGCCTACTCGTCATCTTGCTTTCTTGCTAGTGCTCGCTGTTGCCACTCACTTCTGGTGGTCTTCTGTTGCTAGACACATTCTTGAGCTCTACTTCTAGCCCCAAGTCTGTAACCAAAGTCAGCTGGACTTTAAAAGTCAAAGGCTTTTAAATTTTCTTGAAGAGTTGTTAGAAGTTTAATGGGGCAGGTGATCTTAGGGAAAAAACCCTATACTGGCACACTTTCAAAGTATCCTTCCAGGCCAGCGAGTTAAACAAGCCTAATGACCTGACTTGGATCCCTGGAACCCGTGTAAAGATAGAAGAAGAGAACTGACTCCATAGAGCTATTGTCTGACCTCCATATGGGCACTGTGGCACAAGAACATGCTCGCGGGCACACACACACACACACACACACACACACACACACACACATACACACACACACACACACACACAATATTGTTTAGAGCATCCTTTTGTGTACTACAGTTAAATCTTTTTTGAAAAAAAAATTGGTTAAAAAAAAAACTTGGCCGGATGTGTTCCCACCTGCCATTTTAGCCTTTTGAGCATGTGTTTCATGACTTTGAACTAAGCAGCCCAGAATATATCTGCCATCTTTCTTTCTTGAGCTGTTGTTGCTGGGGAAATTGGTATCCCCTGGTAGAGTCCTTAGTTCCATTAATAAAATTATTTAGAAACAGATTCAGAAAAGAAAACAGCCTTTTAGATTATTTTTCATTAAAGCTTAAAAAGAGAAATACACACACAAAAAAACAAAACCAGCCTGCATTAGATCCTGACTGGCTGGAGATCTCGGTATGCAAGCTCGAAAGCTAGACAGTTGCCAGGAGGAGAGAGATAAGTGGGGAAGGTATAATAAACATACAAGAAAAGAAAGGGAAATTGTGCCTTATAGGGCCATGTGGTGAAATTCTACTGAGAAAGGAACTTCTGGGCAGAGCAGCCCATGATCTTATTAAGAGAATAATTAATTATTCCTATCACTTTAGTATGCTTTCAGGTATATCAGGTTCCTGGGGGCTAGGATCCTAGTCAGGTGATTAACAAACCCAGTTGGATTAATTGAAGGTCAAAGACTGTTGTCTAGTTGTGTTATGGAACTCAGATTCCATTCTAATGTTATCAGAGAAATAGGAGGTGAAGTTTATCCTCAAGTCTCTAATTCTGAACACTGTGGCCTTAAACTGAGCATCCTCAGTATTATGCATCTTAAATTGAACATACTCAGAAATGGGCCAACCTCCAAAGTACTTTCCTGTATGATTAGATATATATTCTGTGAATAACATCCCCTGCTTCTTTTGTTCAGGGAGGGCATGGTTTTGGAAATAACTCCCATGTTCTCACCTGCCACAGGTAATCTTTCTCCTTTAAAAGATACTTAGAAAGTCGTTTATGCAGTGTATGTCTTGTGTTTAGAATATACTGAGAACTCTTACGAGTTGAAATGAAAGATATTAACTCAGTTTTAAGATACATAAATAATCCGAGTAGACCTTTCATCAGAAAAGATAGAGGAATAGTTTATACATGCACACAGAGACACTAAACATCATTTATTATTATTTTATTTTTCTAGTTTTACAAGCATGTTGAATACTTATCCCTGCTTCCCTCCATTCTCCTCCCACCCATCCCTCTTTCCCTTTCCTTCTTCCCACTCCCTCCCACCCTCCTACCTGTCTGCTTTTATGGACCCCAGGGTTCACTCTGTAAACATCATTTTTTATCAAAAGCAAAATAAAATATCTATATAGCCACTTCAAACACATTTGGAGAGCTGTGATAATTTCAGAAAAAAAGAAATAAAGATGTGCTTTCCCTTCATGTATTTCTGGGCAGATGGAATATAGTTCATTTAATGCTAAGTTCTTAAAGTTATTAAATAGCAATTCACAATAGGATTTACACTTTGAATGATCTAGGCAATGTCTATCCAATCAACATGTCTGTGCGTATGTACTCATATCAACATTTATCACAGTATCAAAATACAGAAATGGGAATGGAGAGATGGCTCAGGAGTTAAGACTCTGCCTCTCAAGCAGAAGGTCCTGAGTTCAGACCCCAGGTCCCACATTAAAACACTACATAGTAAATGGCAGCGGTTTACACTTCTGGCCCTAGTGGATTGAGCCTAGGAAATCTCAGAGTGAAGCAAAAAAGAAGTAGAAGCAATCCAGGATGATTCCTGAAATAACCCTTGGTCCTCCACAAGGACACACAGTGCCCTTGATACACACACACACACACACACACACACACACACACACACACACATACAATAATAATAATAATAATAATATAAAGTTAAAAAAAAGTCTGACAACTTGAGTTTAGAAAAAAATACAGAAACAATTAGATATACTGTTAGTGAGTGAGTAGACAAAGTGTGGTGAGTGAATGCTATTCAGTAATACATAGTTGTCCTGATAGACAGCAAAATCATGTAAGGGAAGAAGACATGGAACACCATGAATTGTACATTCCATGTATCTGAGATAAAACTGATCTGCGGAAAAAGTGAACTGGTAATTGTTGCAGCATGAAGGTGGAAATAGTAATTTTAAATTTTGCGAAGCGTCTTATGGATGTAATGAAATGCCTTAGTGTTAAATCATGAGTAATGATTACCTGACTGTAACTTTGCTAAAAATAATTAACTATACTCCTCTATGGATAATTTTAAGCTTTGTATGTCTTTATCTCCAATAAAACTTTTTTTTAAGAAAACAGACTTTAAGAAATCAAAATAAAACTCATATACCAGGAAAACACAAATAATATATCATTTGGTTAAAATTTTGGAAAATTTAACCATGTTTAGTTATGAAAAACATGCTAAGAAAAATAGATATAGAAATTATAGCATCAGTCATTAAAAATATAGGCATAGCTGCGTGTGGTGATACATAACACTGGCAATCCCAGGTATGTGGGAAACTGAGGTAGGAGGACAGTGATTTTGAGTCCAATCTAAGTCACAAAACAGACAAAGAGAAACCACAGGTACATTAATCAACATTCTATATGTTGATGCTTTATTTGGCTATGTGATAGATATATAGGTGTATTATGAGTATAATTGTATCATTCCTATTTTAGAAACTGACTTTAACCCTGGCAAGATGTCCTGATTGTTTCCTATGGTCATAACTAGTTCTGAAGTCTTAAGTTTTTGGCATTTGTTTTGTTTTATGTGAGACAGGGTCTCATACTGTTTAGCCCAGGATTGCTGGAGTTCAGGCTGGACTCAAACTCATGACAGTCCTCCTGCCTCAGCCTCCAGAGTGTAGGGATGACAAGGGTGAACCACCAAGCGGACTTCAATTTATCATTCAATGACTGTTTCATTGTATGGGTTACTACAGTGTGTTAAACCAGCTGGCTATTCTTAGCCATATAAAGCTGACCATTATTCTCAGATTTTAGACTCTGGGTATTTGTGTTTTTCACTTTCAGAGGCAGGTAAGTTTAGTAATGCAGTCTTGACTTCTAGCAGGTGAAATACATATATATTATAACACCCAGTCATTTGTGATGTTCTAGGTGGCTAATTTTTAAATAAATAAGATTCTATGGATTAAGATTCTTTCCCATATAATTCACTCTACTTTCTAGGAACATTGTAATACTCCATCAAAATACTCAGGAACTTTCAAAGCTAAGTTTCTCACAGATTGATCTGCTAGCTTGAAATACATAGATGACCACCTGTGCTATGTTATAAAAATTTTAAACTTTATAAAAAAGTATAAAAAGTTGAAAACTTGTGCATTAAGAAACTTTTATCAGTTAGGTAAAAAGACAACGTAGGGCTTATAGTATCACTCAGCAGATAAAGCACTTGCTATACAAGCCCGACGACCTCCGTTTGATCCCTGGGACCCACATAAAGGTGGAAAGAGAACCAATTGCCTAAAGTTGTCCCCTGATCCGCACAAACACACCATGGCACCCACATACCCACACTCATACATGTATGCCCTCATATGATAGCATTTTTTTTAATTAAAAAAGATAGGGCTAGAGAGATGCCTCGGGTTAATCCTCTGCCATATAAACAAAAGATTATGAGTTGGGATCCTGGGTCCCACATAAAAACAACAGGTAGAAAGGGTGGTGGCTCATACTTCTGGTTCTAGAAGGCAGAGCCTGGGAAACTCCAGAGCAAGAGCAAAAAGGAGGTAATACAGTCATCCAATCCAGAGTGATTCCTGAAGTCACCTGTGGGCCTCCATAGACACACACAGTGTCCTTTGATACACACAGACACACATGCAAAAAATTTTAAAATAAAAAGATAGTCTAGAGAATGTGAAAAGTATACTGAAATCGTATATCTGATAAGGGTTTAATATTAAAAATATAGAAATTCCTCCAACCCAAGAACTACTTTATAAATAACATAAAATTAGGGGACCAGCAAGATGGCTCAGAGGTTAAAAATGCTTACTTGACTTTCTGAAGTCAATGCCTAGAACCCTCCACATTGTGGAAGAGGAGACCCAATTCCTGAAAATTTTCCTCTTATCTGTTATGTGCACTATAGCAGGTGCACCTACCTTGCCACTATACAGTAAACAACTAAATGCAAATTTTTAAAATAGGGCATGATACTGTGCAAGAGACTCCCTCACCCCCCCCTCACATACCACCCCCTTAAGGCTCACAAATCATTGCAGAACAGGAGCAGAAAGAATGTAAAGGAAGGCAGGAAGAAGGGATATGAAAATGCTACCTTCTAATTAAGACAAGGCTATGGCTATTCTGATTGATAGGAGCAGTGGCTACTGACACTGGGCCTATTTAAGATTGTTGGAAACAATAGGCAATTATGGGTGGGGGAGAGGTTCATGGGGTTCCTGCCACTTCCTGCTGTACTATTGACAACTACTAGCTGTCATACTGAAATCACAGACAACAAAGAAAATAAATAGCTAGGTACATGTCAGATATTATAAGTAGTTATGTCAAAGAGAACACAGGATTCAGTCCAAGAAGGACTGCTCCAAGAAACTCATATATTGAAAGGTCACTATTGAGAAAAACAAAAGCCAATAATGGGAGATAATTGGTTTCAAGCCACATATTTAATTTTGAGTTTGGGGTTTTGTTTTATTTTGTTTGTTTTGCTTTGTTTTGTTTGACAGACTCTTATGTAGCCCAGGCTGGTCTGGAACTCCTGATCCTTCTACCTCCGTTCCTTCCCCAAGTGTTAGGTTTCTAGGTTTCTAGGCATGCACTACCATCCTCAATTTCAAATCACGTATTTGATAAGAAACTAGTTTCTAGAATATAGAAAACTTTTGTTAGTTTTTAACAGCAAAAGATAGACAACCCAATTTTAGAAGAGAAAGCCATTTGCATGGATGTTTATTTACGTGTGTGTGTCCGTTCTTTGGCAACAAGTCTGGTCTCATTACCTGTTCCTCTCCTAACACAGATTTCTAGAAGAATCCTGGGAAAGACTAACCTGTTCTTGCAATTTTAAAACCATGGCCTACGTAAGTTGCTGTTCATCCTTGAAATTCTTTTTTTAATATATATTTTTGCTCAAAAACCTTTTGTCTAATGGAATTTTTCCCCAATCCCCAGTCCTCTCCAGTATCTCCTCCCTATTCTTTTCTAACCAGTATCTACTAGTGTATCCAGCAATCACCACTGTGCTGTCTCTCTCTTTTTCTCTCTCTGTCTCTCTGTCTCTGTCTCTCTGTCTCTGTCTCTGTCTCTGTCTCTGTCTCTCTCTCTCTCTCTGTGGGACAGAGGGAGCAGAAGCTCCTAGGCAGGGGAAGGTGTGTGACCATCCCCCATCAAAATCAGAGGTATAATAAAGCAAAGTGGGGTCATTTGAGAAAACCCAGGAAAGCGCAGATGTTGCCATGAATCTAATCTGTAGATGAAGTTGTTGATTCACCTGGGCGTTGGTATGTGGTTGTGGAATTATCATGGGAATCTTTCCTGGAATTTCTCAGAAGTGGAAAACCATTGCACAGTTCTTTTTGATTGAATGGAGTATGCTAATTTTGATATCTGTGTGATTCTAGTTCATTTCACATCCATATCTTTTAACCTCATGAAAAATGGAGGTATATAAGAAATTTATAAAAGATATTTATAAGAAAATCATGCAGGAACATAAACTGTGAGGAACTGAAGAGAGATAAGATCACACAGGGAAAACCTTAGGGACTAGAGCTGGATGAGTGAAGGGAAACCCCCCTATCAGTGGGGTGTCCCGAGGTGGGACAACTTGGTATGTCACAGAGGCTTGAACCCCCAACAAGAGTAGACAAGCCAGAAGGAACCCTGGGGTCTATAGTAGTGGCCAGGTAGGAGGGCAGCAAGGAGTGGAATGGAGTGATAAGGGGGAGGGAGGGGAATGAAAGAGAGGGGGGATGGAGGGAAATGGGTTAATACTCAATATGCTTATAAAACTAAAAAAGAAAAAAGAAAGAAAATCATGCAGGGGCTGGAGAGATGATTCATCAATTAAACCACTTGCTGTACTAGCAAAAAGACTTGAGTTTGGATCCCCAGATCACACATGGTGGCCACCTGTAACTTGAGCCCTAGAGAGCAGAGGCTGGGAATCCTTAGAGCAAGCTGTATACCTATATTATCCTATCTGGGAGCTCTAAGTTTAATTAGAGACCCAGCCTCAAAATAATAGAGTGGAAGAGTGATGGAGGATGATTCCCCATATCAACCTCAGGCTTCCATATGCACGTGCACACACATCTACATGTACCTGCATACACATGGATATCTACCCACATGCAAACACAAATACAAACATGCACACACTCATATGCACATGAAAATGGGACAGGGAGAGTAAGATGGAAGAGTGAATGAGGATGATTCCTATTATCATCTTAGACCTCTACGTGCACAAACACTCCCAAGTACATGCATCCTTGAGCATACACACTTATGTACCTACACGTATGCAAAAACATGAATACATGCACACATCTCACACTCATACACATAAAAATGGAAAAAAATAAAATCATCCAAAAGCATAAATATTGTAATTAGAATAAGCCTAAGAGATATTATCAAGCATACATATCTTGTTTTTTGGGTTCTTCAACTAGATTTGGTGTATCTATAAGAGTGATCAGTGGTTTGATTGTTTGTTTGTTTTAGTAGTGCTGAGTGGAACTCAATGTCTGATAAACACTCTATGACAGTCTATTTACTGAACTACATTGACTATTGCAAACTCAATTAAGATAAATTTATAGGCTAGATATAGTTGTCATGTGTTGGTAGTTCCAGCTGCTCAAAAGGATAAGGATAACATGAGCCCAAAATTTGAGAAAATCCTGAAGAACAGAAATACAGACTCTATGGAGCCATTGAAATGTCTCAGTGAATAAAGGTACTTGTATCCAAGCCTGATAATCTGAATTTGATCCCTGGAATCCACATGGTGGATGATGAGAATCAACTCTTACAAACTGTCCTCTGACCTCCACACATACCCTGTGGTACACACACACACACACACACATTCACACACACATACACACACACAGCTCACCACAAGATAAACAAATAAATGAAAAAAAAAGAATTTGTCAAAACAAGGAAAATTGAAAATATAATGACATAATGATAAAATTGAAACCAAAGGGAAAAAAATTAGTGGGAGGGGAAACCACAATGTCTCAGGTAGCTCAGGCTGACATCAAACTTGCTATGTAGCTGAGGATATCTTTGAACTCCTGAGCCTCCTGCCTCAGCTTCCTGAGTGCTGAGATTACAGTTGTATGCCACCATATTTGGCTAAGATATTCTTTGATTTTATGAAAACCTATTATTTTACATAATAAAGAATTTTTTAAAAGAAAAAAGTCTGTGTTTACTTATATCCATTATTTGAGAAACTATTTACTCCCAGAAATGTATAGATAATTTTTTAAAATCCTACAATGTGTAGAAAACTTACACATAGAACAACTACATTCTTTGAGAAAATGAGGTAGCTGTTTCACAACATCAGTGTCTTTCCCGTGTCCTATCTCTATTGTGGATTTTCATGCAACCCCCCTCCCCCACACACACATACACTCCTTGCTGCCACGAAGTCTTTTACATGCTTTTAAAAATACATTTCTATAATTCACTAGTAATTTGTTGGCTTGTGGTTTCAGGCACTGGTGACATTCAGGGATGTGATCATAGACTTCTCTCAGGAGAAGTGGCAGTGTCTGGACCCTGCTCAGAGGGATTTGTACAGAGATGTGATGCTGGAAAACTACAGCAACTTGGTCTCACTGGGTAAGGTCTTCCACCTCAACCAATATAGCTTCCTGAAATCAAAGCATCTTCTTCCATGAACTTAAGACTGTTTGGGTTTGTTTATCTGTTTGTTGGTTTGTTTATATGTTTTATGGTATGGTGATTAAATTGGGAGGGCATGCCCACACATGTATGTGTGTGTGCTTACCTGTGACTGGGTGTACATGTAAGAAGGCACATGAGTGTATGTGTGTGCCCATTGAGGCTCAAGTGCGACACCAGCTGCTGCCCAGAATTTCATTTTTAATGTAGGATCTGGAAACCCAAACTCAAGTCCTTTTGCTTGGGAGACAAAGGATTTAACCATCGAGCCATATCTCCAGCCTTAAATCTAGGGCTTCTAGTGCTGTACCACTGAGCTACATCTCTAGCTCTTGAGGACCATTTTTAAGAAACTAAGTGAATTTCTTCCCCGTTTTCTCAAGGAATGGAGTGAATTACTGGTTTCTAAATAGCATTTTCACTAAACACTGTGGTCTTTGCCATACTTCTTCATCAGACATTTTAACTCAACTTCCATAGCTGTGAATTCTTTTTTAACCACAGAACTGGATTTGGATTCTGGAATGATTATTCCCAAGACGATATCAGAGAAACCAGGTTTCAATGGTGTATTTGAGTTTTTGAATTGCTTTGGCTATTCTGTTATTTGATTACTTGCTTACAGAGATATTGGCCTCACCCAGGATTCAAAACTTATATGTCAGAATTCAGATTTTCCAAAGAAGGATTTAAAAGTAAAGTGAATCCATTCTGTCTCTCACAAGAACAGTTTATTTTAATTGATTTGTGATTGAAAGTTAGTATTCATTTATTTAGCATGTATCATGAAATATCTAGGAGAGAAACTTAAACTGTCTTAGGAAGCTTCTTGTTTTGCTTTAGTTAAATTATACCAATTCAAGTAATAAAGTGCCTACTATTTACTAGATTCTGTTATGAGTTTGTGTTTTGTTTTGTTTTGGAGGGCCTCATACTGTCCCATTGAATCATGTCCTCCAGCCCCATGAATTCTAGACAAGCACTGTATTGCCAAACTACATACCAGGTCCTCACTGGTGGATTCTAAGCATGTGCTTTATCACTGAGCCACATCTCAAACCCTTACTGCTGGATTTCTAGGTAAGCACTCTCCATTGAGTCACTGCTCAGCTGCTTACAGGTATATTCTAGGGAAATGCTCTTCTACTGAGTCATGGCCCCAGCCCCTCAGTGTTCTAAGTGTTAGTTATGAAATACATGTATTTACTCAATCTTAACTGAAATATACTACTTTTATTTTCATTTTACAGGTAAGAAAATTGAGAGCCCCACAATTTAAGTAGTTTTAGTCAGCAGATAGTAGAACAGGGTTTGAATCCATGTAGTCTGTACGATCCATCAGTCTTTAATACAGTGAGACTGTCTGGATTTTAATTCCAAAATAAGATCTTTGCCCTGGCCACCAAGCTTCTTCATTCTCTTGGATCCTAATAACTTGCATATTCTTTCATCTTTCTTTTCTCTGAAACACTTATTAACATTAGGTGGATCAGCAACTTATAAATATATGCAGATGTTTTTGAACTTTCAGTGTTTTGCTTCTTTCTTGCTGCATTTCTTTCTTGTAATCAGGATACTCAGCCTCAAAGCCCAGAGTGATCACCTTACTGGAATAAGGCAAAGAGCCCTTCTCGTAGGAAGGGATGTGCCAGGAAGACAGTGTCCTGGTAAGTGAGGGCAATTGATACATTGCCAGAAAATAACCAAATAACAGAATGACCTGGGCAGGTGGATAAGATGGGGAGAACTGGTCCAATATTTTGGCATGTGGGCATACAGGCATGCTGGTCAGTGAGAAAGAACATCCCCCTCTTAGCAGTTCTTGTGGATTTAGTGTGGCCAGTTCCCTTGGCTCTTGATGTTGATATGAAATCTTTTGCCACACTGTAACTGAGAATGATGAAGTATAACTGAGAATCATAAACAAGAATAAACCTCTCTGTTCCCCTAAGCTGTTTGAATTATGCAGTCAGTCATATTAGCAACATGAAGAGAAACTGGGACAGCAGTTAAGACACCTACTCACAAACATGGTAATTTGAGTTCAGTCCCTAAAAACCCACATGGTAGACACAGAGATTTGACTTCTGAGGGTTGTCCTGTGACCTCAACATAAACTTTATGGCACTCATGTATGCCCCACTTTGATAAATTACCCAGTTATTCCTTGTCATAGTTTACCTGCATGTTACTGATAATTTCACAACCAAGCAGGTTATGGGAACAAAACAATTTTGTTCTGGTTTACAACTACTGCCTGATCACCTATCTTACTCCAGATTGACAGGAGAGTTCATACCAGTACCAGAAACTGAGGGAACTGGCCACACTATATCCGTAGAACTGCTGAAAGAGGGGAAAAGTATGCTGAAGAATGCCAACTTTGTTAACCAGCTCCTTCCATCTTATTTGCCTTCCCAGGAAATAATCCCACCCACCTTAGGCTGGGTCATTCCTCATCAATTTTGCAATCTTTTGATGTCTTGCTTAAGGATTAATTCAGCTATTAATGCTTTATAAATGTGCCCAGAGCTCAAGCCTTTGTTAAGCTGACACTTATAGCTAGCTACCACATGCCTGTAGATTTCATTCATTTACTCTGAAGTGGTTCCAAAGCAATAGTGTTTATAATGAGATCATTAAATGGTTGGTCACAATAAAAATCTCAGAACTACTGAAACTTTGCCATGCAACCACAAACTTATATGATCTTTCATGCTCCACACTCACATTGCCTGATTTAAAACAAAACTACATTGTGAAGTTCGGTAAGTCATTTAATTCTAATGGAAATTGTTTTCACATTTTTGAGGATGAAAGCTTTATTTATTTATTTATTTATTTATACCAGAAAATAACCTTGGGGTTTTGTTCTTGCAGGTTTGTTTTTCAGGCAAAAAACGAAGACAATATTTTCAGCCAAAGACAGTTCTAAAATCAATTTACCCAAAATGGAGATGATAGAAGGAAATACAACTCTTGTTCTTAAAGGTTCCATCTTCAAAAATGAGCAGCAGAACAAAAATGAATTAGATGGTCAACAGGGACCTCAGGAAAATCATATCACTCAACTGAAAATCATCCCCCAGAAAGGACCAACATATAGAAGGCATCCATCATTAAATCAAGAAATTCAAAATAGTGAGAACTCTTTTGGAGAGAAAGATTGTGAGAAAACCTTTAGCTGTGGATCCAACTTTACTCAACAGGAAAATTTGTATCTCAATGAAAAGCATGATTGTCAAGAACATGGAAAGACTTTTACTAGTGCCTGTAAACTTACTGTGTATCAGAAGATTCATATTGGTGAAACATCCTATGAATGTAAGGATTGTGAGAAGGTTTTCAGTCATATGCATCATCTTACTATTCATTGGAGAGATCATTCAGGTGAGAAATCATGCAAATGTCAAGAATGTGGAAAGGCCGTTAGTCTTAATTCACAACTTAAAGAACATCAGAAAAGTCATGTGGGCGAAAAGCCCTATAGATGCCAGGAATGTGGCAAAGACTTTCTGAGCAGATTAGAACTTACTGAGCACATGAGAATTCATACTGGTGAGAAACCTTACAAATGCAAACAATGTGGCAAGTCTTTTGGACTTCATTTCTACCTTATAGAAGATGAGAAAATTCATATAGGTGAGAAAACTTACAAATGTAAGGAATGTGGGAAAAATTTTAGTACAAGTGGCCAACTTACTAGTCATCAGAATATTCATAGCATGACAAAACCTTATGAATATAAGGAATGTGGGAAGGTTTTTAGATTTAATTCTCACTTTACTGAACACAGAAGAATACATGAAGGTAAGAAACCTTATGAATGTAAGGAATGTGGGAAAATTTTTAATGTGCTTGGACAGTTTAATAGGCATAAAACAATTCATACTAGTAAAAAACCCTTTGAATGTGAGGTGTGTGGGAAGACTTTCAGACATAGTGATGACTTTTCAGTACACCATCGAATTCATACTGGTGAGAAGCCCCATAAATGTAAGGAATGTGGAAAAGCCTTTATGCTTTGTATAGCCCTTATTGAATACCAGAGAATTCATTCTGGTGTAAAGCCTTACGAGTGTAAGGAATGTGGGAAAACCTTCAGAGGACGCTCTCAAGTTAGTCTACATAAGAAATTTCACACTGATGTGAAGCCATACAAATGTAGCAAATGTGGGAAAGCCTTCAGATTTGGTTTCTACCTTAGTGAACATGAGAGAATTCACACTGGTGAAAAACCCTATGAATGCAACGAATGTGGTAAGGCTTTTATTCGTAGAGGAAATCTTAAAGAACACCTGAAAACTCACTCTGGTATCAAACCCTATGAATGTAAAGACTGTGGGAAAGCCTTCAGTTGGCGTTGACAGTTTACACAACACCAGAAAATTCATACAGGTGTAAAACCTTACAAATGTAAGGACTGTGACAAGGCCTTTAATCAGAGTGGAGACCTGAAAATACATCAAAGAACTCATATAGGGGAGAAACCCTATGAATGTAAACAATGTGATAAGTCCTTTAGACTTAACTCACACCTTAAGGAACATTGGAGAATTCATACTGGTGAGAAACCCTATGAGTGTAAGAAATGTAAGAAGGCTTTTAGACAGCGTTCACATCTTTATCAACATCAGAAACCCATCACGAAACTTAAGCAAGTGATTCCATGCATCATCATCTTACAGAATATCAAAATATTTATGGAAAAAATATTTTTCTTTTTCTTTTGTTCTTTTTATTTGCTGGAAATTAATTCAGGGCCTTGCACATGCTAGACAAGCACTCTGGTACTGAGCTGCATCCTCAGTCCCCGTTCTTTTTTTTTTTTTTTTTTTTTTTAGATTTTTAGAATACACTTCTTTTTTAAACTTTATTTATTCAGTGTGTGTGTGTGTATCAAAGGGCACTGTGTATTCATTTGGAGGACCAAGAGTGACTTTGGGAATCATACTGGATTGCTTCTACCTCTTTTTGCTTTGCTCTGGGATTTCCAAGTCTCTGCCCACTGGTGCCAAAATTGCAGACCTCAGCCATTTTCCACCTGGTGTTTTTATGTGGGACTTGGTATCTAAACTCAAGACCTTCTGCTTGAGAGGCAGAGTCTTATCCCCTGAGCCATCTCCATCCTGCCCCAATCTATCTTTAGAAAGGTTAATTTAATAAATATATAGTGTACTTCTAATACCCCTTAGACCTTCATACTTAAAATAATAATGAATATCTATAGAGACCTTTTTAAACAAGGCACATACTATCATTATTGGAACAAATATTCCAAATTCCTATGTTGATACCTTAATCCCAATTATAGTATTTGGGACTAAGTCTCTTACAAGAAAAAGTCAAATAGCTAGCTAGATCTTTTGTTATTTCCTTTTTATATTTTATTTCTTGTTTCATTTTGAGTTGGGCTACTATGGTAGCTATACTCAAACTCTGTATATGTGATTGTGTTGGCAGCACATACACTAAAATTCAAACTCTGTATGTAGCTGGACCTGGACTCAAACATTTATTCCTGATGCCTCAGCCACCCAAGTGCCACGCTTACAGACATGTACCACCTGAGGCTTGGCACTTTGGTCCTTTTTCAACCATATGAAAATACTCTATGGAATCAACAACAGCAAAGAAGGCCATCTCCAGAACCCAAGTGTGATATGACACACTTACCTTGGACTTCCAGTATCCAGAACATGAGAAACGCATTTCTGTTGCTTATAAGATATGGAGTCTTTCGTACTTTGTTACAGCCACTTAAACTAAGATAATGCATTAGAATGAAGATTATGCAAAGATTTGCATTCAACTCCATTGCTTATGTTCACTAGAAAATTAGAGCTAGAAAGAAACTGTAAGGATTTCATGAAAGGGAATATGTGAAGAATACAGTTGTTGAAGCACCATTAAGCAATATGAAAGAATTCACCTATAACACAGTGGAAATGAAAAAGATAAGAAAAAGAAATCTTGAAACTTTATCCAACTCAAATTTTGAGACTTTCCCAACAAAAGACAGATTCCATCAGATTATGACACCTCTCAGATGCCACCAAAATTTTTAAGTTTATATACTTTACATATTTGCCTTTTATATAAAATATATTTTCTTTCTCTCTAACACTTGAGAATATGGGATGTACCTCAGTGGTAGAGCTCTTGCCTAGTTTTGGTTTTGAGAACACCATATATCAAAAAGGATTTTTCCGTTTGAGAGTTTAAGTATCACATCATTTTACTACTAACTAAATCATTTCATATCTTCTGAAAGTTTGGATATTAATATTACTAAAATGTTATACATGCACCTTAAAAATTAATAATTCCACAGAACATTGCAATATCCAATCCATACTGAAATTTCCCTTATTATTCCAAGAATATATTCAATAGACACTTAACAAGGATTTATTCTGTAGGATTATTTATTTGTTACATTTTGATTATTCTCTCACTTTTAAACTGAATAACCCATCTCTGTTTCATGATTTTTTTCCAAGAATCCACTTCTGTTATCTTAGAATATTCTAGATATTGGATTTGTCTAGTTTATTTCCTCATAGTATTATCTATCTTGTTCTCTTGTATTTGAAAGAACATTTGACTTAAGTTAATACTTTATTTCCTTCCAGTCAAACACTTTTAAGCAGGACCACATCATAGGTATAGTATAGTTCATAAGTACAGGTGGTATACATGAGTGATGTTAAATATGATCATTGATGAAGGTTATGACTACCAAGCATCTTCATTATGAAAACATATAATTATTTTTGCAATCAGTAATTTTACCTTTTCTCAAGCATTTATTATCACCTTCATGCAGAAGTCATGAGTTAAATTAAAACCAAAATCCAAAGTATAGTGGGTGGGGACATAGCTCAGTGATACAGTGCTGATCTAGAATTCATCATTGTGTGGGAGGGTCTCAGTGTAGAGCATTTGCTTAGAATCTACCAGTGAGGGGCTGAGTACAGTGGCTGTGATGGAGGGAGAGACAATGAGAACTGTCCTCTGACCTGCACCATGGCATTCATGTGCATGCACACACACACTCTCTCTCATAAATAAATACATAAATAAAATATATTTAAGGACTGGAGAGATGGCTTGGGGTTAAGACTCTGCCTTGCGAGGGAAAGATCTGAGTACAGATCCCAGATCCCATGTAAAAACTCCAGGCAATGAGACTTCATTGCCTGTCTCACCAGGGAGAGACAATGGGGGCACTTGCCTAGCATGCGTGAAACTCTAGGTTCTATCCAGTGATATGAAGACATGTATGTCTCTTTAGAAAGGAGTGCTAATAGGGGATGGAGAGATGGCTTAAAGGTTAAGACTCTGCCTCGCAAGCAGACAGTCTTGAGTTTGGATTCCAGATGCCACATAAAAACACCAGGCAGAAATGGCAGCAGCCTGTACTTCCAGTCTTAGTGGGTGGAATTTTTTTATCAAAATTTGTGGGATGTGGCTAAAACTACTTGGTAAGACACTGACATCCCTAGTATAAAGGAGTCCAAATGAAGGGATAAAACAGTTTGTTCTCTCTGTCCTCAGCTTCGGTGTTGATTTCATACCATAGGGACTGATAAGATTATTTTTTCCTTTTTAAAATATTTTATTTTTTAAATATTTATTTATATTTATTTATTGTGGTGTGTGTGTGTGTGTGTGTGTGTGTGTGTGTGTGTGTGTGTGTATCAGAGGGTACTGTGTGTTCCTGTGGAGGGCCAAAGGTGAGTTTGAGAATTTCCCTGGATTGCTTTTATCTCCTTTTTGCTTTGTTCTGGGATATCCCAGACTTGACCTTCCAGACCAGAAGTGCAGGCCACTGCCATTTCTGCCTGGAGTTTTTACATGGGATCTGGGATCTGAACTCAGATCCTTCCCTCACAAGGCAGAGTCTTAACCCCAAGCAATCTCTCCAGTCCTAAAATATATTTTATTTATGTATTTATTTATGAGAGAGAGTGTGTGTGTGCATGCACATGAATGCCATGGTGCAGGTCAGAGGACAGTTCTCAGAAGTCAGCTCTCTCCTTCCACCATGAGGGCTTCCAGGGATTGACCTGAGGTTGCCAGGTTTGTGAGCAGGTGCCTCGCCCACTGAGCAGTCTCACCAGCACCTTGATAAAGTTCTGAAACAAGCATTCAGTTTAAAGCTTTTGTACTCCCAAAAAAGGTACAAAGCAAAGTAAACGCCATTTTATTTTATTGATTAATGCAAATACTCAGTAGATTAGCAAGATTATCCAATAATTCCATATCTAATAAAAAGAAAAAAACTAAAATAAAAAGATGGTACCCAGTTACAACAACACAAGTAGAGAAAGGGATATTCCCACAAATACGGATGTCACCTTTATAAGGATGTATTGCTACGGTGTATTTCAGGTCTAATGAATTTTCTATAATATGTGTTTTATTGAATTTCATATGATATAACCCTGAATCAGCCAGTGAATAAATTGAAAGCTTAAACTTAATCCAAGAATTTACTAAGATGCAGCAACAGCTTGTTTAGCATAATCTGTTTTTAGTTGGACAAAAACTTCCAGGGAGATCATCCTTCCTGAGCATTCTCATATCATGCCACATAGCTGACATAATCCCAATGATAAAATTAGGATAATTATGAGAAAGCAAAAGCTAAATGAGTTCTAAAGAAAAATAAAAATGCTAAGTATTAATTCAATGTTATCAAAATAATATAAAACAAATCTGTAATGATATATCTGAACTATTCAGGTGGTGAATATTCTGATTCTGTATATATCAAATTTAAATGATAATACAGGAGCACTGATCCAATCTCATTATACCGCAGTCATTATTTTAACTGTATTTAATCTGATCTGTCCTATACTTGATCTTAACCAAAAGGCCGAACATCCATCACTGATGCTATCCTGAGTTCACCAAATTAAAAAGGAATTTCCCTCTCCATTTTGGTATTCTAAATATGATGCAGTTACAGTCAACAGCATCCTTTGGAATTAAATCAGTCATGGTGTTTCTTTATGAAAAGCTCTCATAGATATTATACCAGTCGATACTGTACCAATATTAAAGCATTTTGTATTTCATGTAATGGGATAATTTTATATATTTGCATTTATCCAAACCAGGCACAAAGGTTAATTGAATTTCTTTTTTGTTTAAATCTATCTGTCTGTCTGTCTATGAGAGAAACATAGTCATGTTGTAGCACATGGGTAGAAGTAAGAGAACAACTCTTAGAAGTCAGTCTCTCCTAGTATGTGGACTGCTGGGGATCAAACTCAGGTTGTCAGGTTTGCAAGCAGACGACCTACCAGTTGAGCTATCTTGCCAGTGATTCTCTTCAGGAGAATAATTTCCCAAAAACAACTTTCAGAACAAAGGCATTTTAATTTTTTTATTTACACTTTAATAAGTAGGATTGGGACTATATGGATGTGTATGAGCACAGTTCTTGAAAATCTGAATGACCTCCAGTGAATATGAGAATGCCTGAGACAGAAGAAGCATTTAGCAGGAGATCCCTGGGGAAACCAGAAAACAAATCCCAAGAGAATGTGCACTTCTTTCGATGGTGAATACAGTTTGTGACTTGTGTGCAGGTTTTCCCAGGCATTCTTCCAGGACTAAAGACAATGGGAACAATGAGACTGGCTGCTAAGATTAATTTAACCCGGCATTTCACCCACTGTCTCTCAGACTAATTAACAAGTACTATTCTTAGATTCCATGAGGATTATGTTTGTTTTTCCCCACTGTTGTTTATTTACCTATTTATATATTCATTCGTTTTGAAATGGAGTCTTACTCTGCAGTCCAAGTGGATTGAAACTCACCATATGGCCCAAGCTGGTCTCAAACTCATGCTAGTCTTTTGAGGCCGCCTGAGTGTTGGGGTCACCTTGGGGTTTATGAGTCTAGCAGTTGGTACAACCCTGGGCTAAATGGGAGCATCCCTGCCCCTAGGAATATCTGACGGCAATGTGGTGGTAACAGCTAGCCTGCTGCCCCTAGCTCTGAAAGAAGTCAGAAGACAATTCAGAGCAGCACATCTCATTCTTGCACAGAAGCTGACTCCATCAGAAGGGTCTGCAGACAGGTGTGGAGGTACAGGACTAATTCCTGAGCTTGGGAGACCAAGGCAGGAGGATCTTGACTTTGATGCCAGTCTGGGCTGCTCTTTAGTATTACTTGACCCAAATGAAAGAGAGAGAGAAAGAGAGAAGAGGAGAAGGAGCAGATAGTGAGGGAATAGGGAAGCAGGAAAAATGAAGGAGAGGAGGAAAAAGATCAGGAAAAAGTTCAACACCAGCCTGAGCTACATATGATCCCATGAAAGCAAGGAAGGAAAAGAAGGAAGAGAGGGAGAGAGATGAGGAAGGAAATGAAAGGAAGGGGAAAGGGGAATCTTCCACTACAAAATAGTACCTATCAGAATTACCAAGCATTTAGAGAAAACAAAAACAGTCACTTTCTTATAATAGGGGAACAAAACTGACTGACTGGAAAGAAGGAAAGGAAGCATACTGGGACTTTAGGATGAGCAGCATCCTTGAGAAGCAGCATGCAGTATAGCAGGTGTATAGCAGGTCTCTCCAACAGAATCAAGAACTACATACATCATTTAGGATACATACCCATGCAGAAATAAAAACTCCAGGAAAGAGATCTCCATTTCTAGAAAGATGGAATTGGTATCCTTTCTTTTGTTCTTTCCATTAAAACTCAATTCGAAATCCAAGGCACAATCCATAACAAAAAATACAAAATTAATAGGATGCAGACTTGGTAGAGTTGACAGGATCTAAGAGTTGATGTGATGTGGCGAGTTCTATGGGTTTTATTGCCTGGACTAAATAAACTTACAAGCACAGATGGAGATAAAGGAAAAAGACCTTAAGAAAAGTCTACTCTCTGGCCACAGACGCCTGAACCCCCATTAGAACAGATAATCAAAGGGAAACCTGGGACCCATAGAAACTGATGGACAGGAAGGGTGGGAGAGAATGGGTTGGATCTATGAAGGGAGGGAAGAGAGAGAAGATGGTAGGGACTGGGTAGGAATACCTACTCATTGTGCTTGCTAATTTTATTTAATTATAAAATAAAATTTAAAAAGTCTACTCTCCTTAACTAAAGTAACATTGAAGGGGCAGTGTAGGAGGCTTTAAATACTATTTTACAAACAAAAAGTATATAGCTCTCTCACCACTCCTGACCCCAAAGGCCAGGTGAAGAAACTAGGTATCTACCTCTATAGGTTGTAATATGATGTCCAAACATTCCCCACTGAATCCCAGGTGTTTGCCACCCATCCTGGTGCAAATAAGAACTTTTAAAAGTTCCCAAATTTTCCTAGGAATTGAGAAGGCGAACATAATTTTGGAGAAATGCGCAAGTTAGAAGATCCTAAAACTCTAGTTGTTTTGTTTTTCTTATTTTTGCTTCTCCCAACTCTAATTTCTTAAAATACATGGTTATTTATTCGTGAGAAAGAGGGAAAGTGAAAGGGCAGGCACATATGTGTCACAGAACAATTTTCTCTTCCTATCATCATGTGTGGTCCACGGTCAAACTCAAGTCACCAGGTTTGCATGCAAACTTTACCCACTGAGCTATTTTGCCACTCACTAAGCTCCAATTTCTATTTGACCTCCAGACTCTGTACAAGCAAGAGGTGAAAAGTTGTGTTTTCCTCAAAAAATTAATAAATTGGGAGGCATACAAACAATGAGAGGGCCATATGGTAATATATGAATAGAAACTAAGGATCACAACAGTAATTAGAGTTTCTATCCTGTATGCCATAGAAATATGTAATCTGGTAGTTACAGTGCACACTTGCAACTATGGCACTTGGGAGGCAAAGGCAGAAGGATCAGGAGTTCAAAGTCATCTGTGGCTACATCAAGTTCAATGCCAATCTACATGAAACCGCGCCTAAAGAAAACAAAAAAATAAGTCATCTTGCTCAGATATGCTTAAATAAGTTAAAAGAAATCATGCATGGAAAACTAAAGGTGATGAAGAGTGATGTCTCAGCAACTGAGTGTCAACGAAAAGAAGGAAATTTTGAAAAGAAGCTAAATAGAAAATGTGAAGTTGGGAAGTTCAGTAGCAAGGCCAGTGAGGTGGCTCAGCAAATAAAGTTGCTTGCTGTCCAGCCTGATGACCTGAGCCCAATCACAAGAACACACAGGGTAAAAGTGAAGAACTGAATCCTGCACCTTGTTCTCTGACCTGTACAGTGTATCCAGAAGCACTCATCTATGTGCATGTGTGATGTGCAGGCATGCAGACACAAAAATATTAAAAAAAGCATAATAAAAGAATTCTAAAGAGAGGCCCCATGGCATATCTGAAGCAGGCCAAAGGAATAGGAAAAAAATCAACAATTTGAAGTGAGGGCAACTAAGGTTATTGGATATTAAAATTAGGAAAAAATTTTTCCAGAGTCCTTTTTGGATAATTGTGTGTGTGTGTGTGTGTGTGTGTACATATATATATGTGTGTGTATTTCTGTTATGTAAATGGAATTCAGAAGTTTCTCTGAGACAGAAGATTTGGAGAATGACTAAAATTTCCCTAAATTTGACTTTAAAAAACATTAATCTGTGTATCAGAACATTCACTGAATAAACTCAAGAGATCTGCCTAAGGCACAGATTGTGGGAATAGATCATTTTGGCTTAATTGTTTTGGAGCTGGTGACTGAGCCTAGAACCTCTCTTATGGTAAGCCTATACTCTAGCACTGAACAATATCAGCCTCAAAAGGAATCATTTTTAAAAGATTCTATGAAGTAATAAAAAATCTTGAACTTACAATCTTCTTTCCTAAGGAAATGCAGAGATTACAGATATGCACCATGGTTGGCTATAAAATAGATCTTAAAAGAAAACTTTTACATGATTGATCTATATGGTATTTGCTCCAGATTCAGTTTAAATCTAAAGACAAATTCATGGGGAGCAAAAGATGCATAGTGATAGCCAAATATCAGACAAACATCAAGTCAATTAATGTTATAGGAAGCAATAAACATGAAGCAATAAAATGAAGAAAGGGTCAGTCCATCCATCTCTATCAGTCATCTACTTACCTAACTGCTTAACAATAGAGTCAAAAAATAAATGATGAAAACTCAACAACTGAAGGGAAAAATAGATCAATAACACAGTGAGAATCTTTGACATAACAGTTTCACTAGTGAGTAGAACCAGTCAGAAACACACAATGTACACAGAATATTGAATATTGATACAAATGAACTAGATGTCACAGATACACATTACACTGCACAGCTACAATAGAATCACATTCTTTGCAAGCACGCACAAAATGCCCTCCAAGACAGATGATCTTGGACCACAAAACAAGTCCAAATTTAAAAACAAATCACTGGAAACCATACAGATATCTGGGTGTTACTCAGCATTAAAAAGGAACAAACTATTGACATGGTCAAGAACTTAGATATCAAGAACATTTACTGAATTCTGAAGCCAGTTTATCAAAGGTCACATGGAATATGACTTCACTTATGTAACTTTCTTGAAATGATTAAATTACAGAGAATTATAGCCAATGAATGGAAGAGTTATAAGGAAGTAACAATGAAACTTTTTAAAGTAATGGAATATGTATTGCAGTAATGGTTGCATGAATTTACATATGTGACAAAATGACCTATAATTATGTCATATAACTACCAATGTCAAGCTTTGTGTTTTGATAACGTGTTGTCAATATGATGCAGCAATGATAGGTGATGTAGCCACTGGGGGGAAAAACTGTGAAGTTTATACACAAACTGAGTGTGTACTGTCTATTCTTTGATTTCCTGTGTATCTATAATCATTTCAAACTTTTTAAATTCTTTTAAAAACTTCAATATAGATGAGCTAAAATGAGTAGAATGCACATAAGCATAATTGTGAAGATGGAAGGTTAAGCTGTGAAAAGAACCTAGAAGAAACCCAAAGTAGGTATGGGACACAAAACACAGAACAGAATTTGACATGGAATAAATAGAAGTTCCAACATCTATTTTCAGTGGGGCTGTGGGTGCAGCTCAGTAGCAGAATTGGTTAACATTGGTTCCATTCTTAGCAACACACACACACACACACACACACACACACACACACACATACACAAAGAAAACAGTAGACATAACTAAGAAGAATCTGATGTACTAGCCAAGAAAAATTCCCTTAGAATTAAAAAAAGTACTCGAGTCCTCAAATTTGGGCAGATTATCAAGTTAATAGAATTCAATGAATTATGAATTTTTAATATATGCTTAATTTTTGCATCTAAAGAATGAAAATGTGTCTTAATATCAGAGAATTGTGGTCTTTAAATGTATACCTTTGAAAAACTAAGATAAATACTACATGCACATTTTTTAAAAATTTCAAAAGTAAACAAAAAATACTGAAAGCTTCAAGAAAAAAAATTAAAATTTTTACTTATAAAGGAACTAATAACAAAGTTAGCACATTGACATTTGTGGACCAAATGTCTCTAAAGAAGCCACATCTATATTGAAGTTCCTGTAGACAGTGATCTTATCTGATGAGAACACTGTGAATCAAATCAAAGATTGTGAATTTTTGCCATCTTTAGCTGTTTACTTTCAGTCTCTATCTGATCTGACCTTGTAACTATCAAGCAAAACTCTTGGAATGTGTCACTATGCTAAGCAGACTTGTAGCTTCTACCAACTCTAATGCTAAGACTTCTTGTAATATCTAAGACCAATAGAAATGCTTTCCTGATTGCTGTGATTGCCTACCCAATGTTCACACCAGTGAATTTGGTGAATGTATTGATACATAATTTTCTTTTGTTCTGTAACTATAAAAGACCACGTAAACTCTTCCACAATGAAGCTCATTTTTTAAAATATTTTCTGGGAATTGAGAAAGTGATGTGAATATGCAGGAATGAACAAATCAGAAAATCCTAAACTCTAATTTTAAAAAATATTTTTATTTATGAATTTTAATTCATGAGAGAGAAAGAGAGAGGAGGGAGGGTAATCTCCCATATACCATTATTCTCATTGAGTGTCGTAAGGATTTCCTCTTTGTTTTAAAAGGAACTCCTCAGGGTGTGAGAAGAGATGATTAAATGTCATTATCATATACAACTGAGCAAGTCTTGAAAACATGCAAGGAAGTCTCAAAGAGAGGGAAAAAAAGAAAATAAGCAGAAAAATTAAAAATTTCCCACACTAAAGCAAACAGGCCAGTTTAAAGAACTTAAAGGTCACATGGTCCCCTCTGTCCTTGATGTTACAGCAGAGAAAACAGGCCTCCATCAAGGACTCAAATAAGTAATGAGACATCTGATTAAGTTCACAGACTTTCGTTCCTGATCATTTACTACTGAGGGGGTATGATCTCACCAGAAGAGGAGGGCATATAGTCTGGCAGATAAAAAGTAGCCATTTTGCAAATGGGTGATAGACCCATCCCTCACTGTGGTTTCCTACTTTTAATACATCTACCTTTGAATGTGCTCTTATAACAAGACTCTAGATTAACAGCTTTTTGTCTCTGGCCAGGGGGTGACATACAATGCCCATCAGGATGGAGTGAAGGGCATTGCAGGAGCAGCAAAACTGCAAAAGAAAATCAACAAACCACAATCCAGAATTTCAGAGACTCTATATCAACCACCTAGAACTAGGCCAGCCTAATCTCTCCCCATCCTGAAGCTCAGGGACATTTGCAGAAGAGGGGGCGGTAAGAGTGTAAGAGCAAAAGGATGGGAGGAGCAATGATTTGCAAGATACTCCACACAAGTTAGGGCCGAAGCAATCATAATTGGACTTTGCATGCCCTGAGCAATGTCCAACACACTATTGACCTCACAAAGTCTAGCATCTGCTAAAGGCACCAAGATCCTTGGAGGCAAGGGATTGGCAGCCACAGCAGTGTTCCTATACTTAAGGAGAACACGGGAAAGGGTTCAAGGAATGGCCACTGGGTCCTTGTACGTCATCGGAGAGGAGGGCTCAGAGGAGAATCAGGCATGCACAAGAAAGGACTCTCTGGGAATTGGGGCGGGAGGCACTGGGGGATGGGAGGGAGAGGTGAAGGGAGGGGGAGTAGGGGATTCGGGGGGAGGAGGAGGGAGGGAGGGAACTGGTGTACCTATTAAGTTTGTATGAGCTGACATAATAATAAAAAATGTAAAAAAAAAAAAAAAAAAGAACTTAAAGGTCCAAAAAGAAAATAACAAAGAAAGGCTGTTTTGTAGCACAGTGGTACAGCACTTGCCTAGTATATATGAGGCCACAGGTTTGAGCCACAGCACCACAAGAAAGAAAAGGAAGGAAGAGACAGAGGGAGAAAGGGAGGGAGAAAGAAAGAGAAAAAGAAAAAGCAAGTGGTGAGAGGCAACATAAGACTGAACACTGAAAAATGACATTCTACTATAGTGTAAAGGTGTACTGAAGACTCACTCATATTGTCATCTATCTCAGAAAAACAAACAATAAAAGCAACTAAATGAGAACTTCACTGGTGCCTAGTGAAGCATGGCTAAACTCGTTCAGTCAGAATATGGAAACGAAACATTAAGAAACATCCCCTCGCGCCATCTCCTACCCTTGGCATCCCTGTGCTCTGCATCTCTTTCCTCCCTCGTCCTCCGTAGCTTTCGCATCATTGGACCTCAATTGCCGGTGAGACAGCAGCACTCTGTGGGAGTCTAGGGCTGTAGCTAATCCACTGCCACCGTTTCCAGAACACAAGTAGCTCCATTGGATGGGAAACAGTTACCACACATGGAGCTTTCTGCACGCTCCTCCAGTATTTCCACAGGTGTCTTCATGGGTTAAAACTGTCCTAGCACAGGAAGCCATGCTCATTTTGAGCACTCTGATTCTGCCTTGAAGTTTGTCATACCACAGGAACACTAACTGTCCAGTGAAAAGAGAAATCTGTTTTATTACATGTAAGATCATGGTGGGTGCCTGCTGCTCTTCCTAGTGTTTTTTTTTTTCTTTTCAAAGTCAATCTAATGCTTATCTATACCCACTCATAATCTTATTAACTGAAATCTGAGTACACACCATATTATCCTCCAACATTTATTCTCCAACAGTCACTGAAGCCAAAGGGGGCAACTGCTGCTGATTGGCTAGTATGACATTTGCAGAGTGGTAATACTCAACAGCTGTGGTTGTTTTTGCAAATAACATCCTACTCAGAGAATAATACAGAGTTTGCACCAGACATCCTGAACTCGTGGAACTATTACTTGAATGACTCATGCAACTCTACCACATCCAAGTCTCAATTGAACACTTCAAATACTTCAATTGAAAGAATATTACTGATTAAAAATAAGCAGCAAAATAACACCAGAGGCATAAATCCCAACTCAGTAACATAAGAAACATGAAAAATAAAACAGCATAAATTATAAACCCTATAGTAATGGTATGTAGTGAATGTTGGTCAGATGAAACTCTAGACACAGATTCCGAAGTTATAACAAATATGTTCGCAGAAATCAGAAAGGAAAATAAGCCCCTGATTGAGAACACAGACATATAAATGAAATATAAAGGCAATGCAAGACATGAAAGGAATTCAACAAACAGAAGTACTGAAGAAAAACAACTCTGAAATGCTGGAAATATAAAAAACATAGTGTCATAGTTTCACAGCAATGACCCAATTCTTGGCATTAAAATGCTTTATGTTGTCATTGTTGTAATGAATATATGACCCAAACCATTTAGAGGAACAAAGTGTTTTATTCGTGCTAACAGTTCTCGGTTGCAGTTGATTGTCATGATAGGAGAGTGATACGGGCCACTGGTCACTAAATCCTCAGGATGCGTTGAGACGGGGCATCCTTCTAAATTGACTGTCTTCCAAAATGCCAACAATTCTTCCTTGATCTTATCCACCTGCCCAAGGAATGATGCCACATACTGTGGACTTTTTATATTAGTTAGATAATTTCCTACTACCTTATTCAGAAAGCTATATAATTCTTTACAGTTTACCTAAAGGCTAAATTCACAACTGTCAAGTTGATACCTAAAACTAATTGCCACACATACAAAGTCAAGTAAAAAAAAAATTTGCTGACAGTCTCATGAACACAATGGATCAAGAAAACAGATTTTAAGGTTGAAGATAAGGTAGTGGAGCTAAAACAAAGATAGACAAATAATAAGTTGCCAATGGGAATCCCAAAATATACACAACACTCTGGAAAGCCCAACTCTATGGGTTATAGGTTTAGAAGAGGGAGAAGAATCTCATTCTAAAGCCATAGAAAACATTTTCAAAAGAATCATAAAATTTCCCAGAGAGTTAGAAAAGGAAATGCCAGTTTAGAAAGAAGACCAGTGACCAGATAAGACCAGAAAGGAATTTTTGTTGTGATATTATAACCGAACACTAATATAGATCAAACAAAGCATATTGGAAGCACAAGAGAAAAAGGCAGAGACATCAGAATAACAGCAGATTCATTAATCTAAAGTTTTAAAAACAAGAAGGGTCTGGAAAGATGTACTTCAGATTCTTAAAGATAAAAGTTTCCAGTCCAGATTATAGTGCCCAACAAAACTGTCTGTCATAATTGAAGGAAAGCTAAAAAATGACTTTTCATGATAAAAACAGACTAAAAAAATTATGCCCACTAAGCCTGATGTACAGAAGATACTTGAAGGAATCTTTTGGAATGAAGATAAAACAAAATCATCCATAAGACCACAGAAAGTATAAAATACACTAGAATAATAGTTAAGCAAGAGAGGAAGAGGAAAAATTATCAAATATTACAAAATCAACAGACTGACAAGAATCAATACATACCTTTCAATAATAATTCAGGATATTAAGTCCCATCAAAAGACACAGACTAGTAGATTTGATTAAAAAAAAAAAAAAGCAGGAACCGGGCTGAAGAGGTAATGGCTCAGGAGTAAACACTGTCTTGCAAGCAGAAGGTCCTGAGTTCAGATCCCAGGTCCCATGTAAAACTGTCAGTCAGAAACGGTGGCAGCCTGCACTTCAGGCCCTGATGGGCAGAGCCTGGGAAATTCCAGAACGAAGTAAAAATGAGGTAGAAGCAATTCAGGATGATTCCCAAAGTTACTCTTGGTCTTTTACAAAGGATACACAGTGCCCTCACACACACACACACACACACACACACACACACACACACACGTGCGCAAGGTTAAAAAAAAAGAAATCAGTAAATGAAATGAAGTAAAAAAATCATTAAGATCTGGGCAAAAATTAGAAATAGAGACAAAAATAAACATATAAAGAATCAACAAGGGCTGGAGAGATGGCTCAGGAGTTAAGACTCTGCCTCACAAGCAAAAGGTCTTGAGTTCCGATCCACTTCCAATCTTGGTGGGTGTAGCCTGGGAAATCTCAGAGTGAAGCAAAAGGGAGGTAGAAGCAATCCAGGATGATTTCTGAAGTTACCTGGTCCTTCACTGGGACACACAGTGCCCTCTGATACACACACACACACACACACACACACACACACACACACACTCACACACACAAATAAAATTAAATAAAGTGTCAACAAAACAAAGAGATGGTTCTTTGAAAAGATAACAAGAAAGACAAATGCTCATTTCCCAAATTACTCAACAGGAAGTGAAAGAGCATAAAATTAATAAAATTAGAGATAAAAATGGAGTCCTGAAGAAACTTGGGATAGAAGGAACACATCTCAATATAATAAAAGCAAACCAATAGCCAACATTATAATGAATGGAAAAAGCTTAAAGTATTTTCACTAAAATCAGTAACAAGACAAGGATTCTACTATTTACACTATTATCAATATAGTGCTAGAGATTTTAGCTAGAATAATGAAAGAGAAGGAAGTAAAAGTGACAGAAGCAAGAAAGGAAAAAGTTGAAGTACCTCTATTTGCAGGCAGTATGATTCTATATATCATAGACCCTAAAGAGACCACCAGAAAATCTTAGAACTGATAAACACTGTCAGGAAAGTGGAAGGATGCAAAATTAGCATTAAAAATCAGCAGTCTTTCAATATGCCAATGACAATATACTCTGAGAAATCAAAAATCAATTCCATTCATAAAAGCAAAAATCCTTGGGTGTTGGTCCTCATCTACCTTGTTCCAGGCAAGGTAGCAAATTTCCAGGCAGTCTCTTGTTTCTACCCCAATGTCCCCATGTGACTACTGCTATTATAGCTGCTTGTGCTGTAGGTTCTGGGGATTCAAACTCGGATTGTCATGCTTGCAAGATAAGCACTTTTTACCCACTGGGCCATCTCTCCAGGTTTAGACTATGTTTTTAGTGACTATACTAAGGTCAGATAGTAATGCAAAGAAACCTTACACTTCATTCAGTACTTATTACTTATAACTATTATATTACTTTTAACAGTTAATGCTGTTGTGACATTCCGTATTTCTTATAGAACCCAGAAACAACTTTACTGGAAAAAAATCAAGTTTTTTTCCATGTAAAATAAAAAGGTATAAGAATAGAGTGCCACCCTGTGAAAGTGATGTTTAAGATGCCATTGTGCCGAAGAAAATTCACATTATCTGAGGAGTTTTGCATAAACGGATGAGGAAAGCTAAAGGACAAAACGTTGGTCTGATTCACTGACATTTTAGAGTCCTTCCCTGGTCTCAGGTAAAGGCCCAAGAGATACATATAACACTGTCTCTTGGGCCATGAATGCAAGCCTGAGAAATGCTTATTTCTCTTGATGTCACGAACTGGTTGTCTGAGCCCGTACTGGAAACTAGAGAAAGTCTTGTTTTTCTTATCTTTCCTTCCATTAATCAGAGGTCCTTCATCCAAACTTGAAATATGATGTCCTTCCTTTACACTGCTATGTAAAACAAAGTTTCAGGAGGTGGATGGTGACTTCAACTTCATTGTCCTTGAAGCAAGAAATATGACTTTCCTACATCTTCTTATCTATCTCCTCTCTTGTAATTTATTTCTTTTTCACCGTCTGCCTTTTTCTACCCTGAAAGCTTATCTGTGAGTATAACATGTGTTGACATGGTTTTTATTGATATTGAGTTAGACAGAAAAGAATGATCATTTTATAAACGTAGATATAAGAATGAATTTGAAATTAGTGATATTAAATTTGAAGTATCTGTGCAAAACTCATAGTCATCTCACAAATTTAGAGTTTTAACTTTATTGTGTGTGTGTGTGTGTGTGTGTGTGTGTGTGTGTGTGTGTGTCTATGTATATCAGAGAGCACTGTATGTCCTTGTGGAAGACCACGGGTGATTTTAGGAATCCTGGATTGTTTCTACCTTCTTGTTGCATTGCTTTGGGATTTCCCAGGCTCTGCCAACCAAGACTGAAAGTGCAGGCCACTGCTGTTTTTACATGGTATTTTTATGTGGGACCTGGGATTTGAACTCAGAACCTTCTGCTTTTAAGACAGTCTTAACTCCTGAATCATCTACCCAGCCCATGAATTTAAAAAGTTTTAATGGAATCGCATATACACAGAAAAGTACATAACAAGTATACAGTGTGAATCTTCACAAATTGAATATGTCAGATCAGCATCCAAATCAAATAAAACATAATTTGATAAAATCAATGTGATAAAACACACTGATGTTGGGATACAGGTCCCCCAATATTAAGATTCTTTCCCAGAACGAAAGATCAAGGTGAGGTGGAGGAGAGATTTAATGCCAACTAGAAGACTGATATGAGAATCTCTCCTGAAGCACACCAGCCCCCTCCTTAGGTCACAGTGAGTTTACATAGTCATTAACATACAGGAACAGTACAGATAGCGGTAACTCGCAAAACTCTTCACAAGATACACTGATATCCAGACCCTGGCTTCTAGGGTCCATGACCTTCCTAACCCCAAGATTTAATTAATTAATTAATGTACATGACATTCCCAAGCATCACCATCTCTTTTCGTGCAGCTATAGACCCTGAGGAGAGAAGCTAGGTGGCTCTGTCTTTGTGGGCTCAGGGGAATTTCCTGTCATTAGGATTTTAATTTCATGGTTGTGACCTTATCCCTGATTTTATTTCCCTCTACATTAACATCCCCAGAACACCACCTCTTGTGGTGTTTCTAGCCCTGGGCAGCAACCCTACCCCAACCCACTGTCCTGGCTTCCAACTCCACAGGAAAGTTCTTGACCTATGTACTTACTAGAAATAGTGTCTTTTTTATATCTTTTTTTGTAAAGATAAGGTCTCACAGAGTTCAGGTTATCCTTAAACTTGCTTTGTAAGCAAAGTTGTTCTTGAATACCTATTCCTACATTTCCAGAGTTGCTGGCATTACTACCATGCCCAGTTTTTTTAATTAATTAATTAGTTAATTAATTTTCCCCAATATATAAGCTCAATAGGCGCCCCAGTCCTCTCCTTCCCTCCACCCTTCCCCAGTCCCCTTGCACCCACCCCCCCATTCCCTTTCTTTCACATCCCTCCCTCCCCTTCTCCCAGTGCCTCCCCTTTCCCCTTCCCATCCCCTGGAGCATCCTTTTGTGTGAATGCCAAACTTCCCTCTGAGTCTTCCACTCTAGTGAGGTGTAAGGACTCAGTGGCATTGCTCAGAGCCCTTTCTTGGGCTCCCTTTTAGTATGGGAACACTATTATGACTATTAATCCCTTGCCTCTAAGGATCCTACTACTGCCTATGATCCATGTTAGACTTTGGGAGGTCGTTGACAGTCTATCATTGTGCAGGTCATGCTTGTGCAGGTCATGCAAAGTCTGATTATGGTTTCTGCGACCCTAACTTGTGTGGAGTATCTTGCATATTGTTGGTCTTCCCCATCTTTAGGTTCTTACAATCTTGCTGCTCCCTCTTCCACAAGTTTCCCTGAGCTTTAGGATGGGGAGAGATTTGTTTGTTCTGGTTCCAGGTGATTAATGTAGGGTCTTTGGTGCTCTGAATTATGGTTTGTTGTTGTTTTCAGTTTTGCTGTTCCTGCACAGCCCTTGGTTCCATCTGATTGGTATTCAAGGTCACCCCTGAGGAGCAGGGCAACTGCCCTAGTCCGGTCTGGGGCAGAAGGGCAGGATACCATGCCCAGTTTTTAATGGAGATCTGAAGGTTGAACTCAGGACTTCCTGCATGCCAGGCAAGAACTCCACCAACTGAGCTCTCTCTCCAGCTTAGAATGTCCTCTTTCATGTCTGGTTTCTTTTGTTCAGACTTTTGAGTTACTGTTGTTGCTCCCTCATAGGTCATTCATTGTAACTGAAATGTAGGATTGAGACTTTAATTTCTGCAGCAAAGTATTAGCCCAATGTACAGAGTGGGGAGCATGTTGCCATACTTGGGGAATGTATGTACTTGCACACATGTATGTAGTGCATCATCAAATGCACTAACTATCTTCACAGCATAGCAATAACTGCTGATATGAATGGTTTCATATGCCAAGCACACTTTACAAAACTATAGGTGGTAAAGTGCACTTGAGATTACTAGGTTAGAGACACCTCCCATTACCTCATTGTTTGGGTAACCTTAGTTTTAATTTCTATTAAAATACTAATTTTAACACACAATACTTAATATTCTCACTTAACCACCCAACAGCCAAGTTTGGTGGTGCGTGCCTGGAATCTCAGCACTCAGGAGGCTGAAGTAGGACCATGAGTTTGAGGGTCAGTTGTTAGGCCCGCCCAGGATTTGCCCCAGGGCATGGCAGAGCACATGGGACTAAAGATGGTGCTGAGGGCAAGGGTCTTGGGCGTAACCTGATCACTTCACAGAGAGCCCTAATTGGCTTTCAGGTATCTACCTGCCCTCTGTGCTGATTGACATTGAACTTGACCATTAACATCTGTAGGATGTATTGATCTGTGACACAATTGGATGCCTGTTTCACGCCTTGGTGGCCTTTGTCTATAAAAGTTCCTTTTCTCCCGCCAGTAAACTGAGATCTGCTTCTGACAATCTCCCCGTCCTTTGCCGAGTCTCTGCGGGTAGAGGCGGAGGTGGGGACGGCTGGAACCTGCTTTCATCACAGCCAGCAGCTGTGTGTTTGAGTGAGTGAATGGATGTGTGAGTGGGAACCGGTTCCCACAGTCAGTGAGATGCTGTCTCAAAAAAAAGAGCAAAAGTATCAACAAGTATATTTTCTGGAAAATAGTAGCAAATACTATCAAGTTTTGGTTTGCATTTGAGAAATTTTGGCCTATCATCTTTTGAAGACTCCAGTATGTAGACATGATCATTAAAAACAACCACACTTGAACTTGGCTGTATTCCATGTCTGAAGTTGGAAGATATATGGGATGATGTAGTATACATCAGAAATGCAGCTGTTATAGTGAAATCATCTATATTTGGTACCATTACCAATTACAAAAACTATGTCTTATTTTGAGAAAGTAACTTGAAAATATTTAAAAAATTGCAATTAGTACCAATCATTCTTAACTATGTATGCAGAAAGCTAAAAAAGAGCAAGAACTGAGAAAACACAGGCTACAACATACTTTATCGTCATTAGGATGGCTACTGTGTGTGTACGTTTGTGTATGCATGTTTGCAGGTGCATGTCTGTACAGATGTGCATGAGTGTACCTGTGGAGGCCAGAGGTGACATTGGGTGCCTTTCCCAATTGTTTTCCACCTTGTTTTTTGAGACAGGGTCTCTCACTGAACCTGGATTTTGCTGACTTGGCTAAACTAACTGGTCAGGAAGCCCCAGGGATCCTCCCACCTCTCACTCCCCGGAGCTGGGATTACAGCCCACACTGCTGCATTGGTTTTTTACGTGGGTGCCGGGAGTCCAAGCTCTGCTCCTCAAACTTGTGCAGTGATCCAGCTCCTTAGTCCTATGATGGAGAACTGGAAACATATCTAGTCTAGATATGTAACCAAGGTAGGATGTATCAGGTTCTAGATATTATAAATAATTCACTGTTCTATACTTAAATCACAGGATATAATAGAGTAGAAGTCAGAATTATTAGATTTTTCTTCATAAGGGAAAAAGTCTAGATTTTGTTTTGGTAGACTTTCTTCATCTCATTTTATAATCACTTTTATGTTATTCTTAAATAATATGGTAGAAAAATTTAGCAACTCAAGATGTTTCTTGTAAAAAAAATCCTAAATGTATGTTTCTAGAAAGGATGTATTTTCACAGTCTTAATTTTTCCTCTATTACTTTACTCAGGTTTTCTTCAGCATCTTGAAATAATTTTGACATTTTTCCAGAAACTCTAGATTTTTTTTGAGACTGTAAAACACATTATAGTGTATACATTCATTTTCTCTCACACATTTTTAATCTATTTAAAATACATATGGAGTAGGAAATATAGAACATAGCAACTTAAAAATCCACAGATGTTACTTTTTTATTCACATATCTTTAATTGTGCCACATTTCTTATTTGCCTGCCTAAAGCAAAACAAAGCCTTAGACTCATTGACATCCGTTTAAAGGAAAATGCCTTTTTGCTTGCTTTCATCAAGTTGATAATATAACATATGAGACGCATACAATTCTAAAACTTATAATAGCCATATTTAAAAAAATAGTATCATGAACTTGGATGCTCTCCAATATATTATATAAAAATTTATTTAGTATAGTCATTTCAGCATGTACTCAATATAAAAATTTGAGATAACTTATATGTCCTTTTTTCACAACTAAGTCTTTTAAATCTTGTAAATCTTTCACATTTAACCTAACTGGAATTTATATTGACCACATTCAAAGTCAAGGGGATACCTCAATTTAAATACCTAGCATGCTGCTAGCATGTCACTCTCAAGCACTGTTAAGTCTAATCCATTCATTTCTAGATTTAGCTCAGGACACTACTTTTCTTCACTCGCTCTTGTAAAAATGTCTTGCTTTCCATGTTTGTCCAGCTCATATCTGAATGAAAACTTTTTTTCGTGCATTTTATTGATGTCTATATGTCTTTTGCAATATTCTGAGTTCACTTCTCTTTTTTAAAAAAAATGTTGCCTTAATTTGGCTGAGAGACCAAGCAGGATTTACTCACATTTTAGTTTTTTGCTTCTGGTTGTATTGGGATTAATTTGTTCACATTCTAGCAGGACACATACATACCACTTCCCTGCCCCACTTCCGTAAGATTCACCGTTATATGTTACAAAGCAGGTTTTCTGATAGAATTTCAAATTCTATATTCATCAGCTAGATTCTTCTGTTAAGAAAGGAGCCTTCACAACTTCCCATATCCCTGAAATAGTTTCTATGGGAATACAGACTTTTCTTTCGTTTATCAGTTTTCAAAGTGAACTGTGCCCTGGTGATCCTTAGGTATACTGCACACATCAAAGAAAGCCTTTCACACACACCTTCAATGAATGTTCTAGAATGAATGAATGTTCCCTTGAGTGGCAATGAAAAGCCTCAACGTATTCATCAGATTAACTTGCACTTCCCTTCGAAAAAAATCTCTTAAGCGGTTACTGTGGGCAGAGGCCAAAGGGTTCCTCTAGAACCCCGGCACTGGCCACGGCAAGGTGGGAAGCACTAAGAATTCTTATGGACCCGCCGGTGGTAGGTGAGGTGCGAGTGCTGCCGGAAAGCTTTCTTGCACTCCTTGCACTTGTAGGGCTTCTCCCCGGAGTGAATCCTCTGGTGCTGGGTGAGGGAGGAGTGCAGGCGGAAGGCCTTGCCGCACTCCTTGCAGGCATACGGCTTCTCGCCCGTGTGGATGCTCTGGTGCTGCGTGAGCTGCGAGAGCAGCCGGAAGGCCTTGTCGCAGCCCTGGCACTGGTAAGGCTTCTCCCCGAAGTGGATGCTGTGGTGCTGCGTGAGCTGCGAGAAGAGGCGGAAGGCCTTGCCGCACTCCTGGCAGCGGTAGGGCTTCTCACCCGCGTGGATGCCCTGGTGGGAGATGAGCTCCGAGTAGCGCCGGAAGAACTTGCGGCACTCGGGGCACTCGTAGGGCTTCTCGCCCGTGTGGATGCGCTGGTGCAGGGTGAGGTGGTAGACGCGGCTGAAGGTCTTGCCGCACTCGGCGCAGTCGAAAGGCTTCTCGCCCGTGTGGATGCGCTGGTGCAGCGTGAGCTGCTGCCGCACGCGGAACGCCTTGCCGCAGTCGCCGCACGCGTGCGGCTTGTCGCCCCGGTGCAGCTTGTGGTGCAGTCGGAGCCCCGCGCCGCACAGGAACGCGCGCCCACAGTCCCGGCACGTGAAGGCCGGGCCCGCCGCCTTGGCCCTCTGGTGGCGCGTGAGGTGCGCGTGCTGCCGGAAGGCCTTCCCGCAGCCCTGGCACGCGTACGGCTTCTCGCCCGTGTGGATGCGCTGGTGCAGGCTCAGCTGGCCGCGCACGCGGAACGCCTTGCCGCAGGCCGGGCAGGGGAACGGCTTGTCGCCCGCGTGAGTGCGCTGGTGCGCGCGCAGCTCGGCGCTGCACGGCAGCACGCGCCCGCACTTCCTGCACTCGTACAGCTTGTCCGACACGTGGGTCCTCTGGTGGCGGCTGAGGTGGGCGCACTGGCGGAAGGCCTTCCCGCACGCCTGGCACGCGTACGGCTTCTCGCCCGTGTGGATGCGCTGGTGGAACGTCAGCCGCTGGCGCACCCTAAAGGCCTTCCCGCACTCCCCACACTCGTAGGCCTTGTCTCTGTTCGGACCCCCCTGGTTCACACTGACACACGCACGTTTTCGGGGGGTTTTGTCTGGGGTGCTTTTGGTTACCCCCCTGAAGTACACCCTGTGAGGACCCTCTTGTGTCGCGAACATTTTATACTCCAGGTTTTTTCCCAAAAAGGCATCTTCAAGGCCACAACTTTTAATTCTCCCCATTATCTCCCACTGAGATAAATTAATTTCACACGGGTTCTTTTCTTGAAATAACTTTTTGGTGCTGTACCTGGATTCCAAATCTGAAAGAAAACATCATGAACATGAGTATGCTATGCTCCTGTCCTGGACGAAACAAAAATACATAAAAGCTTTAGGATAGAAAGGTGCAATAGAAAACATAACCCTATACCAGAGGCAGTGACACACGTCTATAATCCCAACTTTCCTGAGGCTGAGGAGGAAGCTATCCTTCTAGGTCAAACTGACATACATAGTGAGACCCTGACTCCAGATAGAAAAGGAATAAATGACTGAATGGGCAAAAACAAATCATAAAATTCAAAAAAAAAAAAAAAAAGGAATAGGTTAAAACCAGATTATTTGGATGCAGATCAAAATTTGTGCATCTCTACTTGGACTTTTAAAATGACCTTTCTTTTTGTACTATTGTGTGTGTATATGTTGTGCATGCATGTGCCACGGCATATGTTCAAATACTGAAAGTTGTATGTCGAAGTCAATTCTCTCCTTCCACCTCACTGGTTCCAAGAATCAAACTGGTTTTATCAAGGTTGGTGGGTATCTTTGAGCCATGCTGCAGGTCTATCTTTTCGATCAGAATAAAGCATAAACACTTTCCCATGAATAGCATGACTGTCATAGTTCCAATGTGAGTTTTTCCACAGGCTCATGTATTTGAATCTTAGCTGATGGTAATGTCTGGGAAAGTTGTGGCACCTTTAGGAAGTGGAGCCTTGCTGGAGGAAGGCTGTTACAGGGGGTGGGCCTTGAGGCTTGGTGACCCTGCTTCTCAGTTTGCTCTATCTCCATGTCTGTAGTGACCAGCCTCCTACTTCTGTCTCCAAGCCACGCCTTCTCTATGCAAGTCTCACCAGAATGGACTACATCTCCTCTGGAACCATAAGCCAAATAAATGTCCCTATCTCCCCTAAGATGTATATAGATGAGTGCTGTCTCACAACAGTAAAAAGAAGAGGAACTGCAACAATTGCCTCATCTTATTCACTATGTCAAGCCATTCTCCTCTTGGCTCTTTATATCTCTGTTACACCCACCTCATTCCAGTTCCTAAAATATATTACAATGTTTATTCCTTGGAACTTTCCTTGGCTACTTAATACCCCCAAAATTCTGATGTAGGTTAACATGGTTGAAATCCTCTTTGTGGGTTATATACCATCTTTAAAAAAACTCTGCTGATTCATCTAATTTATACATTTTATTTTCCTATTCTAGTCACTGCCTTTCTCAATTTTGTTGTTACTCGTCAATTCCCTCATTTATTCTCTTTACCTCATTACCTTGAACTTCTCCAAAGGCAGAAACAAATTTTTACTCACACAGAATATCGTAAAAGGACATGGTAACTGGTGAGTAACAAATACACTGCTGGAGGTATCACCATACCAAACCTTAGTCTATACTACAAATCCATAGCTATAAAAACAGTCTGGTACTGGCTCCAAAATAGACACACAAATCAATGGATAAGGGTTGAAGACCCAGATATAAGCCCACACAATTACAGCCATTTGATCTTTGACAAAGGGGCCCAAAAAATCCAATGGAAAAAGAACAGCATCTTCAACAAATGGTGCTGGCAAAACTGGTTGTCCACATGCAAAAGATTAAAACTGGACCCATACTTATCACCATGTACAAGACTTAATTCCAAATGGATCAAGGACCTCAATACAAGGCCAGAAACTATAAAAACCTTAGTTGAAAGGGTAGGGAATTCCCTTGAGCTGACTGGACTAGGCCAACAGTTCCTAATCAGAAATCCACTAGCACAGTCAATACAACCAACACGCAACAGATGGGATCTTATGAAATTAAAGAGCTTCTGTTCAGGTAAAGAGGAGCACAAAGGCAACCCATAGAATGGGAAAAAATCTTCACTAACCACATATCTGATAGAGCTCTATTATCTAGAGTGCACAAAGAACTTAGAAAACTAAACACCAATGAAACAAATGGCCCAATTAAAAAATGGGCCTTGGCGAGGTTTACAGTACTCAGTTTCTATATATGCAGTGTGGTGCACATATTTATAAGATTCAGGATTCACTGAAATAATTATTTTTGTCATATAGCTTATATAGACTCTTCATATATTAGCATATTAATTCCTCCTATTCCTTTCATAAGAACAAATGTAAATTGAAGAACTTTTATATAAAAAGATGTTAACTTTACCAAGCTGCTATGGACTAATACTTTGCTTGCCAAAGTTCTTGTCTGTTTTTCTCTTTTACATCCATGTATGACAGTGTCTAGACACCTATTTTTGAAATCATTCAAAAAACCAATAAGTCATGTGTTACTTTTAAAAGCTTAATACTTTTTCTTAAAATTTTAAAATATTATAATGAATGGACTCATCTTTTAAATACACTGTGTTTTTTGTCTGCATTGTTAAGAGTTATTGATGTTTTCATTTATAAACACTAAATATTGCCACCTGTCATTATATTTCTTATTCAGATGTGTTTTTTCCTATGTATATTATAAAATATTTTCTGACCTCTTACCTAAATAAATAGTTGTAAATTGTTAAAGGAAAAAAAAGTGGGCCTTGGAACTTAAAAGAAATTTTACCAGGAAAGAAATTGAATGTCTAACAAATATCTTAAAAAATGCTCCACATCCTTAGCCATCAGGGAAATGCAAATCAAAACCTCCCTGAGATATCATCTCATTCCAGTCAGGATGGCAAAAATCCACAATACAAACACCACCAAATGCTGGAGGGGATGTGGACAGAAGGGAACTCTCCTACATTGCTGGTGGGAATGCAGGCTTATACAACCACTCTGGCGAGCTGTCTGACAATTTTTTAAAAAGTTAAAGATTGAAATGCATATGACCCTGCTATTCCACTATTGGGAATAATCGCCCATACAGCAAAAATTCACCTCGATAGCACAAGCACAACCATATTCACAGCAGCATTGTTTACAATAGCAAAGTCATGGAATCAACCCAAATGCCCAACAGTTGATGGGTGGATAAGGAAAATGTGGTACATTTATACAATGGAATACTACTCAGCCATCAAAAATGATGAATTAATGAAATTTCCAGAGAAATGGATGGAATTAGAAAAAATTATATTAGTGAAGTATCCCAGACACAGAAAATTAAGCGCTATATGTACTCCCTAATAGGTGCATCCTAGTACCAAACCCACTTAGTGACACACTCAAAGATAAATCTCTGTAATACTTACAGTAATTGCAAAGATTATACATAGAGAGGGAAGGGGAAAGAGGGCCCTGTCAGAAACAAGGAGAGAGGGGATCATGCTACAGCAGAGAAAATAGGCCACCATCAAGGACTGCAAGTAAGTAATGAGACATCTTGTTGGGCTTGCAGACTCTCCTTACTAGTCACTTGCATCTGATGGGGTATGATCTCACCAGAAAGGAAGGCACAGAGTCTGGCAGATAGAAGTAACCATCCTGCAAATGGGAGACTAACCCCCCCTCCCCAGTGGTCTCCTACTCTTATTCCATCTACCTTTGAATCTACTCTTATAATAAGACTCTATTTTAACAGCATTTTATCTCTGGCCAGGGGGTGACATCCAATACCCATCAGGATGGAGCCAAGAGCGGTGCAGGAGCAGCAAAACTGAAAAAAAAAAAATCAACAAACCATAATTCAGAAAATCAGAGACTCTACATCAACCACTTGGACCCAGGCCAGTCTAATCTCTCCCCATCTTAAAGCTCAGGGAAATTTGCAGAAGAGAGGGCAGTGAGATTGTAAGAGCCTAAAGATGGGGAGGAGCAACAATATGCAAGATACTCCATATAAGTTAGGGCCAAAGTAATCATAATAGGACTCTGCATGACCTGTGCAATTACCAACATATCATTGAACCCCCAAAGTCTAGCATGGATCACAGGCACTAGGATCCTTAGAGGCAAGGGATTAACAGCCACAATAGTGTTCCTATACTAAAGGAGAACACAAAAAAGAGCTCGAGGCAATGCCACTGAGTCCTTACACCTCATCAGAGAAGAGGACCCAGAGGGAAGTTTGACATGCACACTAAAGGATGCTTCAGGAATGGGGTGGAGGGGAGAACTGGGAGAAAGGGAGAGAGGGGAGTAAAGGAAGGGGAAAAGGGGGGAGGGAGCAAGAGGATCCAGGGAGAGGTGGAGGGAAGGAGGGGAATGGGGTACTTATCAACTTTGTATGAGTGGAATAAAAAAAAAAAAAAGGACATGGTAACTGGACTGGAGAGATGGCTCAGGAATTAAGACTCTGTCTTAAAAGCAGGAGGCCCTAAGTTCAGATCCCAGGTCCCACATAAATATGCCAGGCAGAAACAGCAGTGACCTGAACTTCTGGCCCTGGTGGGTGGAGCCTGGGAAATCCCAGATCAAAGCAAGGATGTAGAAGCAATCCAGAATGATTTCTGAAGTCACCATTGGTCCTCCACAGGGACATACAGTGCCCTCTGATACATACACACACACACACACATACACACAAAATAAATAAAAATACATTTTTAAAAAAGACATGGTAATGTTCATAGCAGCACTGTTTACAACAGCAAAGTCATGGAATCAGCCCAAATGTCCAACAGTTGACGAGTGGATAAGGAAAATGTGGTACATCTATACAATGGAGTACTACTCAGCCATCAAAAATGATGAATTACTGGAATTTGCCGGGAAATGGATGTCATTAGAAACAATTATATTAAGTGAAGTATCCCAGACCCAGAAAATTAAGCGCCGTAGGTACTCCCTAATACCTCCTAGTGGCTCCTAGTACCAAACCCACCCAGCCCACCTAGAGACAGTAATTCCAAGGATTATGAACAGGAGGGATGGGGTAGGAGGGCCACACCAGAAACAAGGAGAGAAGGGACCATGTTACAGCAGGGAAAATAGGCCTCCACCAAGGACCCAAATAAGTAATGAGACATCTGATTAAGTTCACAGACTTTTGTTCCTGATCATTTACTACTGAGGGGGTGTGATCTCACCAGAAGAGGAGGGCATATAGTTTGGCAGATAAAAAGTAACCATTGTGCAAATGGGGGATAGACCCCTCCCTTACTGTGGTTTCCCACTTTTATTACATCTACCTTTGAATGTGCTTTTATCACAAGACTCTAACAGCTTTTTGTCTCTGGCCAGGGGGTAACATACAATGCCCACCAGGATGGAGTGAAGGGCATTGCAGGGGCAGCAAAACTGCAAAAGAAAATCAACAAACCACAATCCAGAACTTCAGAGACTCTATATCAACCACCTAGAACTAGGCCAGCTTAGTCTCTCCCCATCTTGAAGCTCAGGGAAATTTGCGGAAGAGGGGGCGGTAAGAGTGTAAGAGCAAAAGGATGGGAGGAGCAATGATATGTAAGATACTCTATACTAGTTAGGGCTGAAGCAATCATAATTGGACTTTGCATGCCCTGTGCATTGTCCAACACACTGTTGACCTCACAAAGTCTAGCATCTGCTAAAGGCACCAAGATCCTTGGAGGCAAAGGATTGGCAGCCACAGCAGTGTTCCTATACCTAAGGGGAACACGGGAAAGGGTTCAGGAAAGGCCACTGGGTCCTTGTATGTCATCGGAGAGGAGGGCCCAGAGGAAAATCAGACATGCACAAGAAAGGACTCTCTGGGAATTGGGGTGGGAGGCACTGGGGGATGGGGAGGGAGAGGGGTGGGGAGGAGGAGAGGGGGTACGGGTGGAGGAGGAGCGAGGGAAGGAACTGGTGTACCTAATAAGTTTGTATGAGCTGAAATAAAAAAAAAAAAAGACATGGTAACTGTTAATTACAAAATTACCATAATTAGTTAACAACTATTAAACATGCTACCTTGTCTTCTCTACATCTTTTATTTCCTAAAGAGGTGGAGGAAAACACATTTAGCAACGTCCATCAAATATATACATGAAAAAGTCATTTCTTTGCACAGATTATACTTCCAATTGCTCGTCCATTGACAACTTGCCAAGAGCTTCAATATAGTTCAAATTCTGCTTTACATAGTCATGAGTGAAATTGTGCTTCATTCATAACCAGACAATGAAAAGCTCTGATCTAGTATGTGTGTGTGTGTGTGTGTGTGTGTGTGTGTGTGTGTGTGTGTGGTATGAATGTGACTGCAGAGACCAGAAGTCACTATCGTGTATCTTCCTCTCAAGTTTCCATCATTTACTGAGATAGCTCACAGATTGGCTTGACTGTATGGCCAGGGAAACTTTGGGATCCTCCTGTCTCTGCCTCCCAGCACTGGGATTACAGATCAAGTTGCCACACCCAGCTTTTTATGGATTTGTTGTGAGGAAGGTAGCTATTTTTCCCCATGAGGGGAGCCATTGATAAATTGCCCATTATTCAGGAAAAAAACCCCACATCCAACTGCATAAAAGCAACGTGTGTGTGTGTGTGTGACAGAGAGAGAGAGAGAGAGAGAGAAAGAGAAAGAAAGAGAGCTCTGTATGTACCTGTGGAGGGCCAAAGGTGACTTCAGGAATTATCCTGGTTGCTTCCACCTTCTTTTGTGCTTTGCTCTGGGATTTTCCAGGCTCCACCCACCAGGACCAGAAGTGCAGGCCAATGCTGGTTCTGCCTGGCATTTATATGTGGGACCTGGGACCTGGGATCTGAACTCAGGACCTTCTGCTTGCAAGGCGGAGTCTTAATCTCTGAGCCATCTCTCAAGCCCCATTGTAAGTGTGTGTTGCATTGTTGACAGAGCAACATGGCTAAGAAACCAGGCAGATTAAGAAATTGGGAGCTTTGAATACTCTCAATTCTAAGACTCCTCTACTCTATTCTACAAAATCAGCCATATTTGTTCCCAAATTTGTTTATGCCAGTTCATAGTCTTCAAAGCAATCAAAATTATTCATGTTTAAAGAAAGTTTCATGTATAAAACCCAAGATGAATGTTTTGGAAGAGTTAACTGTAAATAGACATTGCATTGCTGTGAAAAGAAGAGTGGACAAGAAAACAGTAAAAGACTGGTGGGAAATAAAGTTTGTCAAGGATTCAGGGATTGGAGGTGGAGCTCAGTGGTAGAGTGTCTGCTTAGCATGTGTGCCTAGCACCACTAAAAAGAGAATGAATTTATGAAATTCAGTATACTTTATGTGTTACAGTGCTTTGTGGTAAAATAGTGATGCTAAATGATTCCATCTTGAGGAAATGGAATCTCTTCACGATGACTTTTTCTTCTGACCACTTGCCCTAAAATGAGGTGATCATTTCTCAGTCTAATCTTCCATATCATTATCTTACTCACTTTTTGTTTTGTCTTCATTATAATTTGCTACAACAAAATACCCAACCCAAGCAACTTAGCAGGGGAGGGGTTTAACTGGCTGACAATTCCAAGTTACAGCCCATCATGGTAGGGATGATGGCAGAAACCCAAAGCAGGTGGGCCGATCACCTCCACAGCAAGAGCAAAGAACAATGCATCCATGCACGCTTGCTTGCCTGCTTGCTCAGGTCTCCTCATGGGGTCCCCTGCACAAGGGGTTGGGGACAATCCCTCACATTCTGTCCACAGGCCAGTTCTAATCCTGAGGATTCCTCTCAGGCATGCCTGAAGGCCTACCTCCTAGGGGTCAGGTTGATAATACTAACCATCTTACTTTTCTTCTTAAGATTTCCACATTTCAACATTCCAAACTATTTGTTCTTTGTTTTTCCTTGTTCTGGGGATCAAGCTCAGGGTCTTCCACATACCTTGTGCATATACCTCTTTCACTGAATTGCATCTCTGGCTCATTTATTTGTTTACTTGACTGCTGTATGATTCTCTTACTGTATGTAAATTCCATGAATTGAGAACAATGAACAAAAATATGCAAGGAAACTAAAATACAGAGCACGTACTGTGTTACACACCTGTAATCCCAGCACTCAGAGGACAAGACAGGAGTATTGGGAGTACAAAGCTAGCCTAGGTTAAATAGTGAGACCCTATCTTAGGAAAAAAAGTCATAAAGAAAAGATAAAATATAGGCAAAATTATTACTAGGAAAGAAAGCTTTCCTTTAAAACTAGTATTTATTTATTTAAAACTAGGATTATCCACTGAGATAGCTCAGTGGATAAGATATCTATTCACAAACTCAGTGACCTGTTTGATTCCCAAAAGCCCATAAGATAGAAGAAGAAAACTGACTTTGAAAGCTGTCCTCTGATCTCCACCCATGCACCATGGCATAAATGTATGCTTTTTCTCTTTCTCTCAAGTAAATCAATAAAATATTAGAGAATACTTTGACATTAAAAAACTAGGAGGGCAATATGAGAAAAAAAAAACAGATATACGAGAAATTTCTTTGATGACTCAAACTGAGTAGATCTACATATTCCTATCAAGTTTCAGGTCTCTCCCAATCAACAATGGCTGTGTTCCCCAAAAGTCAGTGCTTACTTACTCTGGCTGCACTTTCTTTTCTTGTCCTTCATAATCATCCAGGGTTCTTTCCCTTGCTCCAGTAATGTAATCACATCTGGCTTAGAAATGGAACATCCTGCTTGAAAGAAAAAAACATATTAAAGAATAAAGAGTTGTGTACCAGGTGTGATAGCACCCTTGTCATCCCAGCACTTGAAAACTGGAGGCAGGAGGATCAGGAGTTCAAGATCATTCTTGGCTACACAGTAAGTTTAAGGATAGTCTGAAGTATATGCAGCCTTGCCTCAAAAAGAGAGAGAGAGAGACAGACAGACAGACAGACAGACAGACAGACACAGAGAGAGAGATTTTTCTAGAGTTTTCAAAACAAAGACCAACAGGAATGAAAATTGCTAAAATTAGAATTACTTTAGGATTTAGGTAGGAATATGGTCACACTTTTTACTTAAACGTATATAAGTACTGTCGGTTCGGGGAACGAAATAGGAGCTGGAAATGCTGACATCAAATCCTGCCTCTGTCATGTGAGTAGAACAAATAATTTCATCTCTCTGTGCCTCAGTTTTCTAGTTATAAAAAAGGCATAATATCTTCTCTGACTGAGATCATACATTGTAGAATGTATAATTAACTCAGAGGGATTAAACCAGAAGGATCTTAGAGATAATGAAAACTTCATTTTATAGATGAAGAATGACAAGTTTGAAGAGCTTTGAATTAAAACAGTCTTACTGAAAAGGGAAATATAATTTCTTCACGGAATTCTCAGTATTGTATAAGTAAATCAGTAGCCTTTAACATCTCAAAAAAAAAAAAAAAAAAAAAGGCATAATAGTCCTGTGCAGACATAGGGTTTCTGTGCAGTCTGACTCAAGACTAAGATGAATGCCTATCAGAGGCACTACATGTTTTTAGATATCATTCCTGTATTACAGTACTAAAAGGAGAATAAAACATTTCTTGCCAGGGTATCCCTCTAATGTTAAATACAAACTTCATGTATTTAAGACTTTGATCACTAAGCACTTAAAAAATGGTAGGGCTGGAATACATTCACTAGAGTACCAACAAACGTGTTGACTGGATCCAGCATTATGTGCCAAGTAAGTACACAGTGCAGAGAGAAAGAGACATACGAGAAATTTCTTTGATAACTCAAACTGAGTAGATCTACATTTTCCTATCAAGTTTCAGGTCTCTCCCAATCAACAATGGCTGTGTTCCTCGAAAGCATCAGTGAACCAGACATACACGTGAAAAAATGAAAAAAGACATTATGTAACCTGTCATTAACTTTGTGGTCTAAAGTATGTTTGCTACCAATCTGAATTCTTTTGTGTACCAAATCTTTTTGTTTGTATGTACATGTTTTCAGATGTACCTTGATGTTTAAAGAAAAGAATGTTCAAGTGGCTTCAGTTTCACTTGTAAGATCCACTTTTTAGATTTTCCATCACCTATAGACAATTTTGTATCAAGTAATTCCCTACAAGTAAGTATGATTAAGCTGGAACAGCCTGATAGGAGGAACATTCTGTTTAGAGAAACAAACACCATAGGCTTTCTTACATGTGTCACACCAGCTATTTGAAAAAGTGACTCTGAAAGGTCTCTGCTAAAAATGTAGTGCCCAAGTCACTTTACAAAGGTAAATGCATGTGAGTGAAAGTGAGAGGAAGTCTGGTTTATAAAGTCTTGAGAAATACATTATGCAAATGAATGAAAAGAAGTATTGACTACATGTACAAACGGTTCTTCTGGTGCAGCCCTGACTACTTCCAGCTATGGTGTGGTGTAATTTCTTCAGTTATAGTAGTACCGGTCATCCTCACCAACACTTAGACTAAGTTGGACCAGCCTCTAGATCTTGCTAGCATGTGTATGGGATCTTCCAGCCAGGAGACAGGACTGCAGCTGCATGCAGCAAGATGACCAGATCACCACAGACTTTTTGCTCTTGCAGGCTTTTTGCCTTAAGATCTCCACAGGATTAAGGTCGGTCAGATTTCATATATCTCTTTGCTTCCCTAAAACCTATTGTGCATTGTCTCTTAGGACTTGAACTTTCATGAAACCCATGTCTGCTGTCTAGCCACATGTGCTTGTGACCAGAGATGTCACAACTGAAAACTCGAGTTCTCTGACAATAGTTTTGCTGTGAGTGTATAAGAATTTATATATGTCATGAAGTTAATAACACACAGTGATGTAAATGTCACATAAAGGGTGATGGAAATGCTTTGTAGAGGTGCCCATTCCCAAGCCACAAAGAGAGTTCAGCTTGTTTTCAGAATGTGATCTCTGGAATCAATTTTGTCAGTTTCTAAATTATATGATCCAGATAAGCTTACCTAGTGACACCAAGTTCCTGTAGTTTTCTAATATCACATCTCTGTACAGATTCCTCTGATAAGAATTCAGGCATTCCCACTCTTCCTGAGAAAAGTCTACCATCACATCTCTGAACATCAACAAATCCTGAAATGACAAATTCATGTACTATACATAAAACAATGTTTACAAGACAGAAGGGGTCAAAGAGATACATGCTCATTTCATATATCAAATGAATAGTCATGTTGAAGGACCTCGAAGTGGCAAAGAATATCTATGAGATCTTCAAGATTTCATAAGTGAACCAGGGAGCAGCAGTATTTTCTATAAAAAACCAATGCGGTAGGCTTTGGAAACTACATATGGTCTCTGTTTCTGCTGTTTCTCTTCCTTTTTGTCTTTCTCCTTTCCTCCTCCACATCTTTGTTTCACACATATGTGTGTGTGGGTCCATTCATGTGTGTGTTTGCATGTACGTGAATGCATGTGTGTATGTGTGTGTGCGCATCAGAGGGCACTGTACGTCCCTGTGAAGGGCCAAGAATGACTTCAGGAATCATACTGAATCACTTCTACCTCCTCGCTTAGCTCTAGGATTTCCCAGGCTCTGCCACCAGAGGTGGAAGTGCAGGCTGACACTTCATATTTTTAGGTGGGATCTAGGATCAGAACTCAGGACTTTCTGCTTGTGAGACAGTCTTAACCCCTGAGCCATCTCTCCAGACGTATTTTTTTTTTTCTTTTTGAGATAAGATTTCTTGTAGACTAGGCTGGCCTTGAACTCAGGATTTCCTCCTGCTTTCCTCCTGCTAAGTGAGTGGATTACGGGCATGAGCCACCACACCCAACTAAAAGGTAAGAGTCTTACATTAAGAGTTTCATCCACACATTAAATTTATCATTGTCTTGTGTGATTAGCATTTTTATTATGCTAAATTATTTGTTGAATATTTTAAATTTACTGTATAATAGTCCATTTTGTATATGTGGAATAGACTTGATACTTAGGTATTTCATATACTTCATATTATATTTAGAATTTACCTGAGCCCAAATTTTTTTTGCATTTCATTAATTTTATTGAAAGGTTGTTAGATGAAGTTACCTCTGCCACTCAAAATGAACACTTGATGCTTCCAAATACTGAACATACCAGCCTTTGGAAAAACTGACAAGTTATTTGCAAATCATGGTTTATAAAGATTAAAGATAAAGTACACTGAAATTCTTTGGTTTATTTTTTCTAGTGGTATTTATCCATTACACAATGTCGAGACTGGCTACAACCACTGTGGATGGACTGGGTTGGGTAATGCACTGAGGAGCCATCTGCAAGGTACTGTAGAGCTCCTCCCTTCCAGCTGTCCCCAGGAGGCTTCTGAACACCACCTCTGAGATACCTAGAGGAATCTTGCAAATATACTCTGTGCCTGTTAAAACAACACTCTACATGGAGCAATAGCAGCTTTATTTAAAAAAAAAATCTGTAGGGGCTAGAGAGATGGCTCAGGGGTTAAGCCTCTGCCTTGCAGGCAGAAGGTCCTGAGTTCAGATCCTAGACCCCACGTATAGACGCCGGGCGGAAGCAGGGGCAGTCTGAGTTTCTGGTCCTGGTAGGGCGGAGCCTGTGAATCCTGGGGCAGAGTAAACAAGGAGGAGGTGGAGGCAGTCCATGGTGGTTCCCAAATTTGTCCCTGGTTCTACATACACACACATACATACATACACACGCACAAAAGAACTTACCTTAGCAGGACAAAGCAAGTTTTCAGAGTGAAAATTCATTAAAAAACTAATTTTCTCAGGTGGGAGATTAGGTTTAAGGGGGTATTTTATACAAAAGTTTTTTAAAAAATATAATGGATACAAACATCACCTATTTTTTATAAGAAGAATTAAAGATACTAAGCCCAAATTCTGAAGCTACAGCTTCAAACATGTTTATCACTGTACTTACTAAGACATTCAACTATGCCTTGATCACACTGAAATGGGCTCTGAGTCCAAAAGATATAGCAGAGAGTAAGACTCTAGAAAAAAAACTAAAACATCTCAATAACTTTTGTATTGAATATACTTTGAAATGGTAATATTTTGGGTATATGAAATTAATAAAAATGTTATTTAGTAGGGTTTGGTGGCACCTGCTTATAATCTCAGCACTTAGGAAGTCACAGCAGGAGGATATTAAATTCAACACAGTCTAGGCTACATAGTGATATCCTATATTGATTTTTTAAAAAATTAATCGTACCTGTTTCTTTGTTTTAAAAGGTGATTACTAAAACATAATTGTGTATAGGTCATGCATACCATTCTATATCTTATTTTTTTTAAGGGTGGGTCTCTAATTAAACCCAGAGTCCATCTCTTGGGCTAGTCTGGTAGTCAACTTGGGGAATGCCAGACTCTGTCTTCAGGGGCTGGAATTTAAAGTGGCCTGTGAATTCATTCCTTTTGCTTGCACGTCAAACTCTTTAACTGCTGAGCTATCTCCCTAGCCCACTGGTGGAAATTCTTACACTACATATGGAGCTGCCTCTATCATTCCTAAGTGTCCTCCAGAGGTTCTTCTGATCTTCAGAGTATCGGATTAAATAAGTTTATCTCTGCTTTAACAAAGAACAAGCACACAGAGGATGTACACAGGAATGTCATGGTAAATGTACACTTGGACATAGATGAAAAAGAGGAGCACACAGGAAGCAAATGCAGGGTTCCAACTTTCACCAAAATGAAAAAGACTGGGGAGTAGCTATGGGATGGGGTGTCATAGTTAGGCACAGGTGTCAACTTGACAGTTGAGAAATTGAGCTCTGGGCACATTTGTGGAGAATTAGTGGTTGGGTTAAGCCCAGAGCAAACCTGCAGGAGATTGTCTGGCTGATGGGGAAGGCCCAGGTGGGTGAAATTAGGCCCAGGAATAAAATACAGAGAGCTGGTTGAGAGAGTCAGCATCCTTGTGTACACTTGGCCAGATAGGCTGGTCTGGCAAGTAAGGATTGTCCCTTTCTTAGCCATTACATGGGGATGGTGTGGCCATTTCCCTCAGCCTTGATGTTGGTGCATACTCTCCTGTCAAGCTGGACTGAGAACTGTAACTAGACTATCAGTAAGAAAATAAGCCCCTTGCTCCCTTAAGCCATTTGAAGGTTATTTATCAGCAACCATGCAGGCAAATTGCAACATGGGGCTATTAGAAAGTTTCAGAGTAACAAATGTAAATGTTCATGTATCCAGGAAAAAATGACAGAACTTGAGGAAGAGAGAAACCAACTTACATGAGCCATGACTTTAGAACTTCAAGAACTGGCCAGTCTTCCTCTGGGATTAACTGGAGAAGCAGTTCACAGGGGCCAAAGCTGGGAAAAGACTATCAAAATCAGATTTACCTCAAAGCCTCCAATTTTCTTTTTCTTTTCATGTATATGGGGCACATGTATGCGCACATGAATGTGCATACATGTGGAGACCAGAGGATAAGACTGAGAAATATCCTTGATTTATCCTTTGCCTATTTCTTCATATCTGTATAGGATATGTGTATGCATATGTGTCTACATACATATATGTGTGTGTGTGCAGGTGCATGAGCATGTTTGTACATGTGCCTAGGGAAGCTCAAGGTTAATATTTGGAATCATCCTTGATCACTCTTCTACCTTATTTTTTTGAGGTTGGGTCTCTAGTTAAACTCAAAGTGTGCCTACAGGACTAGTCTGGTCAGTCAGCTTACTCTGGTAATCCTGTTTCTGTTTTCTAAGGCTAGAATTGCACACAGGTCACCACCACACCCAGTTTTTTACATGGAATCTGAGAATCTGAACTCAGTTCTTTTGATTGCTCAGAAAACACTTTAACCACTGAACCATATCCCCAGCCCAGAACTTCCAAATTTTAAAAACAGTATATACCACTTCTCTATTCCTCTGTTCAACCCCACTTCCAATACATAAACTATGAGAGATACATTAATTTTACCCAAAAATATATCCTTGAAAATATATGAAATTAGCTGCAAAATATGGTAGCCAAATTTCAATATACATCAGAATTATCTGGAGAGATAGAACAGATTACCAGGTTCCATTATTCAAGTTTAAGGATGAGGTTTGAGGTTGAGCTGAAACTGTACATTCTTTGTTTTTTGTTTTGTTTTGCAGCACGGGAACTAGAACTCATAGCTTTGTACATGCTAGAGAGGTGTTCCATCACTGAGCTTATTGCCACACCTTTAACAAATCACACACTAGTCTTTGGCAGGCGAATTACAATTTAAGAATTCTTACAAAAACCGTGCCCAGGGTTGGAGAGATAACTTAGTGGCTGAAGTGTGTGTAAAGACAATCAAAATGACCCCAGTAAAGAACTCTGGGTAAAATGTCAGGCAGGTTCAGAAAGTGAGCTGTATTTAATTAGAGACTCAACCTCAAAAGAATAAGGTGGAGAACAACAAGGATGATTCCTGACCTCTGGCTCCATGCCCAAGGACACTCACACACATGCAAAATATGCATATACACACCCACACATATAAATAGGTAAATATATAAGTAAAAAGTGTTCAGTGAGCAACCAATATAAAACATTGGCATGAAGGTGCCACCAGCCACTTTAGGGTTCAGGTAGGGGTCACAGGCCTTGGTTGCTGCTGTCCTGCTTTCCTTTACTCTTCAATGACCAACCCAGGACCTGCCCTATATAAACTGTCATCTCTTAAGTGTGTCCCCTGCCAAGATTAGATACAGAAATCCTGAGACTTGGACCAATGAATATTCCTTTTTTTTTCTGATTTTTTTAAAATTTATTTTTTAGTTTTACAAGCTTATTGAGTACTAAACCCTGTTTCCCTCCATCCAGCGGGAGGGGGTCACCTATTTCCCACCCTTCCCCTCATCAATCCATCCCACTTCCTCCCACTCTCCTACCTGGCCACTTCTATGGACCCTCTGGCTTGGGTACTCTTGTGCGGGTTCAAACCTCTGTGCCATATCAAGTTGACCCTCCTCGGGCCACCCCACTGGGGTGTTTCCCTTCACTCATCCAGCTCTAGTCCCTAATAAGACAGGTTTAGAATAGCTATGCTGGGATGGTCTTTGAAGGTCTTTGAAATTCCTGAGGGCCATCCCTCACTGCTGGGATTATCCTGAAAGAACACACTTGCCAACTTCCCCCAACTCTGCTTATGAAAGGATACTGAGATTAGCTCTCCTTTACAGATAGGCCCCACCTCCAGATGGGCACAAGATCAACTGGGTTGGGCCCCAATATGAGCTAACCCATGAGGAAAAGCCATAAATAGTCCAAACCCTGGCAGCCATCTTTGCTCCTGCTACCTGAGTCCATCTTCAGCTCCATGCCCTTCATGGATTCCATGTCTGGAGTTCATGAGTTCTCCAGGGCACCTGCCCCTCATGGACTCCATGGAGAACCATGTTCTTTCTCTTTTCTAGTAAACTCTACCTTAATCCTCTACATGTGTTCTGGCTTCAATCTTCAATTCCAAACACAAGAAGCCCGAAACACCTAAGGCTTCCCCATTAATCTTCTCTCTCTTCAGTTCCTCAAAGTCTATGGGGACATGTTGGTATTTCAGTGACGCTCCCAAGCTTTAGGATGGGGAGAGAGTAGGATGGCCTGATTCTGGGAGAGCATTGCTGGGTTGCTGGTAATTTGTATTATGGCTGGCCGTTGTCCACTTCACTGCTGTTTTACTGGCCCAGGCTGTATCTGGTCAGGATGTTGAGAATCTCTACTGCTCTTTTAGATTTCTAGGCTGAGTGTTAAGTGCTCCTCAAATATTTACAGAGCAGTTTGGTGTACTGTCTTCCTCCCTATATGTTCATAGGCTGTTTTTCACTACTGAATTACTTTCTTCCATTTTTTTTTAAGTTTTTGTTCTAGTTAACAGTAACAGGAATGCGTTCCATTCTGACAAGTTTTTTTTTTTAAGACAGGGTTTCAGGCATCCCAGGCTGTCCTCCAAGGAGAATGGCCTTGAATTCTTTCCTCCTGATCCTTGTAAAGTTCTGCAGAGATGACTAAGCACAGGGAACAGATTTTTTTTAAAACAGGGATCTTTCAAAGAAAATGAAATCAAAAAAATTCCATGCCCTGAAAGTAAATGCATTTCTTAGAAGAAAAAAGAAGCAAACACCAAAGCCTCACGGGTAATCTGGCTTTTAGTTAGAAGCAGCTTATATTAGTTGTATCTTCTCTGGGGTGTTTTCTGGAAGCTGACAAGTCTAGAGAAGCAAAACACATTCATGCCATTTTTTTTTTCCTTTGAGACATAGTCTCATGCATCTTGTGACCTTCACCTCCCAAATCCTAGGTTCACAGGAGTGCACCACCAGCCTCATCCTGAGCTTTTCTTAATTTGGTCAGAATTCCCTCCTCTATATCTGGGGTCTCTACTAACCCCAACCTGCATGCCCGATTACAAAGGAGAGGGAAAGGGGACACAGGACCCAGTCACCCCTGTTGGGGTTCGGTGCTTCGGACAGGTACAAACACTCAGGTGATTCGTTCCAGGGGCTGTCCAGGGCCTGGCTAGGAAGTGTCTAGCGGTTTCTCCCAGCCTTCCGAGGCCTGTCTGAAACCCCAGGTCCCGGTGTTTTGCAGAGGGACCCTCCATGGCGCGACATCCACCCCACACTTTCATCTCCATCTTTCCTTCCCAACAGGCCCGGGAGGCTGAAGCCAGCGGCGCACACGCGGGGCAGGAACAGCAGGGGGGTAGGCCGCGCACCCACAAAGGACCCGGCACCGTTACTGCTGCCCCAGCCCTGCGTCCCCACCCCCCAGGATCCGCACAAAAAGGACCAGCTCTTGTTTCTCCCAGAGGAGCGCAGGTCGTACCCGACCCCGCGTCGCCGCACTCGGTGCTCACCCGGCCGGGGGTCGCACAGCCCCGGCTCCGCGCAGCGCCGGGATCCCGCAAAACGCCGGTTCGGTCAGCAGTGCGCAGGCGCGGGGGCGGGGTGTGGCCCGGGGCGCTCCGCGCCGCCAGAAGCGCTGGGACCCCGCGGAGGCTGCGACTCGCCCGCCCCCTGAGCATCCCGTCACCAACGCTCCCGTTCCTCCTGACCCGAGTGCGCAGGCCGTGGTCTGCAGCAAGCGAGGCTTTGGGGATCCAATGGGATCCAGGGAGTTTGGTGACAGTTTCCGATTTGGGACCGGAATAGCTAAATCCCGGGGACAATTCTTTGGGCCAGGTTTGGGCCTTTTGTGACATCCTCATGCAAGTGGGATGAGCCTCTTTTGATGACAGCTGTTTTTGAATTATCTATCCACGTGTAAGTAACCCCATCAAACTCTCTTAAACTTGTTCACTTGGCTTAATAAAGAGCATGCTTATAATTTTTTTCTATATAGTTTAAATATACCATGTTGATATTTCAGTAGAAGCAGATGAAATTCCATGAATTATAATATGGATTAGAGATTTTAAGTTGGCTTGGTGGTGCACATACGCGCACACACACATACACACACACACACACACACACAAAACCTATAAACTTAATAGGCAAAGAGTCAAGAATTCCAGAAAACTGGACAACTACAAAGAAAGATCTTGTCTCCCTATACATATGGAGAATAAATTAGCAGTGGAAGCTGAGAGCTAAGGGAAAGAGGTTTGGTCATGGAAACCAAGACAATATAGCAGTATAATTGAGAAGTAATGATAAAAGTTTTTATTTATTATAGTCCATTGAAATAACTACTATTAGCTACCCAAGCTAGTAATAATGTTGATGCATAGGTAAAATATGGAATTTCTCACTTAGGCAAACAAGTAAAAACTTTTTGAAGAAAAAACCAACTTTTTTAAAATCAGATACATGGGATAATAAACTCAAATAATACATGGTTGTAGTTACACCTACACTAATATATTTCCTCTGTCCTCTGTTTCCTTTCCTCAGAGAACTTCTACTTATGACAAGAAGAGAAAGCGACAAAGAGAAGAGAAAAAGCAAGAGCCCAGGAGAGAAGATGAAAGCCTCTTTGTGAAGGTCAAAAAACAACTTTCAGAAGTCAATTCTCTCCTTTCAACATGTAGGCTCTGGGGACCACACTCAAAGCTCTACATTTGTATGCAGGTACTTTTTACCCACTGAGTCATCTCTTTGGCCACCAAAAGACATACATTTGACAGACAATCTTGGACAACTACATATCAAGATCTTGTCTAAAGATTTTTTTACTTTTTTTTTTCAGGGGAGGGAAGGGAAGATTCTATCCTTTTTTGATCAGACAGGGGCTTGAACTTTGAGTCCCTGCTGTCTTAACCTCTTAAGTAGCTGGTATCTACAGTTCTTTGCTTTAAGTACTTGGGTCTTAGGAAAGTGCTTTTGGGTTCTGGTTTGCTTTCCTAAGTCATAAAATGGTTTCTATTTCCTGCCCATTCTGTGACGTGTGCTTTCACTGTGACTTTCCACCAATCTGTTTTCACGTTCACACTGGGCAAACTCAGCACCACTTAGCAGATGCTTTTATGTAGCCCTCGTCCCCCAACCCCGAAAGTATTGACTTAAACTTTATATCCCAAAAGGAAAATAACCAGCCCTGGACAGGAGGCAGGGCTGAGAAGGATTCACTGACTGTATCAATGATAGCAGAGTAAGAGACAGGAAAGGACTGCCACATGGGGCAGAATTCTGTTGGACACACTACATACCACAAGCTCCACCATGCCCCTGGCAATAGAGCCAACAGCAGCCCTGGGAGGTTCTAGCATGATGCCCTTGTGAAGTCATTGAGCATCTGTGCCCTTTTTGGGGAAAGGGAGAAATTTGGCACTACCTTTTCAGGAACTCAGAGTTTAGGTAGATGAGGCCATCTATCATGTTTTAAGGGCAAATGTGAGAGAAATTTAGAAGTTTAGGAGAAAGCTCATAGGTGACACTAGAGGTATTTATCACATGGATCTATGGCAAGATGCTATGTGGGCCTCTCTGAGATCACATGACAAAGGCGAGTAGTCTCATGTATTTTATTTTCATGTGTGTGTGTTTACATGAGGGTGGATCACAAGCGTGTGCAGGGTGGCACTAGAAATCATCCTTGATGGCTCTTCCATCTTACTCTCTTAAGGCTGGGTCTCTAGGGCATTCCATATGGCTAGTCCAGCTAGCCAGCTTGCTGTAAGGATTCCCAGGCTCTGCCTTCAGGAGGCTGGAATAACAGGTAGCTACTTTCCATATGGGATCTGGGGATCCCAACTCTTATTCTTTTCCCCATTGAGCCATCTCTTCAGTCTGCCTCATGTACTTTCTACCAGAGAGTGATCATTCCTGTCTCCACACACCCTGATGGAATGTAGCCATAGTCCAAAGACAACTTCTGGGAAGCTGATTACTGTCCACGCCTTCAGGGCCCAGGCCAGGACTCAGACAGGGGATAGATCAGGCAGCTATGTTCCTCTTTCATTCTGGCCACTTGTCAACACCCTTGACTATGCCACCTCTTTTGCCAGCACCCAGCCCTCTGCCTATGTCCAGGAACATGCAGGTTAAATCAATGAATTTTCAGTTGACACCATCATTTCAAGACGTGGGGGTCTGGAGTGTTTTGCTGGATGGCTTTCATTTCTGTCCTCATGAAACTTAATCCCCAGCCATCCCAATTTGAATGGAGACCCAGAGATGCACTGAATGTCCATGTTACATCATATGACATGGTGAAGCAAACTGGTAGCAGGAACGATCCAAAAGTCTGCTGACCATGATCCTAAGGAAAGGATAACTGGTTTATCTCGTCCCCCAACCTGCCTGGCTTCTTGAGGTTCACAGGGCTCTACTGTTTCGTTTTTGTTTGTGAGTCTTATTCCACAGTCCACGCTGACCTGGATGTAGACCAAACTACTTTTGAACTTATAGCAATCTTCCTGTCTCAGCCAGGTGTTGGCCACACCTGAATTCTCAGGACCTGAATACATCCTAATGACCCTCGTATTTGATGAACTGAAGCTTATTCATTCTGGTACTTATCTGAGCTTGGTCCTTGCTCCAATGAGAAATATGGCGATGTCATGGTCTGAGAGCAAAAGGCTCTCTCAGAAGACCATGTGGGTCACACTGGAAGTCTATGTGGGGATCCCTGCCTCTGGCCTGGGTGAAGACTAGGACTGTGAATGTTCTCAGGCTAAAAAGAATGGGGCTTCTATGTTCCAGCACCTGCTCTCCCCAACCTCCATAGTACTTTTTATTCCTTTATAAAGGATGGAGGAATTAATGCTGCCTCAGAGGATTTTTACTTATGCGCACTGATTTCACCAAGGCTGGTGTGGTTATAGACCAAATCTACAGTAAGAGATAAGTTTACCAAGCAGGTATAATCCAAACTCATGTATCCATGAAGACCTACTGGACTATGATCCAAGGTTTTGGGAGGTATGAATTCATTTTGGGAGGTACTGCATTTATTTAAAATGTAATAGGTCTATGCATGTGGATCAATGGGAGGCCAGTTGATATCGGGAATCTTCCTCTATCTCTCTTTACCTTATTTTTTGAGAGTTTCTCACTGAATCTGGAGCTTGCTTCTGGAGCTAGATGACTGGCCAGCAAGCCCCTTGGATCTGCCTGCCTTTCCCCTCCCAGCATCAGGGTTACAGATGCATGCTGAGACCAAAGTTCAGGCCTCATTTACATGGCAAACACTCTAGCAACTAATCAATCTCCCCATTCCCCATAACTTAGTATTCAGTAACATACAGTGAACATATAACATGGTAAAATATGCACTTCTCACCAGGTATACTGGCACATGAGTGAGTTCAAGGCTATCCTTGGCAAAGCTTACCAGGTATCAAACCATCTTATTATGATGTTAAAATAGGCAGATCAAGAGGCCACAATAATTGAGAAACAAATCTGAGTGTGCTGGTATACACGTGTACTCATTGCATCTGAGAGGCAGAGGCAAGAGGACGGTCTCAAGCTCTAGGCCAGCCTGGGTAAGACCTTCTCTCAAAAAGCCAAAAACAGACAAAAGAGTGAGAAGAGAGGAAAGGATACATATCCACTTGGGTGGATGGCATAGGCTTCTTCTAATCCCAGCCCTGCACTTGGGAGGGTGAGATAGAAGAATCAGGAGTTCTAAGTTGACCTCAAACTGTATAGTAAGATTCCCATCTTAAAACAAACAAATAAACAAAAAAAAAGTAATAAAATCCAAAAATATTAGTACTTAGCCTATGACAAAGTTTGTACTTAAGAGCCAGCAAATTGCTAATCGAGTAAAGGCATCTTCAAAAATGTAGCAGCCAAAGTTGATCTCAGGAGCTCACCTGATGGAATGAAAAAACATTTCCCAAAAGCTGTCCCCTGACCTCCACAGGTGCCACAGCATACATGCTGTGTGCTCTCATATGCTCTTAAATAGATAAATACTTTAAAGTATTTATCCTGAAAACCGAAACAAAAAACTGAAATACTTTTGAAACACTGTATCCCTGCCTAACTCAACACCCCACAATGAATAAACAAGTATTTAAATTTTAAAATACAAATCACAGAAGAGGAAAACATGGGACTTTTGAAAATATATTGAATGGAAAAGATGATTGACAAAGCGCTACCACCAAAACAGATGTCATTCAACCATGAATTGATCAGTTTATAACACAAACCCCAAAACAAACCAAAAAAAATAAAAAGATAACAAACCAAAATCTAAAAGAAAAAGTTATTGTCTTACACAGCCATTAGAAAAACATTAACTGCACACAGAAAATGATATTAAGACATTCCTCATAAAATATTAGCATATAAAAATAGGGAAGTACTACTAAATATAAATTACAAATAGTAGGCAAATTCAAACGAAAACTGTTGTAACATCTTCCATTTAATGGACAAGAAAAATCAAAGTTTAAAAACTGGTTTCAAGCAAAGGTATAGGGGCATGTTACTATATATCATAGAAGTAAAAGTTAGTAAAACCAAAGAAATTTGGCCTTTTTGCAAATATACATAAATACTAAAGTGGCAAATTCAACCCAGGATGTAACTGATATATATTTGCATATAGAAATTAAGCAATATGTACAAAGAGAGTCATTACTCCAAAGGATAAAAAAGCAATTATGCACCCTGGTAAAGATCTGATTCCCTTAACTGTAGTAGAAGCCAAAAAACTCACACAAAAGACAATTAATAGGTATAACTGTTAAGTATTTTCTCATGAATACATTTTTACTTTCTCAACCTGGATGCACACAAAGGTATCTTTCAATAGCTGGAAAAAAAATTATTCCTAGTTTTGGGGAAGGGAATGTCTTACTATATAGTCAATCAAGACTGCAAACTCGGAAAGGTCCTCCTACTTCATCTTTCGCAGCACAAAGCATATAGGCATTTGCTACCATGCCTGGCTAGCTCCTCCTTAACAGCTCAAGATCACCCCAGGATCTGTTAACTACTTAAAAGTTCATATAAAATTTTGCTTCCCATTAAGTTTTGTTTCTAACCTACTTCCTCTTTAATCTTAAATTTATCATCTTGAGACAGATGACTTCCTCATTGAGTTTTCTAGAAACCATGTAGAAAATAGTATAACTGCATTCCAAAAATTATCAAAGGTGAAACCCTTTCCATTATTTTCTTTGATTGATACTTCCTGAGGTTTATTTCTCAATATATGGAGAGACTGACCTATTCCTGTAAAAGACATTTTGCATAATTCCAATCATTTCACATTTATTCAGACGTTTTAAGGTTCAAGACATGATAAGCAATTTCTTCTATATCAGAATTTTTAGTAACTCTGGAGGAACTTATATAAGTTTATAATGTTAGACCTTTAAATAATACTCATTCAAAATGTTCTGTCCTAATTTTTCTCCCAATTCGAGACAGGTATGTTAAAGACTCAAGCTGTCTTTTCTTTGGAATTTTATTAATTTTTGTTTTTTATCTATAGAGGCTTTATCACAAGTTAATAAATGGACATGATTTGTTTCTACGTTTTAGGGACATGCAGGAGGAGAAGGGGAAAATCATTTTTGCTGTCCTTTTTTCTTGAATCTTCCAATTTCTTTCATGAAATTTCATGAAAATTTCTTCAGTTACCATGTCAACAACATTCCTATCTTAATCTTCAATTCAATCCATTTGTAGCTTTATTTTCTGGTAGTTGTTTATAAATGGCAAGGTATTTTATTTTTTACTTAGTATTTTGTTTAAATGAGAAAAATTTCCTTCTGCTATAGCATCAGAGATTAAATGTATGTCTACCATCCACCCTATATCACTATTCCTACTGTTCTATGTTTACTATCTGTGTCATCTAATTTTAATAGTTTACTGGATTGTTTTGGCTATTCTCAAGAAAGATACTAGAGTATAAACGACATAACTGTTCTTGCCCATTATGTTTTGAAGACAAGGTCTCATGTGGAACAGGCTAGCCTTGAACTCAATTACCCTCCTTCGTCCACCTTTCAAGTGTTGGGATCACATACATGGGGTACCGCTATGCCTTGCTATACTTTCTGTATTTGGCAGAGATTGTTTAACTGACAATTGTTTTTGCTTTTCTAATATATATTTATTATGATTGTGTGCATGCATGTATGTGGAAGTCAGAGTACAACACAAGAGTCAGTTCTCCCTCTCACCTTTTCTTGGATTCTAAGGATCAAACACATCATCAGGCTTGGCAGCAAGCACTTCAGAGTCTTGAGTGATCTCATTAGTCCCAGACAAATATTTTATGGTGGTAATCTGTTTGTTCCACATTTCCTGGGTACATGTAATCTCAGCATTTGGGAAGCAAAGGCTGGAGAATTAAGAATTTGAGGCCAGCTTGGGCTTTTCAAACAACGATAAAATGTTTTTTTCTCTTGGCAAATATTACTTCATGTTTATTTTTTTTAAGGTAGCATGATGAATCTTTCAATTTTCTAAAGAGGGTAGTTGCTTCCTTCAAAGTTTCTTTCAATTTTCTAAAGAGGGTAGTTGCTTCCTTCAAAGTTTCTACAGGTCTCTGAATTGATTAAAAAAATTCTTATAAAATTTACTCTAGATACTTAATTTTTTTCTAGGTGGGCCTTGTGACACCAGTTTGTAATCCCACTTACTTGGGAGACTTAAGCCATGAGGATGATGAGTTCAAGGTCTGCCTAAGCAACTTAGAGACCTTGACTCCACATAAGATAGTAACAAGGGTAAGAATGTAGCTCAGTGGAAGCACACATTCTTGGTATGTTTTAGACTCTGGGCTCACGGTAGGTGTGGAGACACACAGCTATGGAGGGCTTGCATCCCAGTGCTCAGGAACATGAGGCAGGAGAACTGCCACAAGATCTGAGGCCGGTCTAAAGTATGAGACTGTCCTGCAAAAAGTCCCAAACCAACCAACCAACCAACCAAATTTCTTTCCAAAAATTTTCTACTTTTCCATTTACATTGTTGTACTAGGACTTGGTGAAATGTAGTCTAGGCATCAGATGGTTTGAAGAAAGTTTTTAGATAAAAGTCCAGTTTAATATTTTATTTCTGAAAGTAATTACTTGAATGCATTGATAAATTAATGTATATAATACACTTCTAGGGCCAATGCTAGAGTTACTGCTTTTTGCTTGAACATTTTATACATTTATGCAAGTGAGCCATATAGTTCAGGTCTTAGCAAGTAGGACTCTCATTGCTTTTCATATCGAAACAAGTTTGATTGCACATTTCACTTAATTCAAGGTTATGTAGATACATAATATCTATATAGCAAGGTTTATAAATTACAAATTTTTTTCTAATTAGCCTTTTGGAAAGATCTAATTTTCCCGAGTTATTCTAAGAAAATGTACACTGCTTTTGGAAATCTGTAGAATTCACTTCTACTATCGCTTTTACTCTAAATAGATTTATTTAGCAGGTCCTCTCTGTGTCTTGAAGGAGTGACTTTTCTGATTTCTCATAGGTTATATCACATTTTTTCTTCCAGAATAAATTATCATAGATTCCATATGGTACATCCTCTATGGCCAACTTCATTAAAATTCACAAAGTTAAAAATTATACAAAGGTTCAAAGATAGGAACAAGATAACGAAGATGATGCTTAAGATAATTTCTATGTGCTAGTAACTGTTCTAAAGGTCTTTCTTACTGAATTCAGTAGATCTTTACTATAGCCTTATTGTAAGTTAAAAATTAGTAATCTGAAGCAGAGCTGAAATTATTTGGTAATAAGATACAGGCAGCAAATGATGACGTTACGAAGGTGTTGCAAATTATTTATATTATAAATAAAAGCTTTTCTGCACTGAGAAAGTTGACACGACTGTTCTCTACATAAATTATTATCCAAGTTATAATGAGATAGAACTGTGTGATTGCTAATAGAATTAGTATTTTTCATTAAATTTTTATTTCTCCTGAATAAATTCCGATGCTGTATAAATTGTGGGTTATGAAGCAAAAAAAAAAAAAAAATGCTTTTTACAGTCATCAGATGTTCTTCTCTTACAAACTACAGTTCCATAATAGAAAGAAAGAAAAAAAAATCTCAAGGGTTTCCTATTCTTATAATTTATATAACACTGTGTTCAACGTAAGAGTAACTTGTTGCACACATAACCTTTTTCCCTTTCCTAAAGCTTTTCCCTAGTTCAGATTCTGCTATCTAAAAGTACAGCTTGAGGGATGCATCAAAGTATTTGCCATATTTCTGATATTAACATTTTTCTTCTAGGTATTTGGAGATGTTGAATAAAGACTGTTAAATGGACAATATTCATACACACAGAATTTCTCCTACTGTGTGTATTCTCTGATGCTTTTTCACCTGTAGAAGCCGGGTAAAGGACTGCCCACATTCCTTGCATTCATACGGCTTCTCCCCAGTATGAATTCTCTGATGTTGCGTTAGATGGGACCTCTGCCTAAAGGCCTTACTACATTGCTGGCACTGAAAGGGTTTCTCACCAGTATGAATTCTCTGATGCAGAATCAGGGTTTTACAATCAATAAAGGCTTTCCCACATTCTTTACATTCGTATGGCCTCTCACCAGTGTGAATTCTCTGATGTCTATTGAAGTAGGAAGGACAAGCGAAGGATTTGCCACATTCCTTACATTCATAGGGTTTCTCACCAGTATGCACTCTTTGATGTTGAATGAGATGTGCTTTCTGTCTAAAGGCCTTCATGCACTCCTGACACTCATAAGGTTTCTCATTAGTGTGAGTTCTATAGTGTTTCATAAATGCAGAATGACAGAGAAAAGCCTTCTCACAATAGTTACACTCGTAGGGTTTTTCGCCAGTGTGAATTTTCTGATGATCATTCAAATTTGAAGCCCAAGTAAAAGTCTTTCCACATAAATTACATTCATAAGGTTTCTCGCCACTGTGAATTCTTTGATGTCTAGTTAGATTTGCACTCTTATTAAAGGCCTTCTGGCATTTGTGACACTCATAAGGCTTCTCATTAGTATGTGTTCTCTGATGCTGAAAAAATGTTGAAAAGTAGAGAAAGGCTTTTCCACAATGTTTGCATTCGTAGGGTTTCTCATCGGTGTGCACACGCTGGTGCTGAACAAGCAGGGAGCAGTTAGTGAAGGCTTTCCCACACTCTTTGCATTCACAGGGTTTCTCGCCAGTGTGAAAACGATTATGCTGAAGAAGGTAGGCGTGCTTTTCAAAGATCTTCCCACATATCTCGCATTGATAGGGCTTCTTATTTATCTGATATGGAGCGAGGTGGAAGTCATAAGCAAATTCTCTGCCCAGGTCCTTCAGCTCCTCACATTTCTCTCCAGCAAAATCCTGTTGCTGCTTCATCTGACCTGTGTAATACATAAAGGCATCCTCATACATTTCATCAAGTTTGTCACTGCGAGGAATTCTTACCTGTTGGGAGGGGGTTTCACATGGTTCCTGTTCATAGTGTTTGGACCCAGTGTGAGTGATTTCAGTAAGAACAAGGGACGTAGAGTGAATGAATTCTGGTGAGGCTTTATCCAATGGTGTTGACACATTCTGAAAATATTCCTCTGTAGATTCTGGTTGGGTCTCAAACAGCCCCTTGTATTTCCAATCATTTACAAAACCAGATTCTTCAAGGTTACTACTGACTCGTTCTAATATTTTCCACTTAAATGATTCCTTTTCAAAAACACCATTCTTGAGAGATAATTTCTTAGCTTCATTTGCAGGCAGCAAATCTGAAAAAAAAAAAAAAAGTTTACTTTTTTTACACATTTTTTTTAAACTTTATTTATTTTGCCTGTGAGTATATATCAGAGGGCACTTGGTGTCCCTGTGAAGGACCAAGGGTAACTTAGAGAATCAAATTGGATTGCTTCTACCTCCTTTTTGCTTTGCTCTTGGATTTCCCAGGCTCTGCCCACCAGGGCTAGAAGTGCAGGATGTCACTTGCAACCTGGGATCCAAACTCAGGACCTTCTGCTTGTGAGGCAGAGTCTTAACCCCTGAGCCATCTCTCCAGCCTAAAAAATAGTTTTCTTTTATAGGAGAAATGAAATGTCTGTTTGAAACAAACAGAAAATAATGTACTGAAGAAAGAAATGGCTTGGACTTCCAAGTACTGACATTTACTCTGAAGAAAAATGGAATGGTTATGTTAAAACCACATAAAATAAAATCTTGGACAATTCTTCTTATCATTGGTCAATTTTTTTTTATTTATTCAATTATGCATGTGTGCACGTGTGTGTGTGTGTGTGTGTGTGTGTGTGTAGAACCACGGATGAATTCAGGAACCACCATGGACTGCCTCCACCTCCTCCTTGTTTACCCTGCCCCGGGATTCACAGGCTCCGCCCTACCAGGACCAGAAACTCAGGCTCCCAACTCAGGACCTTCCGCCTGCAAGGCAGAGGCTTAACCCCTGAGCCACCTCTCCAGCCCCAGGTCAATTTTTTTTTGAGTGCACACATACACACAGTGGGTACTGAATGTGTCTGTGGGACTTAAGATTTTGAGAATCATCTTGGATTGCTTCATATACTTTTTACTTTGCTTTCAGGGCTGGAATGACAGGCTACCACCATTTCTACCTGACATTTTTATGTGGGATTTGGAATCCAAACTCAAGTCCTTCTTCTGCTTGTGAGTTTTAAAGGCTTAACCCTGGAGCCATTTCTCTAGCCTATCACTGGTAATTTTAAATATATATATATTTAATAAAATAAGTATATACATTTAATATATAGATATTTATATATTATATATAATATTTAATAAAATAAGTATATATATACTTATTAATTTGAGAGGACAGAGAGAAAAAGAGAGATAAAAGAGGGCATATATGTGCATGCCATGGCACATAGGTGGAAATCAAGAGGATAACTTTCGGGAAGTCAATTCTTTCACCATGTGGGCTTCCAGAATCAAACTGAGGTCACCAGGTTTGTGAACAGGCTTCTTACCCTGCAGAGCTCTATCATCTGTTCCACCAATGCTAATTTTGTCATGATGATGAAGTGGTGGTTTTGTAATGAAAAGCCTCAAAATATATGATGGAAAGCTGGCAGAAACAAAGCAAGAATCACAATTCTACAGTTGGAGACCCTACAACCATCTCTCAATAACTTAATAGAATGTGCCTTCTCCACGGTTGGGGAGACGGCTCAACAGGTAAAGTGCCTGCCACACAGGTATAAGTCCCACATAAAATCCCCTGCATTTTATGGCTAGCCAGACTAGCCCAATGGGCAAGATGTGGGTTTAATTAGAAACCACAAAAATATAGGGTGGAAAAGTGATCAAGGATGATTCCCAATATCAAGTTTGAGCACACACACATACACACACACACACACACACACACACACACACACACACAAATCATGCACATATGTATACAATGAGTTCCAGACCAGCCTGGAGTATAGCGACCCTGTCTGAAAAATAAAGCAAAATGGTGCTGGGGAAATTTCTCATCTGGTGACATGCTTTTCTTGCAAGCACGAGGATGTGAGGCTGACCTCCAGAATCCATGTGAAAAAAAGCCAGGCAAGGGTGATATATGTGTGTAAGCCCAGTGCTGGGAAGGTATAAATAGGCAAATCCCTGGGGCTTCCTGGCCAGCCAGTCTGGCTTACTTGGCAAGTTCCAGGCTTACGAGAGACACTATGTAACTAATACACTCAGAATTAGAATATACCTATAAATGAACAATAAAGTCTAACATTCCAAAAGTTGTCTCACATAGTACCTAAGGCAGTACTCAGAGGGAAATCTACATTGTAAATGCTTAATAAGAAAAGGGCAAAACATAAATCATGTCAAGTTTAGAAAAAGAACAAAATAGAGTTAGAGAGATGACTCAAGGGTTAAGACTCTGCCTCAAAAGCAAAAGGACATAAGTTCTGATCCTGGATCCCATGTAAAAATGGCAGGCAGAAAAGTGGCAACGGCCTGCACTTCTGGCTCTGCAAGCAAAGCAAAGCAAATAGGAGGTAGAAGCAATCCAGAATGATTCCTAAAATCACCTTAGGACTCCACAGGCACATACAGTATCCTCTGATACATACACATATACACATGCACGCACATACACACATAGACACGCATGAAAAGAACAAAATAAACTCATAGTAGAAGAGACAACAAGGATAAGAAAGAAATCAATGAATTTGAAAAAAAAAAAACACAAGTATTAGGAATGAAAGAGGAAGGTAATCAATCTGCATTATCTTAAAAACTAAAAGACATTAGTTAAAAATCTATATTGGATAAAGAAATAATGACCAGAAAGAAAGTAATTGACCTGCATTATCTTAATTATGATAATAGTCTGACAAGCATAGATACTGTAATAGTTAATCCTGGGTGTCAACTTCACAGAACTGGCATTAACTAAGATTAGCTGAGACACCTGAAGAGATTATCTGGATCAATACATTAACAATACAAGACCAGCCTTAGATCTGATTGAAACCTCCCTAGATCTTATTGGAACCTCCCAGTAATGGACCAGATAAAAGGAACCATAGAAAAGAAGACTGGGAAGAAGAGAGACTCTCCGGGAATCCTCCAGACTTCAGCCGTCACCCACTAGCCTACTGGATGTTTGCAGTGATGTAGCCTGCCACCAACTATGTTGCCTCTGCCATGAAAGACTGTTTCTCCCCTCTGGAAGCATAAGCTAAATAAATCTCCCTTTCTCCCTTAAGTTGATTGACTTTGAATGCTCTCTCACAGCAATAGTTAAGAGCAAACATTACAGATATGGATCAAAAGTCATCAAACTTTACCTTGATACTTCTACTTCATCATTTGTAAGGTAAAACAATTTGTTTCTTCTAAGACACTGTGTCTTGTGGTAGAGCTTTTCATATAATTCCTTACAGTGGGACAGGAGCTTGCTTTCCATGGGAAGGCAGACCAAAGGAACCACAGTGGATCATAAGATAGTCAAACAGCACATGTGATCTCTCCCCCAAATGGAGGGGCCATTCCCTCTGTTGGGCTGAGGAAGTATGCACAGGGAATGTGGACTTTTTACTTAGTCTGTGATGTGCTCAAAAATGATCATTCCCATTCAAGTCCTCATCTAGTTCCCACTGTAAGATCCATAAAAGTCATAAAAGTCCATTGAGCAGGACAACACAGTGAGATTCCTCCTTAATTTCCTTAATTTTTTTCTTAATAAATCTATGTTCACTCCCTATCTGTGTTTTCTTTATTCTTCTTGGGCATGAAACAGTGACCCAGTATGGTTTTGGTGACAGTGATCATCCAGTACCCTAGTTCAACCAGGTAAGTTTACTAGCTTTCTGGTAGTACTCTGACTACTTCTGTGCTTCCCTGAAAAGCACTCTATGGCTCCTGACACCCTTACTCACCTGAATACCATCCTGTTTGCTCAGTTGTACAAGGTTCTTTCCCTTCTTCCAATAGGGAAATTACAGATGGTTTGGAAACAGCAAGTCCTGCTCAGGGAAACAGAACATTAAAAAACAAATACAGAAAGTAAAAAACTTACTTCAATATAGAATTAGTTTAACCTAAAAGAGATTCAAGACCTTCAGAAGTATGACTGGGATTAAAAAACCAAAACACCATCATGTGACATACACCTCAGTAAATAATTATAACATGTAGGAATCACTGATAAAATTAAAACAAGTAGGTAAAATATAAAAAAGTATACTTATAAAATATCAAAGTACTCACCAACAAGCTGTCAAGTGTAAAAGAAGGTGTCTTACAATGCAGAAACCTATGAGAGGCCACTGTTACCTCTCCATCAAAGTTATTGTTAGTAACTGTGGCCATACGGACATCATACACCTCCTGATATTATGTGCCAAAAAAGGCATAATATCACTTTGGTGGTATTGCTGCCAAAAATCCGCAATTTTAATTGAATCATAGAGATACCTAAAATAATTTAAAAAAAAAAAAAAAGCTCCACCAATCATGGTGTACAACTTAATAACTGGCCGGCACATTTCAAAGTGTCAAGGTCATTAAAAAAAAGGAGTGGAAATCTTCAAGATTAGAGAATACAACAGAAACACAATAACAAAATACTCATTGGGATCTGGATCCTTGAAGTATACTATACAGAAAATGAACAGAAGTAAGACATATAGATAATCTAATTCTAATTGGATTAATTAGAATTAGATATTCTAATTTTTGTTTGATTTGTTCAGTTTGGTTTGAGTTTCAATTTTGTGACATGATCTACCTATGTAGATCAGGCTGGCTTTGAACTTGCATTAATCTCCTTGCATCACTTTTAAAATATTTTGTGTGCATACGTGTGTGTATGTATGTATGCGTATATGTGTGTGTACACATACCTATGAAGAGTGACTTTGGGAGTCATTCTAGATTTCTCTACTTCCTTTTTGCATTGCTCTAGGATTTCAGACTCTACCTTCAGAGTTGGAAGTGCAGGCCACAGCAATTTATGCTTGATGTTTTTATATGGGATCCAGGATCCAAACCAAGTTCCTTTTGCTTATGAGGCAGAGTCTTAATCTCTGAGCCATCTCTCCAGTCACTTCCTTGGACTTGTGAGTGTTGGGATTACAGGCATTTACCACCATGTTTGGCTAGCTCTAATTCAAAATGGGACTCAAATAAGCTTTTAGATAAAAGAATGGTAATCCAAGGAGTTCAAGGAACAAAGAGCCAAATGATGAGGGGAAAGGACTCATTTAAGTTTAAATATACATAGGCTCATCTTAATTATTTTGGTAAGATGGTCAAGAGGGGCCAGCGAGATAGACCAGCAGGTAAGATGTCTGTTCACAAATCTGGTGACCTGAGCTCAATTCCAAGAAACCCATATGGTAAGAGAACTGCTTCCAAAAGTTGTCCTCTGATCTCCACTCATGCACCATGGCATGCATATGCGTACTTTCTCCATCCTATCTCTCAAATAAATAAATAAATACTCGATTAAAAAAAAAAAAGCCAAGAGTCTTCAAGATATTACCAATGATTTCGTGAAAAATCCTTCAATATTAAATGCACAATTTCTACATAACTGCGCTCAAACATAAAAATAAAATATGGGTTTTCCTAAATTTTAGATGAGCCATTATCTATTTATCCCTCCCTTATTATCCATAATTCATCACCTTAAATACCAAGATGGAAAACTAATTATAAAAGGGCCAAGAGCTGAGGTGGCTAGTCAAGAATAGAAAATACAAAACCATGCATGATGGTGCACATCTGTAATCCCAGCACTTGGCAAACAGGAGAATCATAAATAATCACAAATTTAAGGATATCCTTGGCTACGCAAGTTCAAGATTAGCCTGGGACATAGGAAACCAAAAGAATAAAAAACACCGAAAGCACATAAGAAGACTACAATCCCACAAAGCAAAGCTCGAAACAATCCTTTGGAATAAGGAACAGAAATTTAGATATTTAATGTGGAATCTAAGAATTGTCAATGCAGAGAGTGCTTTTGCTTGCTTGTATTGCAATCCAGAGCTATATGTGCACTAGACTAACATCAAGCTACTAGGGAAAGTATTTTCTGAATTATAGAGAACAGATGACCTTACCCAGTGATACGAAGTTGTTGTAGGTCTCCAACATCACATCTCGATATAAAGTTTTCTGATCAGTGCTCAGCCACTCCCACTCTTCTCTACAGAACTCTACAGCTACATCCCTGAATACCACCAACTCCTGAAGGGAAAATAGGATGTAACACAAGCAACAGCAAAGAAAGCAATTTCAGGCAAATGGTAAGAATATTTTTTTAAAAGATTTTTCAGAATAGGACATGTCCTCTCCCAGCACCTGGAAGGATTGAGGTAGGAGGATTCCAAGTTCCGGGCCAGCCCAGGCTATATGGAGACTTTGTCTCTAACTAAGACAAAACTAAGTAAGCTCCCCAAAAGGCACTCTCATAATTTTTTTCACATTTATTTATCGTGTGTGTGTGTGTGTGTGTGTGTGTGTGTGTGTGTGTGCGCGCGCGCGCATGCACGTGCACATGCACACATGCATACCAACAAGTGCACACATATGAGGCCAACCTGTGGGAATTGGTTCTCTCTTTTCATCACATGGGCTTTCACCATCTAACTAAAGTTCTTAGGCTTATTGGCATGTACTTTTAGGACCCACTGAGTCATTTTTCCAGGTCCTCTGAAAGGTAATTCTACAGTAATTGCTGGTTAAAACTGGAACCTTAGGAGCTACAGAGATGGCGCAATGCTTAAAGCCTTTACCTCACAAGCAAAAGGACTTGAGTTTGGATCTCCAGGTCACACATAAAAATACAAGGGAGATACGGCCACAGCCTTGCACTTCCAGGCCAAGTCTGGTAAACCCCACAGCAAAGTAATAGGAAGTAGAGCAATCCAGGATGATTCCTGATATCATCCTTGGGTCTCCACAGGCACATTGCTAGATAAAATAAGGAAATGCAGCATTATATTAGGACTCCCACTATATCTTAGCACGGTTATACCAGCTGCCCAAAAGGACGAAGCCGTATGTTGCTGAGAACACTTGATCCTTGAACTTGATACTGTTAAGTAAATGGAAACCAACAAACCAGAGTACTACCTTACTGGGAGGGCTTCACCTGGGCCCATAGAATGAAGGCCTGACACCTGTGCTTCCTTCTGTATCTGCCACCTTTACTTTGGATCACCAGTGTAGACTGCTCAAGACAGATCTATGTAGAAACGAGTGAAACCTAACCTATCTCATTCCTATCGAAGTACAAACAGAAGAGTAAGTTGGTTAACTTTCTGTGAGCTTGCTAGTGTCCCCCACCAGGTGGCTAAAGATCCTTGTCTTAAATTCGTTTTGGATTTCATGAACAGCACAGTCCCAAAGGACCGGTACCTCTGTCCCCCATTGTCCCCCAGATGGGAGCAATTATCTCTAAAGGCCAGAGCTGTACCCCAGAGCATGAATAACCATCTCCTAAGAACTAGCCTGCCCCCTTCAAACCACCTTGCAGAACCAGAACTGAGACGATGATGAATTAGACCATACCTTGACCAGACTGCTTAATAATGCGTGGCTCTTGCTTGTCTCACCTCCACTAGCCTCTATTTAAAACTAAAGCTCATGTCAATACCTCAAAGACAGACTTGGGGTCCCAATGGACATTAAGGATTGCAGGAGTTTTTATTGTTATAAGACTGGGTTTCATGTAGCCCAGGCTAGTCTTGAACTCTTAATCTCCCTGCCTAATCTGTTGAGTAGCCTGTTGGTGTCCCATGTGGAGCAAGCAAACAAAAATTCTGGTTGCTGATTCTCACTGCCTTCAATCCATAAAACTTGTTATCCACTCAGCTTCTCACCTTGTTAAAGTATCTTTTACCAGCAACAGGGCAATGCCTGATTGTCTAGGGACAAACTGGCCAATCACCAGCATGGGGAAATCCCCTTAAACCATAAGGAAGGAAGAAAATAAAGAGGGAGAAAGGAAGGGAGGAAAGGAGGGAAAAAACAAACAAACAAGAAAGAAAAGCCTTCCTTATGATTAACACCCTCAGGCCTCTCAAGAACCCAACAAAATACCATTTGCCTGTCAGCAAGCAGTGCAATTCCCTGTTCCTCAATCCTTTTCTTTCTAGTTAAAAGTATTACCTGAGTTAGTACACCTTCAATGAACACTTAGAAAAAAAAAAAGTGTCCATTAAAAAAGGGGGGGTCATATTCAGTTCATATTCATTTTATTTGTTTCATGTTTTGAGATAGGGTCTCAACTCTATAGCCCATGGCAGGTTAGTCTCCTATTTACTGCTTCTGCAAAGTAGCTGTGCTCCCAGTTCATGTGCCACTACATCCAGCTTTAGTTTTACTTTTCATTCCTATGCTTGCTGAAACAGTTCCCTCATATCCAGTACCATGATTAATCAGACTCAAATAAAAATGACTGAGTTAGGCTCCAGTAATGTGCATGTATTTTTCACTCTTCTTTTCCAGTTCACATCTATAATAACTGATGCTATTTAGGAAGAAACTTGAGGTAAAGATAGAATGACAGAATGGACAAAAATATGAATTCAGGTTGGGCACATGTCTGTAATCCCAGCATTCAGGAGTTAGAGGTTGAACGATCACAAGTTCAAAGATGCCCTCCTCTCCACAGCAAGTTCTAGGTCAGTAAGACCCAGTCTCAAAAACACAAAAACAAACAACAAAATGGCCCCAATATCCCACTTTGAGTCAAAGAGAAATTTAGAGAGGAAAAAGACACTTATAAATCCCAGCACTTGGAGGACTGAAATGAGAACTTTCATGAGTATGAGACCACTTTGTGCTATATATGGAATATTAGGTCAGTGAGGCCTGCAGAATTAAATCATCTAATCAAGTCTTGCTAGGAGGAAATGATTCAGCTCCCCCGTAATTGGCTTTGATAAGCAATTAGAAAGTTCTATCACCATCACCTTTCTCATTCTGGGTGGTAGGTTAAACTCTAAAGAGACATCAGGAACACACCTCCCCATTTTTGGTTATTACGCTTTTTTTACTTGCAAACTTAGTGTTGAACATTTTAAGAAATTTTTTATATCTATTGTGGGGGGGGACTGTATATCCCTGTGGAGGACCAACAGTGACTTTTGGAATCATCCTGGATTGCTTCTACCTCCTCTTTGCTCTACTTTGGGATTCCCCAGGCTCTGCCCACCAGGACCGGAAGTGCAGGCTACTGTCATTTTTGCCTGGTGTTTTTTATGTGGGACCAGGGATCCAAACTTGGGACCTTCTGTTTGCAAGGCAGAAGCTTAAACCCTGAGCCATCTCTCCAGCCCAGTGTTGAACTTTTTTTTTTTTTTTTACCTTTACTCATCTAGAGGAGAGAACATGTTACTGCTGCCTTAGTCTGTCCTTTCAACATGTGATTTCCAAGAATCCAACTCAGGTCAAGAGGTTTGGCCACAAGGGCCTTTACCAGCTAAGTCATCTCATTAGCACCATTTTTTAACTTTCTTTTATCATTTTTCTTTATTTTCATGTGCTTCTGTGTATGGAGTACATGTATGTGGAGGATCAAGGATGATATTGGGAATAATCCTTGATTGCTCTTCTTCTTATTCTTTTGAAGCTCTGTCTCTAATTAAATATAGAATTTGCCTATACAGCTAATCTGGTTAACTGATTTGCTTTGGGGAGTTCAGCTCATACCTTCCTAGGATAGAATTACAGGTGGGCCATCATGCACCTGGCATTTTTATATGGACTCTGCGGATCCTAACTCAGGTCCTTTGATTAAATGGCAAGTGCTTTGACCACTGAGTTACCTCACTTATACCATGTTTAACTTCTGACACAGGAGAAGGGCTTGAATGAGTCAGAGCACGGATTTCCCACCTATCATCTCATACAAGTCTTTAGATACTCACTTTTGAAGACAGCATACATATTTTTGAGAAAAGTTTTTACTTGGATAAAAATTGTCTCCTCCGCTAATCTGCTTCCAATTTGTTCATATAAGCAGTGAGTGGCAGAACCTCTAGGTTCCCACAGCAATAGGGTTCAGGGGGCAACCCTAGAAGACTTGTTTACATAGTAACTACATAAATCTGGGTTCAAATGCTTAGAAAAATCTCCATTATCAGGAACAAAATCAAACTGTGTCCAAATACTTTTCCCATTTTCATATGTATGTGTGCATAGGTGTGTGCATCACATACCTATTTGTCAGGTGAACATGCATAAGTATGTGGAGGCCTGAGATTGATATTGGGAATCATCCTCAATTACTCTTTCAGTTTATTCTTTATTCTTTTGGGGATATGGTCTCCCAGAGCTCACCTCTAGGGCTAGTCTGGCTAGCCAATATGTTCTGATTCCCAACTTCTGCCTTCCAGGGCTGAAATTACAAGAAGGTTCCCACTTCCCTGTTTTGCATGGGGTCTGGAGATACAAATTCTTATCCTTTTGCTTACATGATTAACCACTGATTCATCTGCCCAGCACCCCAAAAATATTTTTTACAAACTGGAAATAGTAGCTTGTAGTTCCAGCCCTCAGAAGACTGAGGCACGTGGACTGTTCTTAGTTTGAGACCAGCCAGGACTACATAGAGGGTTTCCAGTCTAGCCAAGGCTACTCAGAGACCCTATTTTCAAAAATTACCACAAAAAAAGCAACAATTTTTGAGGTTAGAAACTTATTAGAATAGGAAAAATAATGAGTTTCCAAGGAAAATAAAACAGGGGGTATCACATAATAAGCCCAAAGTACTTAGTAGAATGAATTATATTTCCCTTCGAAAGGAAAAAAGAGAAGCCAGAGAGATGGCTCAGAAGGTAAAAGTGCTAGTCATTAAAATGACAACCTGAATTCAATCTCTGGAACCACTTGGAGGAAGTAGAGAACTGACTCCCAAAAATAGTCTTCTGACTATTTTTAGACATACACACACACACACCAAATAAATAAATAAATAAATGTAAAACAAACCAAAAAAGTCAAAGAATTTATAGCTAATAAATGAACTAAATGTAAAACTAGACATGATAATACATGCTGTAATTCCAGAATTCAAGAACAAGAGGCAGAGGAATTTAAAGTTTCAAGGCCAGCTTGGGCTATATGAGAACCATCTAAAAATCAAACCAAAACCAAATTAAAATAATAGTATGGGCTCTTTTCCTTGTTTGTAAATACCTGCACTATTTTTTTTTTCCTCTGTGGATTTTTTTCCCCACACTGTAGCTCAGGCTGGCCTAGAACTTATTAGGTAGCTTAGGATGACCTCAAACATGCAGCAATCCCCCGAGTGCAGGCATTACAGGCGATGCATTCCATGTTCATTTTTCCTAATCCATAGGAAACTCAGCACAATTGTAATACTCACTCGAAATGAGTATACTTTACATTCCACTATTTCTTTAAGAATCTTACACATATCTACTTCATCACAACAAATCTAAAGGTAAGTACCATTTACTACCTCTACTTTAAGATAAAAATAAGGTACAGAAAAAAATAAGTATATTTCTCTAGTACACATAAATATGGAGATCCCTACATGACCTGGGAGATGCTTTTAAAAAGAAAAGGCACAATGTGTTTTATATTTCAAGCATATTTAAAAAAACAATTATGGGGGCTAGTGGAAATGACTCAGCAGATAAAGGTGCCTGGCAACGGGCTGAATAGCTAAGCAGATAAGGCTGCAAACCTGGGGACCTGAGTATGATCCCCAGAAGACCACATGGTGGAAGGAAAGAACCAATTCCTGAAATAGTCTTCTGACCTCTACCACAGCATGCATGTGTGTGCCTTCTCTCTCTAAGTGAATAAATATATCTTTTAAAAAGATTGTACTCACCTTGAACACAGTGTTTACATCCACAATAGCCATAGTTCTCTGCTCCTTAGGATGCTTCTGGAAAACAGCAGAATTAGAGAAGGAAAATAAGGAATTAGAAGAAACCAAGTCTATGGCAACAAAAACTACGGCCGAATCACTGTCCCTCTGCCAGAATACACAGCTAAAATGAGTCTCAGCTCCTATTTGCCTTCCTATCACAAAAGTCTACTACCTAGGGCTACAAATGAAATACTAGTAAAGGACCTGAGATGACAGGTGTTTATACTCTTAATGCACAAGGCCTGTTTGTTACCCACACCCAGGAAAGCCTATCTTCACTTCTTAATACAGTATGGAATGTGCCCACATCCCCTTATCTTATCAAAAGAGTAAAACTACCAGCAATAGGACATGCCATTGATTTTTATTTTAAACAGAAAAAAAAAATCCTTTTGAAAACATGGAAGAGATTTGTTTAAAAAAAAAAAGAAGTGTAGGCTGCAGAGATGGCTCAGGGGTTAAAGCTTTTTACCTCAAAAACAGAAGGACCTGAGTTTCGATCACCAAATCCTATATAAAAATGTCCAGTGAGGACTGGAGAGACAGCTTAGGGGTTAAGATTTTGCCTTGCAAGCAGAAGGTCCTGAGTTCAGATCCCAGGTCCAAAAAAAAAAAAAAAAACAGGAGGCAGAACTGGTGGCAGCCTGCACTTCAGGCCCTGGTGGGTGGAGGCTAGGAAATACCAGCTCTAGGCAAAAAGAAGGTGGAAACAAACCAGGATGATTCCCAAAGGCACCTTGGTTTTCTACAGGGACATACAGTACCCTCTCATACACATACACACACATTCAATCAATCAATAAATGAAAGTTAAAGATCTTTCTTTAAAAATTGATGATGGATTACAGCAGTGGCCTGAATGTCCAGTCCTAGAAAACAGAACCTAGGGAACCCCCACCCCTCCATCTTTTATCCCCCCCAACCAATGCAATAAAGAAGTAAAGTGATGCAAGGTGATTCACAATGTTACCCTTATGCCTCCACAGGCACATACACTCAAGTATGTATTATTCAGGAAGGTTTTTCTGTGGCTCTCTCACCTCTTCCAAATAATAAAGGGATAAAGAAGACTTTAATCTCCTTGAAAACCATAAACACAAAGCCATACACACAAATAAATAATGCTATACTCATGATTAATACTCCCATGCCTCTCCAAGAACCCACTGAATGCTTGCTCTTTTCTATCAGTTGGCAATTCATGTTTCCCTGAAACACTGCTCTTTTTTTTTCTCTCAAATCCTTTCTCTTTCCAATTGAAACTTTTAGCTGAGAGTTCATATTTTCACTTTTTATTTCTATAACCAGTGGTACAAGGTCCCTGAGTTTGGGTACCATACCTTCACAAGGGGACTTGACACTTACTGGAAACCTGGTGGAGGCATTTTAGAAACCTAATTCTCCCTCCAGAGTTCTCAAAGGAACCACCATAAGGGAAATCCTAATCCAGGTGTCTCTTGTTGACATAGGATTCCTCTCTCTTCTAAAATTCTACTTAAGGACTAGGAGTAAAACTCAGTGAACGATACAGTGCTTACCTAACACACTGAGTTCAGAACTGTGGATGGATAATCACTGGTAGATGTTACTTCGTAAGTTCAAGAAGTTTCAGAATTTCCCTTACCATAAACATGTATCACATATCCCAACTTTTATTAATATTAATATATTAATTTATCCTTACTCTAATAATTTATCCTTACCTAATTAATCTATCCTTACCCTAATAATTATCTCACAAATCTATACAACCTACACCTTCTTCTATTGAGACAATAATGTGTCATACTATTATCTATAAGGAACCTCCTTCACAACACTCATATTATTCAGAAAGATTTTTCTGGGGATCTCTCCACCTCGTGTAAGTAATAAAAGGATAAACAGGATCTTAATCTCCTTGAAAACCATAAACACAAAGCAAGATTTCAGCACCTTCAGCTTCGGTAGGAACTGTCAACACAAGTATAAAGTCCAATTTGAGTCCATTTAAGGTGCTGTAACCAAATATATAAACTGAGCAGCTTATAAATAACAGAGTCTTCAGCTGTGGAGACTGAGAAGTCCAAAAATTAAGGCACTGCCAGATTTTCTGTCTACTAAGTACCCATTTCTTGGCTCTTAGATAGAGGCTCCCTGGGGGGCTCTCACAGCTCCTGGAGCCAAAGGCACTGATCCCATTTAATTACCTCCCAAAGGTCCTTCTAAACCTGTCCCATTGATGATTAGCTTTTTGATAATAATTTGGAGAGCGAAGGGGTAGAGCAGCGGGGTTACAGTAGAGAGGGTGGAGAGGGAAGGTCTGGGAAACTCACTCTCTCCCTGTAAGTCTAGGGCTACGAATGTGTTCTCTTCAGTCTAGAATCTTGAACTCCAAATTTTGATCTATCTATGGTGCTCAATATTCTTTCATAAATTCTTAATCCAGGGAAGAAGTCTCAAACCTGTTTCCTAAATAACCGAGTAAATGCCTATTGTGAGGGTATGATACAAGTATAAGCGTCCCACAAAAGTTTCTTTAAAATACATAATTTTTCCACCTATACGTTTATACATACGAGCTTTAAAAAAAAAAAAAGATTTCATTGTGTAGCTCACAATGACTCACTACCTCACGGTGGTCTCGAAGTCACTGTCTTCCTGTTTGGCTTCCGGAGGGCTGGGGTGTGGGTCACTGTATCTATCTCCCAGCTACATTTAAAGAAATCACATTGATTGGATACTTTACACAGCAAATTCATCCATGCTATACTCACAAATCCTGTTTTGCATTGTTTATCGCACTTACTATTTAGCTTTCTCTTTTACAAATTTTTGGATAAAGTGAAGTTAGGGAAGAAGTACCCTTATTTATTGATCACTTTACAGTGGAAGACGGAAAAACCCGATACTACCTACCATCTACGTTTTGATGACCTCGCGAACGCTCGCTTCTTCGTCTCCCCACCCACCCACCCCCCTTGGCAACCACACTCTCCAAGCTTTCCACCTATTCAATCACACTCGCTAAGTCGAGTCCCTTCTTAGGGTGTCTCGGGTAAACCTCGAGCGCCATCCCGGAAACCGGGTGCGTCCCCAACAGCGGCCAAAGTTGACTAACCCAGGTCCCACACCCAAAATGTTTTCAACTAGCGACTACAGACTCACCTATTAAGCAGAAACCGCGACCTGCTGGTGTGCAAACTCCGCGGACCAGCGAGCACCAACCAGGACAGCCGCAGGTTAGGTCAGGTAGGGCACAGGGATGATCCGGAACAACCTCCTGGAGCCACTTCCGCCATCGGCTGGGCTTTTAAAGGAGACTACATTTCCCATAAGGACGTGCGGTTCCATAGTGCCAGGGAGCGGTTCAGTGCTCCAACTGGGTTTGTCTGACCAGAAGTGGAGAATCTTGGAAGAAGAGCACATGACCAGTCTGAAAGGAGAACCTCTAACTGAACCACAGCTGCAAGCCCCTGAAGGTGTTCAATGCGATTCAGTTCGAGGGCAAGGTGGAGTTCTTTGTTCTGGGATCAGACATAGGGCAAGAACGGGATGGAATGACCCGGCTCCCGTTTTTCTGTTTCTCTTGGAACGAAGGACTACATTTCCCAGAGGCCATTGCGGCCAGCCTACTCCGCGCCATAACTCAGCAGTCTTTTGACCAGGATGTGTTTTAGAGAGGTCCTCAGACCTTCCTGAGTGTGCCGTTCTAGATTCCAGGCGCTCCTGGCTGAATCTTTTGTGACTGAGGAGAATTGAGTAGGCAAAGATCGACTTGTAAATACACCTGTCTATTTTAATCTATTTACACTTAAGCTACTCATTTAAAGGTGACATTTTGGCCGAACGTGGTGATATCCCCCTGTAATCTCAGCACTGGGAAGACAGAGGGAGAAGAATTCCAAGCCCAGATTCAATAAATATCAAGCTCGAGGCCAGCCTGATTGCAGCCTATGTCATAAATAGTAAATAGACATTTTGTGTGCGATGGCACACAACTAATAACCTCAGCAACTGGAATGGCTGAGGCAGAAGAATCACTAAGTTGCTAGGGCATCCTATGCTACCTTGCAAGATCCTGTCTCAAACGCATAAATTACCATATTAACTTTCTGTAGCGTGTTTCCTTTTTCTCTTCGTTTTGATGGCTGAACTGAAAGTGTGGGGAATGCTTTTGTTCTCGAAGGAATTGGGGCCTGACCCAAGGAGGGTTACATGCTAGGCAAGTGCTCTACTATTAAACTATATCTAGACTGCTTATTTGTTTTTACTATTTTAATTTTCGTTTTACGAATTAAGGTTTTGTTAGTGATTACCCCAGGAAGCTCAACAACTATGCTTAAGTCCAAAGTCATCAATACTTTTAATCTCTGAAAGAATGCCTGTAACTTAATTTCTTTTTTTGGGGGGGAGGAGGGTGGGGTGGAACAGGGTCTTGTTTGGTAACTCAGGCAGACCTCAAACTTGCAGTGATTCTCTTTCCTCAGCCCCCTGACTGTCTGGATTACAGGACTGAACACTATACTTGGTAATAATTCTTGAATCTAAAAATTTGTCTTCAAATATATTAATGAAAATTAATTTTGTATGTCTTTTGAGGAAAGTTCTTGTGTATTTGCCATCTTTCTTGTCTTTCAACTTTACATAGAACTGAGATTACAGGAGTGCACCACCACATCCAGCTTCAATTAGGGAAAAAAGGCTTTTCTATGAACATCATCATTTCTAGATCCTATTTAAAAATATGCTATATGCACAAGATTTTCTAATCAGCATGATGTTCTAAAAGATTCCAGAACATATAACATTTACATTCCCCCCAAAAGAAACCCAATATTTGTTAGCTGTTACTACTATTTCCCTTTTTCCTCCATACACTGGCAATCACTAACCTTTCTGATTTTATGGATTTGCTTATGTTCAATATTTCATGCAAATAGAGCATATAATCTGTCTCATTTATTTGTAGCTTTTTTTGAGTGTGATATTTTCAGGGTTCATCCATGATGCAGATGTGTCAGAACTTTATTCTTTTTTGTTGTGGTGTTAAAATATACATACTGTTTACTATTTTAAGGCACTTTGTGTGTGTGTGTGTGTGTGTGTGTGTGTGTGTGTGCGCGCGCGTGCGTGCTGCAGATGAAACCCAGGGCTTTGTGCGTGCTAAACAAGCACTGTACTACTGAGCTATGTACTTTCTGTCCCATATTGTGTTTATTATTTGAGAGAGAAAGAGAGAGAGAACAGGATATGCTTATGCATAGTATATAAATGGAGATTGAAGGACAACTTTCAGAAGTTAAGTATCCTTGAGATCAAACTCAAGTTGTCAGGTTTGCCTACAAGCTCATTTACCCTCTAAGCCATCTTGCCAACCCCTCCCCCTTGAGACAGGGTCTTGTTAAGTAGTTCTTACTGACCTTAAATTTATAACAGTCCTCCTTATAGCTGTCTTAGTTCTGAGATTGCAGACATGAACTACCGTGCTTGACCTAGGCCCATTTTAATATTTTTAAGTGTATATAATTCTTAGCATTAGTGCTCTTTCATGCACTGCTGTATACTTTTTTGTCATCACTCATCTCTAGAAGTTACCTTCTTCATCTAAAACTCTGTGCCTATTAAACACTAAATTCCAATTTCCCTCTTCCCTAGCCTTCTGGCAACCAATTTTTTGTGTCCATCAATTTCATTACTCTGAGTACCTTATATTAAAGGAATTATATTTGTCATTTTGCAACTGGCACAATGCCTCCAAGGGTCATCTTTGTTGTAGCCTATATCAAACTTAATACAAAACCAAATGTTCACATGAAATATGTGCCATTGTAATTTTAAGAATTTTTAGGTATGGAGAATTGAAGGCTTTTTTTATCTTTTCAGGACTCTATTCTGTCTATAGTGTGATGTTTTATTTCTTTTTTTTAATTTTTTTATTATTATTATTTATTCAACTGTGTACATATGCATGTGTATGTACGCGCGCGTGTGTGTCTGTGTCTGTGTGTGTGTGTGTGTGTGTGTGTGTGTGTAGAACCACGGACGAATTCGCGAACCACCATGGACGCCTCCACCTCCTTCTGCCCCGGGATTCACAGGCTCTGCCCTACCAGGACCAGAAGCGCAGGCCGCCCCCGCTTCCGCCTGGCGTCTATACATGGGATCTGGGGTCCGAACTCAGGACCTTCCGCCTGCAGGGCGGAGGCTTAACTCCTGAGCCACCTCTCCAGCCCCTGATGTTTTATTTCTAATAAAGCTCTTTTAAGGGGAAGGAAACATTGTTTAGGTATAATTTGAAATAAATTTTAATATTTATGTATTTGAGAAAGAATCAGAAGACAACTTTCAGAAGTCAGTTCTATCTTTCCACCGAGTGGGTTCCAGGATTTGAATCTGGGTTGCTATGTTTGTGTGAAGATGCCTTTACACATTAAACCATCTCTCTGGCCCCTCATACCTACTATGTGACCTACTTCACTAAGTATGAATGTTCTGAAATTTTTCCATACATATGTCGGTAATTCAATCCACTGTGCTGATGAGTAATATTCTGTTAGTCTTTCCTTGTGGTCCACTGACGGTAAGTTCTAGGAATCCCCTCCCAATGATGCAAAAATTGATGTCTGTTTAAGTCCCTTGTTTAAGATGGCATAGTATTTGCAAAAAACCTATCACATCCTCATATACTTTAACCTCTAGGCTACTTATAATACCTAACACAATGTAAATTTCATTTGTAGTTATGTTGTATTGTTTAGGAAATGGCAAGGAGAAAAACTATGTGTATATATTTTAGTCCACATGCAGAGTTTTTTCTGAATGTTATTCATCTACAATTGACAGGATAAATAGTCAGACTACAAAATGTCATGATGGACTTATCCTTTCTCATGTATTGATCGTTCGCATTTGGTGCTATTGTGAACAAAAATGCTTTGAACATTCATATATATATATATATATATATATATATATATATATATCTTTGTACGTCTGTTTTCATGTCTATAAAACATGTACTGAACAGGATGACAAGTATTTGTTTGACTTTTTGCTAACTTATCATGCCGACTTGAAGCTATTCTGCATTCCCACAATTACTGTCTGTCAATGCCCATGACTATTGTTGCAGTTCGCCTGGATAATTGCTGATAAATGACCATCAAATGGCTTAAGGGAACAAGGGGTTTATTTTCTTACTGATAGGTTACAGTCTGTTCCAGCTTGATGGGAGAGCATGCACCAACACCAGGGCTGAGGAAATTAGCCACACCATCTCTACCCAACAGCTGAGAGAGGGACAATCCTCACTTGCCAGACCAGCATGTCTGGCCAGGTATGCACAAAGATGCCAACTTCCTCAATCGGCTCTCAATATTTTATTCATCTGTTCAGGACCTAGTCCCACCCACCATAAGCTGGGCCTTCCCCATCAGCTAGACAATCTCCTGCAGATTTGCTCTGGGCTTAACCCAACCACTAATTCTCTATAAAGCCCAGAGCTCAAACCCTCAACTGTCAAGTTGACACCTGTGCCTAACTATGACAACTATCATTTCCATAGAACAATAATAGCACAGGAATTTCATATACTCAAAATTACAGAAATAGAGATACAGGCAACACTCTTTTTAAAATTTTTTTTATTATTATTATTTATTCAACTGTGCTCATGTGCGTGTGTATGTGTGCACGTGTGTGTATGTCTGTGTGTGTGTAGAACCACGGACGAATTCACGAACCACCATGGACAACTCCATCTCCTTCTGCCCCGGGATTCACAGGCTCCGCCCTCCAGGACCAGAAGCGCAGGCCGCCCCCGCTTCCGCCTGGCGTCTATACATGGGATCTGGGATCCGAACTCAGGACCTTTCGCCTGCAAAGCGGAGGCTTAACCCCTGAGCCACCTCTCCAGCCCCAGGCAACACTCTTGTTATTGCTAAGCCCTCTGCCTCTTGCATCACACTAAGTAAACTTTTCTTTCTTAAAAACATAAAAATGAAACAGTGCCTGTGAGATAGCTCAGTGGGTTTGTTTGAGACAGCATCTCACACTGTAGCAGAACCTTGTCTGAAACTCACTAACTGTTGCAGTTTGTTAAACGACTTAAGAGAACAAGGGGTTTATTTTCATATGCTAGTCTGGTTATAGTTCTTAGTTCAGTTGGCAGGAGAGCATGCACCATCACCAAAGGCCAACGGAACTGAACACACCACATAATAGCATAGAGAGGGACAGTCCTTATTTTGCCAGACCCCATGTCTGGCCAAATATACACAAAAATGACCCCTTTCTCAAACAACTCCCTTTATTTTATTCACCTGCCCAGGGACTAGTCTCACCCACCCTGGGATGGGTCTTCCACATCCACTAGACAATTTCCTGCAGGTTTGCTCTGGGATTAACTACCAATTCTCTACAAATGTGCCTAGACTCAATGTACTCAAACCCTCAACTGTCAAGTTGACACTTGTGTCTATGACACTAGCCCAGGTTGGACTTGAACTTATCACAATTCTCCTGCCTCAGCTTTCCAAGTGCTAGAATCAAAGATGTGAACCACCACACCTAACTCTGTGAGATTTAATTTGCTGATGTATCCATGTTGTTGCATATATCAATTACTAACCCACTGTACAAATAAATAATTGGTGTTAATTGGGTGTTAGGATGCAAACCTGTAATCCTAATATCTGAGAGGCAGAGGATCACAAGTTTGAGGACTGACTTGCCTATATAATAAGACTTTGCCTCAAGAAATCCAAAAGGTAAATAACAAAAAATACACAGTTTATGAAATTATGTGTATTAGTCAGGGTTCTCTGAAGAACTAGAATCCATAGAATGTAATATATATAAATAAGTTTATTAAAAAATAACACAATCAGGGCTGGAGAGGTGGCTCAGGGGTTAAGCCTCCGCCTTGCAGGCGGAAGTCCTGAGTTCGGATCTCAGATCCCACGTATAGACGCCAGGCGGAAGCAGGGGCGGCCTGCGCTTCTGGTCCTGGTAGGGGGGAGCCCGTGAATCCCGGGACAGAAGGAGGAGGTGGAGGCGTCCATGGTAGTTCGCGAATTCGTCCGTGGTTCTACACACACACACACACACATACACACACACACACACACACACACACACACACACACACACACACACGCATATGCACACAGTTGAATAAATAATAATAAAAAAAAATTTTTTTAAATAACACAATCAAAATAGTGTCCTTCAAGGTAGTCGCCCGCAGCAGCCTCTTTCCTGGCTGGAATGTTCCACAAAGCCAAAAGATCCCAAGAAGGTCTCAAGCCTTTGCTCCTCTGGAGGGTCGAAGATGCTTGGTCCGAAGTTGGTGAAGAACAGCTGGGCTCCAACGTCGGTAATAAACAGTGAACAGCAACAAGGTCTAGAGACCAGGCTCCAAAGGCAACTGGAACAGCAACAACGTGATGGAAAAGGTGAAGCTCCAAGTCAGCCAAGATCAGAGGCAGCAGCAGCAACAAAGAAGGCCAGACGCTCTAAAGGCAAAGAACGTGCACGCAGAGTGGACTGTACAGCAAGTCGACACCGGAAAAAGTGTCCCTCCTCCTTGCACCTCCTATTATCCAGTCTACCACTGGAAAGTACCACCCACTATGGGCTAGGTTCTCCATAGCAATCAGTCAAGTACCTGCAGACTTGTTCAGGGGCCATTCTAACCATTAACCTTCCACAGCTGCCCCCAAACAGTCTGCAACTATCAAGTTGACATGGAAATGCAACCATAACATTATGCTTTACAAATATTACACATGTTATACATTATATGTAATGTATGTTCTATAATGCATATTATTCTTTATATGTTATATATATATATTACATGCACAATAAACTTTTCAAGAGCACATCTACAGTGTCATCTTTTCTCCAGCTGCCTAAAAAGGACACCAACTTCCAGGAACAACAGAGGCTATAGACCAAGCCTTTATTAGGACATGGCTTTTGAAGGACATTCCTATCCATACCTTAACACCTGAGGTCACACACAGCTAGAAGGTGGCAAGACAAAACCTGTTATCAGCCTCTACAATTTGCATTATGTTATTTTAAAAGAGCTGATATGAGTATAAGACAGTAGAAGAGCAATGAAGTGGACAATGGCCAGCCATAATGCAGATTGCCGGCGACCCGGCAACACTCACCCAGAATTAGGCCATCCTAATTTCTCCATCATAAGGCTTGGGGACCTTAGGAAACAGGGAGTGGTAAGATTGTAAGAACCTAAAGATGGGAAGGTCCACTGTTGTACAAAACATTTCATTCAAGGTAAGGATGCTACATCCAGGAACTCACAGCATTAACACTTGTCCTTACCAGACCTACATAATGACTGAAATACCAACATGCCCCCATAAACTATGAGGAACTGCAGAGAGAGAGAAAAACACACAGGGGAAACCTTAGGGACTAAAGTTGGATGAGTGAAGGGAAATGTCCCTATCAGTGGGGTAGCCCAAGGAGGGGCAACTTGATATGCTACAGAGGCCTGAACCCCCACAAGAGTAGACAAACCAGAGGAAACACTGGAATCCATAGAAGTGATCATGTAGGAGGGTGGGAGGGAGTGGAATGGATTGATGAAAGGAAGGGAGGGGAATGAGAGAGGTGGGGGATTGGAGGGAAGCAGGAATTAGTACTCAATATGCTTGTAAAACTAAAAAATAAATAAATAAATTAGAAAAAAAGCTGTATATTCTTTAAAAAATTATGTAAATTATGTTTGCAAAACCTTACCCTACCTGATTTTTTTAAATGTATTTCTGTGTGTGTGTGTGTGTGTGTGTGTGTGTGTGTGTGTGTGTTATGTATAGGTTGCATGTGTGCCATAGTTTCTGGAGTGTTAAATTCAGGTCATTGGGTCATGGAACCAGTGAGATGACTCATCAAATAATGACAAGTGGCGTTATTTGGTGAGTCATCTCACTAGCTCCTTTAATTTTGATTTCTAAATTTTCTCACCTTCTTCTCTCAAAAATCTTACAGAACTGATTTCTTACTCTTCTCCCCCTCTTGTGCAGTATTATTTAGGTCTTTAATTTTTTTGTATTTTGATTAAGGGTTTTTCTATGTAATGTGACATTTTCTTTGTTAACAGGACATCCCATTTCTTAGCCAGATGTAATCATTTTATTGGAGCAAGGAAAAGAACCCTGGATGATGGTAGGGGATGAATCTAGGAAACAGTACAAAAGTAAGTAACAATAAATCTGGCAACCAATAGCCCAAATGGACAAGGCAGGGACACAGCTTGGAATGTTGGTTGGAAATCTGTGCTCACTTCTCTTTTCAACTGAAGAAGAGATAAATGCTCTGCATGAACTATCCAATAAATTTCATCTTCACTTTGGTTATCACTCCTATTTTTCTTCTCAATTCAGTAAAGGGCACTATTTTTTTTTGCATACCATTTTACCTTATTATGGACCCAAGTTATGTTCTGACTCTTGTGTTCACTTAAATTTGTTTATGTGGCGGCTGGAGAGTTGGCTCAGCAGTTAAAATACTTGCCCCACAAATAAAAAGACTAAAGTTTGGATCCCCAGATTCCACATAAAATGTTGGGCAATTGTGGTGACCAGTCTGTAACTCCAGCCCCAGAAGGTTGAGCCAGGAAATCTCCAGAGCAAAGTGTTAGTCAGACTCCACTTACCTGTGAGTTTAGAGACCAGCTTCAAAACAACAAGATGGGAGCATAATCAAGAATGGTTCTTAATACCATCCTTGGGCCTCCACATGTATATAGACTAATGTGTTTGCACTCCCTTTACACATGTGTGCCTATCTGCATACAAATAATACATGTACCTACATATGAACATGGAAAGAAATTGTATATGTGGTCTCATTGCCTTAAAAATATGACTATTTAGTGTGCATGCAGCAAATAAAATGAAATCAATAATATGCTTCAGAAGATATAAAATAAGCATGTAAAGAAATGAGTAGATGGGCTGGAGGGACAGCTCAGAAGTTAAGACAGAGGCACCTGAGTTTGGATCTTGGATCCCACATAAAAAATGCCATGCAGAATAGCAGCAGGCTGCTCTAGAAGGAGGAGCCTGGGAAACCCCAGAGCAAAGCAAAAAGGAAATAGAAGCAATCTGGGATGATGATTCCTGAAGTCACCTCTGAGCCTATTCAGGCACACACAGTGCCCTCTGATAAACACACACACACAAGAAATGAGATAAACAATATCACATAGTGATATACACTGTGAAGAATACTAACAGGCAAAATTGGTAAAGTAAGATGAATCAAGAGTTTATTTTAGGCAAATTTGGTAAGGGAGATGATCAAGAGCTATTTTTTAGTGAAATATGGTGGTATATGTGTAATCCAGGCACTGGGGAGTTTGAGACAATCATCTCAAGTACATGGTCAGTCTGAGCTACAGAAACCAAAGAACCAAAACAAGTAGAAAAGCATAAATATTTTTTGAGCATAGAGGCAAAATGTAAGAGTGTAGGCATTTGAGTCTATTAGAAGAGCATACCAAGAAGAGTCTTCAACATATGCAAAGACCCTGAGTGTTTGTTTCAAGAGCAGCAGAGAGATTTGAATTATGGAAATATGAGTCATAAACTATAAAGTCAGGGGACAGAGAGGTGTTTCAGTGGGTAAAAACACTTGCTGTGTTAGCCTGATGACTTAAGTTCAATTCCCAGAAGACACATTTTTAAAAATTCTGGATTTGGGGCTGAAAAACTGGCCTTAGGGGTTAAGATTCTGCCTCGTAAGCAGAAGGTCCTGAGTTCAGATCCCAGGTCCCACATAAAACCATCAGGCAGAAACAGCAGTGGCCTGCACTTCTGGCCCTGGTGGGTGGAGCCTGGAAAATCTCAGAGCAAAGCAAAAAGGAAGTAGAAGCAATCCAGGATGATTCCCCAAGTCACCTTTGATCTTCCATAGATACACACAGTGCCCTCTGATACACACACAGACACACACAGACACACACACAGACACACACACACACACACACACACACACACACACACACACACAGATCAGAGTTGTTTCCTAAGATTAATTAGGATACATGGCTTGATTAATTTTTTTATATATGAAATATTTAAAGTAAAACTTTTTTAATGACAGGATCTCATGTAGGCAAGGCTAGTCTCAAACTTGATGTGTAATACAGGATGACCTGGATGACCTTAAACTTCTAATCCTTTTAAGTGACAGGATTGCAGACATTTGCCACCATCTGGGGATTGAGCCAAGGGCTAAGCAAGCACTCTGCCAATCCCAAAATTTATTATTAATTATAAAACACAGAGCTCTTGATATAATATAATGAATGGTTGATGAGTTACATTACTTTATATACTTTTCATGTATTCATTTAATATTTTTGGCCTATTATTAGCCTGCTAATTTTCAATTTCTTTCTATGCTAATATGATAAAACTTTTTATTTTACTCTGTTATCCCCCGAATTCTGTCATTTCTATATATTTATATTTATATCTATATATTTATATGTTAGATATTGAACCAGGTACTTGTGTATGCAGGCAAGTACTCTGGCCAATGAAATCCATTACCAACCTTTTAATTTTTTTTTTTTTTTGCCTGGGTGTAGGTGCAGTTTTGTATGTGTAGCGGGCGGGGAGAGTGAATGTAGATGTGTGGAGTATGAAAGAGGGTACTGTGTATGCTTGTAGAGGCCCAAGAATGACATCCTGAATTGTCCTACCTCATTTTGGTTTTGCTCTGGAGTTTCCTAGGTCCGGCCTTCTAGGAAGTTTGGGAGCCACCATTTCCACTGATATTTTTATGTGATATCTGGGATCCAAACTCAGGTTCTTCTGCTTGTGAGACAAAGACTTAACCTTTGAACCATCTCTCCAGCCCCTTATCTGTTTATTTTTTTCATTTTGGTATGTGTGTGTGCTTGTGTGTCTGTGTGTATACATGATGTATACTCCTGTATACTAGATGATTAATACAGAAATTAGAGACCATTTAGAAATATCTATACATCAAACTTTGGAATGTTGACATTGGACATTTAATACATTTTATATTTTATTTTCTGTGAAAAGCAATGACTATGTCTAGAAGTTTAGAATTTTGGAAATAATTTCAGTGTTTCTTAATTTTAAAAATTTTCTGCCAAAATGTATAAACATTGAATAGGCATTAGTAATATGGTTAGGAAAAAAAGGATGGTGATGTGGCATTGTTAGTAGGAAGACATGCTTATCAATAATGAAGGACAAAAATTTAATTATATGGTAAGATTTATCCTAGCATATGGAAAAATGAATTTTCTCTCTAGCAAAAATGGAATTTACTAAATTTCATTTAAAATTATACTGGACAGGGCTAGAAAGATGGCTCAGTGGTTAAACCCCTTGTCTTTCAAGTAAAAAGTCCTAAGTTCAGATCTCCAGATCCCACATAAAAATACCAGGTGGGTGTGACAACACTCCTGTAATTCTTGCTCTATAAGGGAATTTCCAGAGCAAACTGGCTAGCTACACTAGCCCTAATGGTGTGCTTTGGGTTTAATTTCAGACCAAGATCACACAATAAGGTGGAAGAGTGATAGAGGATGATTTTCAGTATTACCCTTGTGTCTCCACAAGCAAGTGCATTCATGTATATAAACCCACTCATGTACACCTAGCCAAATGCAAACACACATACACACACACACACACACACACACACACATATTTATGCACTCCATACACACATACATGAATGAAATGATACAGGACTTTTCAAAGACATTTACGGTTTTGTAAATCGAAGGGAGGGAAGACGTACCTTTTAAAAGCATAAAAGCAGCCCATTGAGTGTAGTATATCTTTAAGAGTAAAGGACAAAATTATTTAACACTATCTTCTAGCTCATCTTCATACTGATTATATATGCATAACACCTCTATGAATCACTCTTAAAAATCAAAATATATATAAATTGCCCTTAAGAAATTAAATATGCCTTTCTGCCTGCGCTGCCGCCATGGCGCCCATGAAAAAGCTTGTGGCAAAGGGAGGCAAAAAAAAGAAGCAGGTTCTGAAATTCACACTTGACTGCACCCAGCCGGTAGAAGATGGAATCATGGATGCTGCCAATTTTGAGCAGTTCCTCCAGGAGAGGATTAAAGTGAACGGAAAGGCTGGGAATCTCAGTGGCGGCATCGTGACCATTGAAAGGAGCAAGAGCAAGATCACCGTAACCTCCGAGGTGTCTTTCTCCAAAAGGTATTTGAAGTATCTTACCAAAAAATATTTGAAGAAGAATAATCTAACAGCAAAGAAAGTTATGAATTACATTACTTCCAGATTAACCAGGATGAAGAAGAAGATGAGGATTAAAACACATTGGTCTGGAATATGTTGTATGAATTCATAATAAAGTTTAGGAACAAAAAAAGAAAGAAATTAAATATGGAGTTTCCAAATTTAGCCAGGTATGGTTGTGCATATTTGTAATTTCTTCAGTACTTGGGGGCCAAAGGCAGGAGAATTGGCATAAGCTCAAGGACAACTTGGGCTATATAGTAAGTTCATGTCTCAAAAAAGAAAACAACAAAAGAACTATAGCACAGCAAGTGTGTTGTGCATTTTATTAAGGCAGACCTTATCATTGCCATTTTACTTTGAAGAAGCAAAAAAAAAAAAAAGTATCAAAGAGCTCACAAATGCAGAGTAAAAACTAGACTATGAATTCTTCTGACTTCAAAATTGATATTTTTAATCAGTTTCACTCTATACCACTATTATGTAGATGAGAATACTGGACTTAGAGATAACTTTGGAACTTAGTCAAGATCAAAGTTTTGTAAAGGGGCAATGTTCTTCATGGACTTCCTTTAGTTTATTTATAACTCTAAATAAAAAGTTCACTCCTTGAGCAGTAAATAGTAGTCAATGGAAAAAAGCATTCTAGGACAGACTTGTCTTTGAAAAGATGATCAAATTTTGACCTTTTCCCACCAAAGGATATATGTATTGATTAACTAAAAAAAATTCCCAGACTGGTGAGTTATAGCTTAGCAGATAAGTTGCCTACTCTCAAACCTAATGACCTTAGTTCCATACCCAGAAATCCACATGGTATAAGGACAGGAATGACAATTGTCCTTTGACCTTCATCCGTGCTCCTCCATGGCTTGTATACATTCTCTCTTGCCATGTCCTTAATCAACTATGTTATTTTGACAAGGTCATAACATGGGGAAAACTGCTTCAAGAAAGAGTTTTCTGGAAAAAAGAACATGGCTCATCTAAAATAAATATGGGAAATACGTGGATTATCAGCCTGCTCTCTGGAGATTGATAGATTAATATCTAAAATGGGCAGTTGCTAGAGACCCCTCCTTTTTGTAAATTGAGTTTTGCCTCTTGTCTGCATAGACAATGACAGGTGAATTCCTTCCTCTGGGAGTTGAGTTTACCTCCTATCTGTTCTTAGATCTCTCTTGTTTTTCTCAGGACTGGCTAGATTATCATCTCCCCTTACAGTTCCTTCCCTATGCATTTGAGATATGTTAGTGCATGAGCCAAGTAAATCTGCTTCAAAGCATTCGTTGTCCAATCCCTTTTGACAACTAATTGTCATGCCTGTTTTTAACTTTACCTAAAGACATCATGTCTGTGGCACTATTGATTCAAGGAGGCCCTAACCTGGGCTCCCAGTTATGGACAAGCCTGGACATGTACAGACATGCCCCGGACATGTCCCAGTAGAGAACCATGCAGGCAGAGGGATGAACAACCAATGGGAAGTGGCCATCTAACCTGCCCCAGCAATGGACATCTAGTAAACAGTTAAATGATTGGTGGCTGTCCCCCAGAGTGGAGGGATGGCAATACCTCATTGGACCCCTGACTCTATATAAACCCAAACACCTCCTTAATAAATAGAATCTGCAGAAACTCGTCCACTGCTTGCTTCTTGCCTGACTTCCAGGATCTGTGGTGACCCTGTGCCAACTCACCCCCTTGCCTTGAGCCCCGAGGCTCCACCGTTTCCCCCTCTTTTCCCCAGCTGGCCTGGCAGGGATTCGTCAACATCTGGCACCCAAACATGAGCTGCCTTTGGTGTAGACAAGATACCCTCTCTGGTAAGTTCAGTGAGTTCGGCTCTTTTGGTTTTGTGTTCCATGTGCTTATGGCACCTGAAGGTGAGCAGGTGGCCCTCTCCTCTTCCCCTTTTCCTGTTTGTCCATTGTTGTGCTCAGAAGGTTAGAATACTAATCACTTGTTTGATTTGCCAAGGATCAATGAGCCCCTCTTAAGATTAGGAACACAATCACTCATTCAGCAAGCTCCCCTTAAGATTAGAAAAACGATAGTCAATTTCCTGACAATCACGAGCCCTTCTAAACTGAGGCTCGTCCTGGCAAGTTCACATGAGAGATTGATCCCTTCAGAACTTGGAGCCCATGCTCGATTACATTGAATCGGCCTGACCCAGAGACACCATATGTGTACACAGCCGGGGGTGGGGTGGGGGAATAATAAACCCTGGAAGTCCCCCACCAAGCACAAGACATTTGAGTATGATACATTCCTTGTCTCGTCTGTTCCTCTTTTGTTCTCATCTCTGTTCTTTAGAAAAATGGGCAACCTCCCCTCACACTGTAAGGAGCCCCAAATACGTGTCTTAAAATCTCTCCTAGAGACTAGAGGCCTCAAGGTTAAGACTGCTGGCCTAGAGGAATTTTGGAATGAGGCTGCAGTTTTAGCACCTTGGATCTCCCCAGAAGAATATGTGGGAACTGGACCTATGGATGAGGGTGCTTTTCCTTGCTAGATGTTTTTCATAATTAAGCTAAGCTGCCGAACTTAACTAATATGAGATCTTATTTTAAATAAAGTTTTCCTAAATGTTAATCTGCCTTTGATAAAGCTTTCAAGGGTAATTTTAAGACAGTTGCTTGTAAATTGTACAGTTGCCAGTAAAATGTTGTTCATGTGCTTGTATGTTTATATGTTCTGTGTTTACATGTTGCGTGTTTTGTGTTTCAACATAAAAAAATCTGTGGCCACTTCAATTTTTTTTTTTCATTTCTGTTGCACGCTAATATAAAAATTTTGGCATGTCATTTTTAAATACATGTATGCATACTTAAAAATGAGAACAAATAATTTTAATAACACCTAAGGCTTTAACTATTTATGTTTTATGTTGATCACAATTGTTTTTCTGACAAATTGTAAGTTTTCTTTCATGAAAAACAATCTTGCTTGGTTTTGATCTTTAATAGGACTACAAATGAAAATGCCATTGTGTTCTTAAAGGTTTTCCATGTGTTCCCAAAATAGCAAAGGCACTATGATATTTCTTGATCGAACTTGCACATTCCTCTGACTTCTTTTATAGAATTTTATCGAATCTAGCAACCAGGAAAATATAATTGTCTTCTAAAAGATTCACTGGAATTTCTTCCTTCTCCTGGTATGTATGAGCTCCCTTTCTTGGGGACAAATCTGCTTTCTAATTCCATGCTCCCATGTGTACTCCTACTAAGATGGAATAGGAATTTCAAGCCTCCACCTTAGCCAGACTCCATTCCCTTGAAACAATACAGGATCAATGCCAGACCCAGCATAGTCTGTTTTCAGGAAATTCTAAGTGTGTGTGGGTCAACTCAGGTTCATGTTTCCATTTTCCTTGCAAGATTTTGGCCTGTTGCTTAAGGAGTTTCTCTGAGGATCCATCTGCTTATGGGGATAGATAAAATACTAGCAGTCATGCCCAAGCTGACAAACCTGAAATTCCCTTCCCCACAGGGAAAGAAAAAAAATGCTTTAAATGTGTCCTGAGCACAAACAGCCTCCATGTGGTTCATGTTCTGACTATGGGAATCTCCACTGGAGGAAAGATTACCCTCTGAACCCCAAGGCCTAGGGGTCAAGCCCCTCTGCTAGGGACCAATGACAAGGCCTGAGGCTCTTAGCTTCCTGCTGATGGAAAAAGGAGTTTTCGGCTGATATCTGATGAAAGCCCTAAAAATGCTAGGCTGGTAATAGCATCTCATGAAAACCTTGGATTTAACAGGCAAAATGAGAAGCCTCTTTGTTTCTATGTTAATAGACTAGGGAGCACAAAATTTTAGTGTTCAACTTCCTTCCTAGGCTTTTGTTAACCTTTGATTTAACTAAAATAGTTATGATCAGAGGAGTGACAGGTTCACCGTCACTCACAAAGTAACTACTGAAATTCCCTACATGCTTAATAGTGATGCTTTTTAGGTAATATTCTAACGCTGTTATAAAGTCATCCACATGGTTCTGGTTTTGGATGCACCAAAGATACTAAAGTAAGAAATCATAGATTTCAGAAAATGGCAGAATCCAGATAGCATGTAACAAAAGCCTGCAATTTAAAATCAGACATGTATCGACGAAATGTTTAAGTTTTGCCCTTGTCTTAAAAGCTTGCCTAAAGTTAAACTCCGTGCTTGACAGAGGGAAAATGCAATGACAAACCTGTTTGCTCTTGCCTCATGTGACCCTCGATACGCCTTAGAAGATTTTGGGAGGAAGCTTTAATCTTAGCTCCTTTCTGGTTCAGATGATACTAGTCTCCCTCTTAAGAACTTAGTCCCACCCACCAATATTAATGTTGCCTGAAATATTTTCACCCATAAATTTGGTAACTTGGTTAATTTTTGGGGTTGCCCTTTTAGTGCTAATCATCCTATTTAGTGAAAATGGCAAGTGGTAAGGTCTCAGTGTTTACAATAAAATCTTGCTTTACAGGTCCTCAGGGCATCCATTCAGGCTCCGGACATTCCTAAGGCCACCAAAGGCCCATTGGAAGCCTGGCTATCCTCCATTGAAGCTATGCCTTAATAATTTACAATTGTTAGGTTCTGATTTATTTCTTGCCAGCTCTTCTGGATCGTTTCTGCACCTGTGCCACCTACAGCCTCTCCGCCTGACCCTTTTTTCTGCCATATTTGAGCTCCCCTTTGGGACTATGATTCCTTCTCTGCGATGGTCTCATGACTGGTAGTCAATGATGGGTAAGGCTCCACACAAGGGTGGCGTCCAATCTAAGACATGCACAGTCATCTATATTCCACACTGTGCAGCTGAAGAGGCTTGGGGTGGGGTTGCCCCAGCTATCATGTCCCCACTGAAAAAATTTATAAATAAATAAAAGGGTGAAAATGTGGCACTATCGATTCAGGTAGGCCTGGGCTCCCAGCTACGGAAGCCTAGACATGTACAGACATGCCCTAGGCATGTCCCAATAGAGAACCATGCAGGCAGAGCGACGAACAACCAATGGGAAGCAGCCATCTAACCTGCCCCTGCAATGGACATCTAGTAAACAGTTAAATGATTGGTGGCTGTCCCCCAGAGTGGAGGGATGGCAACACCTGATTAGACCCCTGACCCTATATAAGCCCAAATACCTCCTTAATAAATAGAATCTGCAACAAACTCATCCACTGATTGCTTCTCACCTAATTGCCAGGGTCTGGGTGGTGATCTCGCACTGGTTCTCCCCCTCGCTTTGAGCCCTGAGGCTCCACCATTTCCCCCTCCTTCCCCGGCTGATCTGGCGGTGGGGATTCAGCAATAATGTCTGGTCCCATACAACAAGTAGATGTCACTCCTGCCTTTTCTTTGTTAGCCAGAATGAGTACATTTTAGATAATCTTTGTGGCTATTTGGTGACACATTGTAAAATAGATAGCTTTAGAGATACTGGGGGAATGAAACAGAGCTTGTTAAATGTGTAATAGACCATATAGGTCCTGTTAGTGCCTTTACCCTCAAACAATGGGTTAGGTTTTTTAAATTGTTTTTTTCTGCTGAGCACATAGGAGACCAGGAGAGTATGTATCTCTTTGTTTTCCTCTGTTTATGGGTGTAATGATACATTCTTTGCCCTCTACCCTAGATTTTCTAAATAAAAATTCTGCTGTAAGCTTCAATAAAGGAGTTCAGATTCACTCAGCCCAGAGTTGTGTGTCTAGCTATTCTCTATTTTTTTGCGAACTCCTTGTCCACCTATTTGGATCCTGGATCCAGGCTGTGGCCACACCACAGCACTCTCTCTCTCTCTCTCTCTCTCTCTCTCTCTCTCTCTCTCTCTCTGTCTCTTTCCCTCTCTCATAAATATAAGTCCTCTAGAACAAAAGGTTTCTGATTTCTGGGTCTAGAGAAAAAGAGAAATCTAAGCATTACAAATGAACAATGTCTTTTTATTTAGGACATAATAGCAAGTTTATGGAGTTGAATGAAGATGGTCTTTTTGTAGCCCCTCTTTGATGTGCTAAACAAACCAGGACACCTAAAACCTGTGGTTCCTGCTTTCAATAGGATTTCAAAGTTCTAGTAATAGGCCATATCAGAGTTTGTGAGTGGGGATACTAGGCAGTCCCCCAACAAAGGAAGGATTGACTTGCGATAGGCTTTTCCAGGCAAGTTCTAGGAACCCATATTGAGCAATACCCATAGGTTGTACAGTTTCCACCTTATTCTGCCCAGAAAGGGGTACTACACTCTGAAACTTGAGGGAAGCCTCAGAGGTTTGGGAGCTGCCATAGTATAGGTGACAGAACAGACGTTCCCCTGGCACCAGCTCCATGGTCGCTACAGCCTTTTTAGAGATTACATCTTGGGACTGAGGCTTCTCTCTCAGTATCAGGTCTAGTAGCAGTCTCTGGATTCGGGGGGACTTCAGATGGTACAGATCCATGAGCTGGTGGAACTGTCCCATCCAAGCAGCAGTGTCTTTGGCATACCGCTGCTGCAGCATCCGCAAAACATGGTACAGTGCCACAAATGTGTCCCATGGAGGTATCTCTTCTTTTCTCAAGATGGGCTGTGTTGCCTTCTTTAATTTGGGCAATTTGGTATAACTGTCTTTCCCCTTAAAAGTCCTGAAGTCCTTCTGAAACATCAGAGCCAGAGTTTGCTTGTCCACAGAAGCATGGGCACCTGTGAGAATGTCTCTTTTGGCAGGATAAAAGTGTCGTGTCTCCATCTCTTCAAGAGTATTGGATAGCTGCTGTATCCGTGCACTTCTGTATGGCTCACTCAGAGCATGCCAATTTGCAGCCTTTCGGTCTGTAGTTCTTTTGGAGAAAGATGGTGACACTGGTATGGGAATGGGCTCTGCTTTCTTCTTTGCCTTGGAAAATGTGGGGAACTTTACTCTCCCCCTTGAATCTGTAAAGTCCTTCTGGAATGTCATGGTCTGGGACTTTGTATCTACAAAGTGATAGGGAGCTGTGGAAATATCTGATCTGGTTAGATAAAGATGCTTTGTTTCTCTGATGGGAGATGGTAACTGTTGGGCCTGCTCTTCCTTGTAGGACTTGGCCAAGGGAGGCCAACTGCGACCTTCTGGGGTTTGAGTCTTGGTGGCTGATGGTAACATTGGTTTAGGGATTGAGAGTGACTTTGGCCAGCTCTTTACTTGCCTTTTTATTGGAGGGACTACTTTTAAGTGAGCTGGACTCAAACCATCTTTAGGAGGTAGGGAAGTATCCATATGACTTAAGTCTAGATTCAGCCCGAGGCGTTGTGCAATGGTCTTGAGTTTGGAGAGGTGCATCCATTTCCAGTGTCTGCCAGAAGTGAAGTCTCTGAGGAGTTGGTTCAGCTGGTGGAAACTGTCCCTGGATAGTGGCTGTCCTGCTTCCATCTTTCTTAAGGTGCTGTTAAGCCAATCTTCCTTTAAAATACTTGATTCTGCATCAGCTGGCTTTTCAGATGAAGTGGCCGGAGCTGGGGGGAGAGATTTGCTTTGTATTTCCTCCAGTGGAAGAATCTGGTATTCCAAGAGCTTTGTCAACCTGTCACCTTTAGGTCTCTGTCTAGGTTTCTTGGGTTCTTTGACAATGTAAGGTAATTTGAATTGTGGCTTGTGGAGACCTTCTGGGATTTGGATCTCTAAGTCAGTTTCAAGAGTTTGTAAAAACCTCTTTTGGGTGGTCTTCAAAGTTGTAATCTCTTGTCTTCCGGGTGACCTCATCCTGCGTCCAAGAATTTGACCTTCCCATCTTTCTTTCAAATTTTCTGACACTTCCAGGAGCATATCCTTTTTTTCACCCTGGGCCACCTGTGGTGGCACTGCAAAGAGATGCTGGTCCTTGTGGACCACCTGGAATGGCACTTTAAAGGCACGCTTGTCCTGGAACCCCTTGTCAGGCAAGGTCTTTTTCTTAGTCACAATCTTTTGACTTCCCAGTGACCTCATCCTGGGTCCAAGAATTTGACTTTCCCATTTTTCTTTCAAATCTTCTGACACTTCCAGGAACATATCCTCTTTTTTACCCTGGGCCACCTGGAGTGGCACTTTAAAGGCATACTTGTCCTCAAACCCAGAGTCTGTTGTTCTGTCAGGCAACGTCTTTTTCTTAGACCGCCTTTTCCTTCTAGCTGGGCCCTCTCTTTCCTCAGCAGGATGCTCACCTATCAGTGGTTTGGATAAAGCCACTTTTGATTTCCATGTGCTTTTCTCTTCTGAAAGCATCACCTCTATAAGTCTGCCCTCTCTCTCCTCTTCCTCCTTTTCCTCCTCCTCTTCCTCCTGCTCCTTTTCTTCCTCCTCCTCTTCTTTCTCTTCCTCCTCCTCCTTTTCTTCCTCCTCTTCCTTCTCTTCTTCCTCTTCTTCCTCCTCCTCCTCTACTCTTTTTTCCTCCTCCTCACTCAGGCTCTCTTCCTCACTGATACTGGATTCTTCTTCACTGATGCTCTCCTCACTAAGACTCAGTTCTTCCTCACTCAGGCTCTCTTCCTCACTAAGACTCAGTTCTTCCTCACTGATGCTCTCCTCACTAAGACCCAGTTCTTCCTCACTGAGCCTCGACTCCTCACTCGGGCTTTCCTCCTTACTGAGCCTCAACTCCTCACTAAGACTCAGTTCTTCCTCACTGATACTCTCCTCACTAAGACTCAGTTCTTCCTCACTGAGCCTCGACTCCTCACTCGGGCTTTCCTCCTTACTGAGCCTCAACTCCTCACTAAGACTCAGTTCTTCCTCACTGATGCTCTCCTCACTAAGACTCAGTTCTTCCTCACTCAGGCTCTCTTCCTCACTAAGACTCAGTTCTTCCTCACTGAGCCTCGACTCCTCACTTGGGCTTTCCTCCTTACTGAGCCTCGACTCCTCACTAAGACTCAGTTCTTCCTCACTGATACTCTCCTCACTAAGACTCAGTTCTTCCTCACTCAGGCTCTCTTCCTCACTAAGACTCAATTCTTCCTTACTGAGCCTCGACTCCTCGCTCGGGCTTTCCTCCTTACTGAGCCTCGACTCCTCGCTCGGGCTTTCCTCCTTACTGAGCCTCGACTCCTCGCTCGGGCTTTCCTCCTTACTGAGCCTCGACTCCTCGCTCGGGCTTTCCTCCTTACTGAGCCTCGACTCCTCGCTCGGGCTTTCCTCCTTACTGAGCCTCGACTCCTCGCTCGGGCTTTCCTCCTTACTGAGCCTCGACTCCTCGCTCGGGCTTTCCTCCTTACTGAGCCTCGACTCCTCGCTCGGGCTTTCCTCCTACTGAGCCTCGACTCCTCGCTCGGGCTTTCCTCCTTACTGAGCCTCGACTCCTCGCTCGGGCTTTCCTCCTTACTGAGCCTCGACTCCTCGCTCGGGCTTTCCTCCTTACTGAGCCTCGACTCCTCGCTCGGGCTTTCCTCCTTACTGAGCCTCGACTCCTCGCTCGGGCTTTCCTCCTTACTGAGCCTCGACTCCTCGCTCGGGCTTTCCTCCTTACTGAGCCTCGATTCCTCACTCGGGCTTTCTTCCTTACTGAGCCTCGACTCCTCACTAAGACTCAGTTCTTCCCCACTGAGGCTTGACTCCTTGCTCAGGCTCTCTTCCTTGCTCAAGCCCTCCTCTTCTTTCTCCCTCTCTTCCCCCTCTTCTTCCTTCCCCTCTTCCTCCTTCTTCCTTTTCTTCTCTCCCTCCTCCTCCCCTTCTTCTTTCCCTTCTTCCTTCTCCTTCTCCTCCCATTCCTTCTTTCTCTCCTCCTTCTTCCTGTATTCTTTCACCTTCTTCCTGTCCTCTCTCTCCTTCTTCTTCCTGTTCTCTCTCTCCTTCTCCTTCCTGTCTTCTCTCTCCTCCTTCTTTCTGTACTCTTTCTTCTCTATCTTCCTGTCCTCTTTCTCCTCCTTTTTCCTGTCCTCTTTCTTCTCCCACTGGCGCCTCTGCACCTCTTGGGCAGGATGCTCTTCTTTGTCATGCAGGACTTTTTCTTCACTTAGCTTCTTTTCCTCCTCTATCAACCTTTCTCTCCTTTGCTTTCTTTTGGCCAAACTCTTTTTCTTTTGCTTCTCAACCAACTTCTTCTCTTCAGTCCAGTATTCCCCCTGTGGCTCTTCAGCCAAGCTGACAGGTCGTTTCCTTTTCATCAGGTACCACCTTTGCTCTTTCTTGGGCACAGTCTTCTCTTTCCCTTTCCCTGGGTGTTTCTCCTCTTTCTTCTTCTTAGGAACCTCTGCTGCTCCTAGATAAGTTAGACCCTCCTCCATGTCCTCCTTGTCAGCCTCGGGATAAGTTAGACCCTCCTCTGTGTCCTCTTCGGCCTCTGGATAAGTTAGACCCTCATCTGTGTCCTCCTCCTCGGCCTCTGGATAAGTTAGACCCTCCTCCATGTCCTCCTCCTTGGCCTCTGGATAAGTTAGACCCTCCTCCATGTCCTCCTCCTTGGCCTCTGGATAAGTTAGACCCTCCTCCATGTCCTTCTCAGCCTCTGGATAAGTTAGACCCTCCTCCGTGGCCTCTAGATAAGTTAGGCCCTCCTCCATGTCCTCCTCGGCCTCTGGATAAGTTAGACCCTCCTCCATGTCTTCCTCCTCGGCCTCAGGATAAGTTAGACCCTCCTCCGTGTCCTCCTCCTTGGCCTCTGGATAAGTTAGACCCACCTCTGTGTCCTCCTCCTCGGCCTCAGGATAAGTTAGACCCTCCTCCGTGTCCTCCTCAGCCTCTGGATAAGTTAGACCCTCCTTCATGTCCTCCTCCTTGGCCTCTGGATAAGTTAGACCCTCCTCCGTGTCCTCCTCAGCCTCTGGATAAGTTAGACCCTCCTCCGTGTCCTCCTCCTTGGCCTCTGGATAAGTTAGACCCTCCTCTGTGTCCTCCTCCTCGGCCTCTGGATAAGTTAGACCCTCCTCCATGTCCTCCTCCTCAGCCTCGGGATAAGTTAGACCCTCCTCTTGCTTTTGGATATTACTTAATATTGTATGGATCTGTGTTTTATCAAGTAAACCCTTTTTCTGGATCTTTTTGATCATACTTTGCTCCTGAGAGTGACCTTCCTCAGCTGGTGTCCGACTATCTTCCTGCACTCTCTCTTTCTGAGCCTGTTTCTTCTCTTCTTCAGATTCTTCTTCCTGTTCTGTAAAAAATTTCTGCCTGTGGTCTTCAGTTCCATTTCTCTCCATGACAGATGGTCTCTCCTCTGCTAATATTTTTGTCTTCCTCAAAGGCACTGAACTCTTTTCCCTAATTGTCCTGGTCTGGACCCTCAATATTTGATTCTTTTTCATGTCTGCATCTTTCTCCTTGGAACTAATTTCTTTTTCTTCCAAATAAATCCTTTTTTTCATGTCTTGTTTCCTTGTTTCCTGGATTCTTTCCTCTTTGGGTTTTCTTTCTTCCTTAGCAACATGACTCTCCTTGGGCATAATGTCATAAGCCAGTTCCCTCTCTTCCTGGGACACTCTATGCTGTTCCTTCATAATTTCTTTAACTTCTTGAATTATTTTTTCCTTTTTACTTTTCGTTTTCATTGTTTCCCTGGCTTTATCACTTTTTTCCTTAGCAGTGTGTCTCATTCCCCTGTCCAGTTTGATATCTTTGGGGGTCAGGCTTTCTGTTAACTCTTGTTCCTTTTCTCTCTCAGCATTTTCCCCTTTTTTCTGAAACTCTTCATCTTCTTTGCTAGCCTTTCTTTCGTCTTTTATTTCTAATGGTTTCTCTTTCATCTCTTTCTCCTCCTTCTGGAACCGTCTCTTTTTTCTCTCATCCTGTATTCTCACTTTCTGGGTCAATTTCTCCTCTTGTACTGATGGCTTCTCTTTTCTCTTTATCTGCTCTGGTCCCTCCCCAGTTACCTCATCAGCTTTCACCTCCAGTTCCTCCCCTCTCTTGGCTTCCTTTTTTATCAGGACCTGTTTTTCTTTCTTTTGGTGCATTTTCTCTGCCTCTTCCATTTCTTCCATCTCCTCCACCTTTTGTGAAACCAACTTCATTTTCTTTCTTGGCCTTATTTTCTCAGACTTTTCCCACCCTTCTAGAGGCACCAGATCCCTACTTTCTGTAATAGAGAATCTCCCTTCCTCAGCTCTCTCTTCTTTTCCTTCCTGAGCCTCTTTTTCCTGTGACCATTTCCTCCTTTCCCCATCCTGGGTCTCCTCTAGGTCTACTTTCCCTTTTTCCCAAGACTCTGGTCTCTCTGTCTCAGCTCTTTTTGCCTCTTTCTGGGCCTTTCTCTCTTCTCTCTTCATTTTTCTTTCCTTCTTCAAGGCCTGTCTGTCTTCTTGTGACAATTTCCTCATTCCCTCGTCCTTTTCTAAGTCTGGCTTCTTTCTTTTCTGAGCTAAATGTTTGGTTTCCTTCTCTTCCTGCTCTGGACTCTCCCTCTGGTATGGTTTATGCTCTTTCCTGACTTGTCCAGCAACCCCTTCTTCCTCTTCTGTAGACTGCTTCTTCTGGGGCTCCAGTTTTTTCTCCTTCTGCCTCTTTGGGCTTAATGCTCTCTTGCTTGCTTCCTCCAATAGTTCGTCCTTTGGACTGGACAAAAAATCTCTGGCCACCTCTTCTTTTCCTTCCACGAGTCTCTCCTTTTCCCTGGTGGGTTTCCTTTCTTCCTGGGGCTGTCTTATCTTTCCTCCAACTTTTTCCTTTTTCTTTGGGGTTGGCTTCTGTTCCCACAAAGGCTGTTGTGCCTCTTTTTTCCCAGTCAGTTCCTCAGCTTCTTTTTCCAGCTTCTGCCCAACTTCCTTTTCCAGCTTCTGCCAAGCTTCCTTCTCCGGCTTCGGCTCAGCTTCCTTCTCTGGTTTCCACCCAGGTTCTTTCTCCAGCCTCCACCCAGCTTCCTTTTCCAGCTTATGCCCAGCTTTCTTCTTCAGCTTCTGCTCAGCTTCCTTCTCCACCTTCTGCTCAGCTTCCTTTTCCAGCTTCTGCCCAACTTCCTTCTCCAGCTTCTGCTCAGCTTCCTTCTCCAGCTTCCACTCAACTTCCTTCTCCAGCTTCTGCCCAGCTTCTTTCTCCAACTTCAGCTCAACTTCCTTTTCCAGCTTCCGCCCAGGTTCCTTTTCCACCTTCCCCTCAGCTTCCTTTTCCAGCTTCTGCTCAGCTTCCTTCTCTGGCTTCGGCTCAGCTTCCTTCTCCAGCTTCGGCTCAGCTTCCTTTTCCAGCTTCCGCTCAGCTTCCTTCTCCACCTTCCGCTCAGCTTCCTTCTCTGGCTTCCACCCAGGTTCCTTCTCCAGCCTCCACCCAGCTTCCCTTTCCTGCTTCTGCACAGCTTTCTTCTTCAGCTTCCGCTCAGCTTCCTTCTCCACCTTCTGCTCAGCTTCCTTCTCCAGCTTCTTCTCAGCTTCCTTCTCCAGTTTCCACTCAACTTCCTTCTCCAGCTTCTGCCCAGCGTCTTTCTCCAGCTTCAGCTCAACTTCCTTTTCCAGCTTCCACCCAGGTTCCTTTTCCACCTTCCCCTCAGCTTCCTTCTCCGGCTTCCGCTCAGCTTCCTTTTCCGGCTTCGGCTTGGCTTCCTTCTCTGGCTTCCGCTCGGCTTCCTTCTCTGGCTTCCGCTCGGCTTCCTTCTCCAGCTTTGGCTCGGCTTCCTTCTCTGGCTTCTGCTCAGCTTCCTTCTCTGGCTTCGGCTCGTCTTCCTTCTCTGGCTTCGGCTCAGCTTCTTTCTCCAGCTTCGGAGCAGCTTCCTTCTCCGGCCTCCACCCAGCTTCCTTTTCCAACTTACGCCCAGCTTTTTTCTTCAGCTTCTTCTCAGCTTCCTTCTCCACCTTCTGCTCAGCTTCCTTCTCCAGCTTCTTCCCAGCTTCTTTCTCCAGCTTCAGCTCAACTTGCTTTTCCAGCTTCCACCCAGGTTCCTTTTCCACCTTCCCTTCAGCTTCCTTCTCCGGCTTCTGCTCAGCTTCTTTCTCCAGCTTCCGCTCAGCTTCTTTCTCCAGCTTCCGCCCAGCTTTCTTCTTCGGCTTCCGCTCAGCTTCCTTCTCCGGCTTCGGCTCAGCTTCCTTCTCCGGCTGCGGCTCAGCTTCCTCCTCCGGCTTCCCCTCAGCTTCCTTCTCTGGCTTCCCCTCAGCTTCCTCCTCCGGCTTCCCCTCAGCTTCCTTCTCCAGCTTCCACTCAGCTTCTTTCTTCCACTCAGCTTCTTTCTCCAGCTTGTGCCCAGCTTCCTCCTCCGGCTTCCGCCCAGCTTCCTTCTCCGGCTTCGGCTCAGCTTCCTTTTCCGGCTTCGGCTCAGCTTCTTTCTCCGGCTTCGGCTCAGCTTCCTTCTCCGGCTTCGGCTCAGCTTCCTTCTCCGGCTTCGGCTCAGCTTCCTTCTCCGGCTTCGGCTCAGCTTCCTTCTCTGGCTTCCGCCCAGCTTTCTTCTTCGGCTTCCGCTCAGCTTCCTTCTCCGGTTTCCGCTCAGCTTCCTTCTCTGGCTTCCGCCCAGGTTCCTCCAGCTTCTGCCCAACTTCCTTTTCCAGCTTCCACTCAGCTTCCTTCTCCACCTTCCCCTCAGCTTCCTTCTCCAGCTTCCACTCAGCTTCTTTCTTCCACTCAGCTTCTTTCTCCAGCTTGTGCCCAGCTTCCTCCTCCGGCTTCCGCCCAGCTTCCTTCTCCGGCTTCGGCTCAGCTTCCTTTTCCGGCTTCGGCTCAGCTTCTTTCTCCGGCTTCGGCTCAGCTTCCTTCTCCGGCTTCGGCTCAGCTTCCTTCTCCGGCTTCGGCTCAGCTTCCTTCTCTGGCTTCCGCCCAGCTTTCTTCTTCGGCTTCGGCTCAGCTTCCTTCTCCGGTTTCCGCTCAGCTTCCTTCTCTGGCTTCCGCCCAGGTTCCTCCAGCTTCTGCCCAACTTCCTTTTCCAGCTTCCACTCAGCTTCCTTCTCCACCTTCCACTCAGCTTCCCTCTCCACCTTCCGCTCAGCTTCTTTCTTCCACTGAGCTTCTTTCTCCAGCTTCCACCCAGCTTCCTCCTCTGGCTTCCGCCCAGCTTCCTCCTCCGGCTTCCGCCCAGCTTCCTTTTCCAGCTTCGGCTCAGCTTCTTTCTCCGGCTTCGGCTCAGCTTCTTTCTCCGGCTTCGGCTCAGCTTCTTTCTCCGGCTTCCGCCCAGCTTTCTTCTTCAGCTTCCGCCCAGCTTCCTTCTCCGGCTTCGGCTCAGCTTCCTTCTCCACCTTCCACTCAGCTTCCTTCTCCGGCTTTGGCTCAGCTTCCTTCTCCGGCTTCGGCTCAGCTTCCTTCTCCGGCTTCGGCTCTGCTTCCTTCTCTGGCTTCCGCCCAGGTTCCTCCAGCTTCTGCCCAACTTCCTTTTCCAGCTTCCGCTCAGCTTCCTTCTCCACCTTCCACTCAGCTTCCTTCTCCACCTTCCACTCAGCTTCCTTCTCCGGCTTCCCCTCAGCTTCTTTCTCCGGCTTCGGCTCAGCTTCTTTCTCCGGCTTTGGAGCAGCTTCCTTCTCTGGCTTCCGCCCTGGTTCCTCCAGCTTCTGCCCAACTTCCTTTTCCAGCTTCCGCTCAGCTTCCTTCTCCACCTTCCGCTCAGCTTCCTTCTCCAGCTTCGGCCCAGCTTCCTTCTCCGGCTTCGGCTCAGCTTCCTTCTCCGGCTTCGGCTCAGCTTCCTTCTCCGGCTTCCGCTCAGCTTCCTTCTCCGGCTTCCGCCCAGCTTTCTTCTTTGGCTTCCGCTCAGCTTCCTTCTCCACCTTCCGCTCAGCTTCCTTCTCCACCTTCTGCTCAGCTTCCTTCTCTGGCTTCCCCTCAGCTTCCTTCTCCGGCTTCCCCTCAGCTTCCTTCTCCAGCTTCGGCTCAGCTTCTTTCTCCAGCTTCGGAGCAGCTTCCTTCTCTGGCTTCCGCCCAGGTTCCTCCAGCTTCTGCCCAACTTCCTTTTCCAGCTTCCGCTCAGCTTCCTTCTCCACCTTCCGCTCAGCTTCCTTCTCCAGCTTCGGCCCAGCTTCCTTCTCCGGCTTCAGGCTCAGCTTCCTTCTCTGGCTTCGGCTCAGCTTCCTTCTCCGGCTTCGGCTCAGCTTCCTTCTCTGGCTCAGATTCCTTCTCCGGCTTCCACTCAGCTTCCTTCTCCACCTTCCGCTCAGCTTCCTTCTCCACCTTCCGCTCAGCTTCCTTCTCCACCTTCTGCTCAGCTTCCTTCTCTGGCTTCCCCTCAGCTTCTTTCTCCGGCTTCCACCCAGCTTCCTTCTCCGGCTTCCGCCCAGCTTCCTTCTCCGGCTTCCGCAAAGCTTCCTTCTCTGGCTTCCGCTCAGCTTCCTTCTCCGGCTCAGGTTCAGCTTCCTTCTCTGGCTTCCGCCCAGCTTCCTTCTCCGGCTTCCGCCCAGCTTCCTTCTCTGGCTTCCGCTCAGCTTCCTTCTCTGGCTTCCACTCAGCTTCCTTCTCCGGCTTCGGCCCAGCTTCCTTCTCCGGCTTCGGCTCAGCTTCCTTCTTCTGCTGCGGCTCAGCTTCCTTCTCCGGCTCAGGTTCAGCTTCCTTCTCCGGCTTCGGCCCAGCTTCCTTCTCCGGCTTCCACTCAGCTTCCTTCTCCGGCTTCCACCCAGCTTCCTTCTCTGGCTTCTGCCCAGCTTCCTTCTTCGGCTTCCGCCCAGCTTCCTTCTCCGGCTTCCGCCCAGCTTCCTTCTCCGGCTTCCGCTCAGCTTCCTTCTCCGGCTTCGGCCCAGCTTCCTTCTCCGGCTTCGGTTCAGCTTCCTTCTCCGGCTGCGGCTCAGCTTCCTTCTCCGGCTCAGGTTCAGCTTCCTTCTCCGGCTTCTGCCCAGCTTCCTTCTCCGGCTTCCGCTCAGCTTCCTTCTCCGGTTTCCGCCCAGCTTCCTTCTTCGGCTTCTGCCCAGCTTCCTTCTCCGGCTTCCGCTCAGCTTCCTTCTCCGGTTTCCGCTCAGCTTCCTTCTCCGGCTTCGGCTCAGCTTCCTTCTCCACCTTCCACTCAGCTTCCTTCTCCGGCTTTGGCTCAGCTTCCTTCTCCACCTTCCGCTCAGCTTCCTTCTCTGGCTTCCGCCCAGGTTCCTCCAGCTTCCGCCCAACTTCCTTTTCCAGCTTCCACTCAGCTTCCTTCTCCACCTTCCGCTCAGCTTCCTTCTCCACCTTCCGCTCAGCTTCCTTCTCCACCTTCCGCTCAGCTTCCTTCTCCGGCTTCGGCTCAGCTTCCTTCTGCTCCCTTCCTTCTCGGCTTCCGCCCAGCTCCTTCTTCGGCTTCCGCTCAGCTTCCTTCTCCACCTTCCGCTCAGCTTCCTTTGCTCCACTCAGCTTCCTTCTCCACCTTCCGCTCAGCTTCCTTCTCTGGCTTCCGCCCAGGTTCCTCCAGCTTCCGCCCAACTTCCTTTTCCAGCTTCCACTCAGCTTCCTTCTCCACCTTCCGCTCAGCTTCCTTCTCCACCTTCCGCTCAGCTTCCTTCTCCGGCTTCGGCTCAGCTTCCTTCTCCGGCTTCCGCCCAGCTTCCTTCTTCGGCTTCCGCCCAGCTTCCTTCTCCACCTTCCGCTCAGCTTCCTTCTCCACCTTCCGCTCAGCTTCCTTCTCTGGCTTCGGCTCAGCTTCCTTCTCTGGCTTCCACCCAGGTTCCTCCAGCTTCCGCCCAACTTCCTTTTCCAGCTTCCACTCAGCTTCCTTCTCCACCTTCCGCTCAGCTTCCTTCTCCACCTTCCGCTCAGCTTCCTTCTCCACCTTCCGCTCAGCTTCCTTCTCCGGCTTCGGCTCAGCTTCTTTCTCCGGCTTCCGCCCAGCTTCCTTCTTCGGCTTCCGCCCAGCTTCCTTCTCCACCTTCCGCTCAGCTTCCTTCTCCACCTTCCGCTCAGCTTCCTTCTCCGGCTTCGGCTCAGCTTCCTTCTCTGGCTTCCGCCCAGGTTCCTCCAGCTTCTGCCCAACTTCCTTTTCCAGCTTCCGCTCAGCTTCCTTCTCCACCTTCCACTCAGCTTCCTTCTCCGGCTTCGGCTCAGCTTCCTTCTCCGGCTTCGGCTCAGCTTCTTTCTCCGGCTTCCGCCCAGTTTCCTTCTCCAGCTTCCGCTCAGCTTCCTTCTCCACCTTCCACTCAGCTTCCTTCTCCGGCTTCGCCTCAGCTTCCTTCTCCGGCTTCGGCTCAGCTTCCTTCTCCGGCTTCCGCTCAGCTTCCTTCTCTGGCTTCCGCCCAGGTTCCTCCGGCTTCTGCCCAACTTCCTTTTCCAGCTTCCACTCAGCTTCCTTCTCCACCTTCCACCCAGCTTCCTCCTCTGGCTTCCGCCCAGCTTCTTCCTCCGGCTTCCACCCAGCTTCCTTTTCCAGCTTCGGCTCAGCTTCTTTGTCCGGCTTCGGCTCAGCTTCTTTGTCCGGCTTCGGCTCAGCTTCCTTCTCCGGCTTCCGCCCAGCTTCCTTCTCCGGCTTCCGCCCAGCTTCCTTCTCCGGCTTCGGCCCAGCTTCCTTCTCCGGCTTCGGCCCAGCTTCCTTCTCCGGCTTCGGCTCAGCTTCCTTCTCCGGCTTCGGCTCAGCTTCCTTCTCCGGCTTCGGCTCAGCTTCTTTCTCCGGCTTCGGCTCAGCTTCTTTCTCCGGCTTCGGCTCAGCTTCTTTCTCCGGCTTCCGCCCAGCTTTCTTCTTCGGCTTCCGCCCAGCTTCCTTCTCCGGCTTCGGCTCAGCTTCCTTCTCCACCTTCCGCTCAGCTTCCTTCTCCGGCTTCGGCTCAGCTTCCTTCTCCGGCTTCGGCTCAGCTTCCTTCTCTGGCTTCCACCCAGGTTCCTCCGGCTTCTGCCCAACTTCCTTTTCCAGCTTCCGCTCAGCTTCCTTCTCCAGCTTCCGCCCAGCTTCCTCCTCTGGCTTCCGCCCAGCTTCCTCCTCCGGCTTCCGCCCAGCTTCCTTTTCCAGCTTCGGCTCAGCTTCTTTCTCCAGCTTCGGCTCAGTTTCTTTCTCCGGCTTCCGCCCAGCTTTCTTCTTCAGCTTCCGCCCAGCTTCCTTCTCCGGCTTCGGCTCAGCTTCCTTCTCCGGCTTCGGCTCTGCTTCCTTCTCTGGCTTCCACCCAGGTTCCTCCAGCTTCTGCCCAACTTCCTTTTCCAGCTTCCGCTCAGCTTCCTTCTCCACCTTCCACTCAGCTTCCTTCTCCACCTTCCACTCAGCTTCCTTCTCCACCTTCCACTCAGCTTCCTTCTCCAGCTTTGGCTCAGCTTCTTTCTCCGACTTCGGCTCAGCTGCTTTCTTCTTCAGCTTCCGCCCAGCTTTCTTCTTCAGCTTCCGCTCAGCTTCCTTCTCTGGCTTCGGCTCAGCTTCCTTCTCCACCTTCCACTCAGCTTCCTTCTCCGGCTTCGGCTCAGCTTCCTTCTCCACCTTCTGCTCAGCTTCCTTCTCTGGCTTCTGCCCAGGTTCCTCCAGCTTCTGCCCAACTTCCTTTTCCAGCTTCCGTTCAGCTTCCTTCTCCACCTTCCACTCAGCTTCCTTCTCCACCTTCCACTCAGCTTCCTTCTCCACCTTCCACTCAGCTTCCTTCTCCACCTTCCACTCAGCTTCCTTCTCCAGCTTTGGCTCAGCTTCTTTCTCCGACTTCGGCTCAGCTGCTTTCTTCTTCAGCTTCCGCCCAGCTTTCTTCTTCAGCTTCCGCTCAGCTTCCTTCTCTGGCTTCGGCTCAGCTTCCTTCTCCACCTTCCACTCAGCTTCCTTCTCCGGCTTCGGCTCAGCTTCCTTCTCCACCTTCTGCTCAGCTTCCTTCTCTGGCTTCTGCCCAGGTTCCTCCAGCTTCTGCCCAACTTCCTTTTCCAGCTTCCGCTCAGCTTCCTTCTCCACCTTCCACTCAGCTTCCTTCTCCACCTTCCACTCAGCTTCCTTCTCCACCTTCCACTCAGGTTCCTTCTCCGGCTTCGGCTCAGCTTCCTTTTCCAGCTTCTCCTCCACTTTCCTCTCTGGGAATGGTGATCTCTCTTGCCTGGCTCTTCCACGGACCTCACGAATTTCTGTGATCTTCTCCTTGTCCCACTTGCTCACTCTGCTTTCAAATGCTTTCTGCTCCTTTCTAGTCAGTCCTTTTTCTTCAGCAACTACTTTCCTGTCCAGACGAGTTGGTTTCTTCTCATCCCTGATTCCCTTTCTCTTTTCTTCCATTTTTCCCTCAAGCTTTAACAATTTCTTTCTCCCCTCAACTACTCTCTCTTCTATGTCTTGTTTCCTTGCTTTCTTAAGTTTCTCTTTCTTGAAAACTGGCTGGTCCTCTACAAAAACCTTTTTCTTCAACTTTGGAGAAAAAGTCACATGTTTCTTTGGCAGGCTTTTATCCTCCTGTTCTCTAGCGGTCCTCGCTCTATCAGTTCTTTTAATCATCCTTCTTCTAAAGACAGATAGTTCATCGTATTCCCTTGAGAATGTGCGTGTCGGTTTCAGGCTCGGACAGATCTCTTGGAAGAGATCCCAGCTGGGCTGCCGGTCAGCAAGCACTATCTGGGCCAGATCTATGAGTTCTTGGCCCAGGTCCCTTTTCATTTCTGGACAGGTACTCTCTAACCTTGAAGTGACAAGATAGCAGATATCATCCCGCCAAGACAGACGAGAGTCTGCTTTGCTCATACGTCCAGGCTCCCCAGCCAAACCATGACGCCTCTTCTCAGGCTCCTTCTTTTCTAACTCAGAATCCTGTATGATTTCCTTCTTCACTTTTTTGGGCTTTTCAGTGGTTGATATTTTAGTCGCCTTTGAAACACCCTGTGAAACTGTTTTCTTTAACTGCTTCATCCGGGTGATTTTTTGGCTTTTTTTTACTTCTCGCTTCTGGGGCTTTCTAATATGTATTTTTCTTTCCCGCTTAGTGATGTCACCTTTTATGCTGCCTTGAGCTGTTATTTCCCAGGCTTCTGAAGTCTTAGCCTGCACAAGCTTGTCCTTAGAAGTCTCCTTAGCCTGCACAAGCTTGTCCTTAAAAGTCTCCTTAGCCTGCACAAGCTTGTCCTTAAAAGTCTCCTTAGCCTGCACAAGCTTGTCCTTAAAAGTCTCCTTAGCCTGCACAAGCTTGTCCTTAGAAGTCTCCTTAGCCTGCACAAGCTTCTCCTTAGCCTTGGCATCATCCTGGGATTTGACTGGGCTGAGTGGCAACTTTGACTCCAGGGTAACATCCTTGATGTCAATCTGCTCTGCTTTGCCAGCCTCTTTTGGTTCACCTTTTGAAGGCACCGACACAAGAGGAACCCTTAGCAATTCCATCTTTTTGAGCTTCTGGGCAACTTTCAGGGCTTTCTTAACTGTAGAGACATTGGGAGTGAAGAAAACATGGAGATTATAAGACTCTGTAATAACTAATGCAGTGAACTGTGATTAGAGATACAAAGGCGAGTGGGGGGTTGATGCTTTAGAACTTCTGAACCAGCTGTCATATCTTTCGTGTGTGTGTGTGTGTGTGTGTGTGTATACATGTGTGTGCCTGAAGAGGGCACTTGAGTGTGTGTGCTTGTAGAGGTGCTAGGGTAACATCAGAAATCATCCTGGATTGCTCTTCCTCCTTATTGTTTTGCTCTAGGGTTTCCCAGGCTCTGCCTTCCAGTGCTGGAATTGTAGGCTGTCACCATATTCACCTGGCATTTTTAAAAGGGATCTGGGGGTTGGGACTCAGGTCCTTTTGTTTGTGAGGCAAAAGCTTTAATCCCTGAGCCATCTCCCCAGCTCAGCTCTCATATCTTTTTTTTTTAAATAATGTATTTTTCCCCCGCTCATACAAATGTAATAGTACCCCGTCCCCTTCCTCCCTTCACCCCTCCCTGGACCTCCCTGCTCCCTCCCCCCTTTTCCCCTCTCAAGAAAAAAAGCCTTAGTACTTGTTGCCGTTCTTGGGAAGATTGCTTTCTGTGAATAAGAGCCTCCTGTGGTATGCTGTATATATACCTTTGCCTTAACTGACCCTGCCTTAGTTAGACTGGCCCAAAGGACCCCACACATTACCCCATACATACTGCTTTTTCTTCTCTTTTCTTGAACAAATTTCTTTCTTTTCCTCAATCGAATCATCTTTTCTTGTTCTGACAAAGGTATGAATATTTGATCGGCAATAATCCCAAGTTCATCACCCTTTGATGAATCAAAAGAAAAACGAAATACTTTGTCTTTATGTGACAAAGTCAGGTTTTCATTTAGTCGATCCTTCACATGAGTAAGCAGGTACTCCATGTCACTGGTGTGAATCCCCAGTGCTTGGGCCAGAGAGATATTTCCAATCATTTCTTGCCTGCAAAAGTCAAGAGTAAAGGAAGACAATTTTGAGGTAGGGATAAGACAAATTTCTTACTCTTTTTTTTTTTATTCAATTGTGCGTGTATGCGTGTGTGTGTGTGTGTGTGTGTGTGTGTGTGTGTGTGTGTGTGTGTAGAACCACGGACGAATTCAGGAACCATCATGGACTGCCTCACCTCCTCCTTGGTTACTCTGCCCCAGAATTCACAGGCTCTGCCCTACCAGGACCAGAAACGCAGGCCGCCTCTGCTTCCGCCGGTGTCTATACGTGGGGTCTAGCCCCTGCTTCTGCCGGTATCTATACGTGGGGTCTAGGATCCGAACTCAGGACCTTCTGCCTGCAAGGCAGAGGCTTAACCCCTGAGCCACCTCTCCAGCCCCAAGACAAATTTTTTAAAGAAAAGGGACAGGTTGTGGGGGGACCATGAAAGAGATAGGGATTACATAGGTAAAAAAAAAAACAAAAAAAAAACAAAAAAAAAAACCTTCTTATTGTAAAAACAGAATATGCTAAAGTAAAAGATTGAGAAATGCTAAAGAAAAAGACAGAGCCCTCAAAGCCATCAAGGAAAAGCAGGCACTATGGCAAAGAAAGAACAGAGTAAGGGAAAGAAAGATTTCAAGGCGAGTTAATTCTGTTTAAATGGGTCTTGTTGCAGTTCGCTTGCATAGTTGCTGACAAATCACCATCAAATAGCTTAAGGGAACAGGGGTTTATTTTCTCTTACAATTCCTGGTTATGGTTGTTTGTTCATTTTAGCAAGAGCGCTCACACCAGCACCAGAGCTGAGGGAACTGGCCACACAATCTCTACACAACAGCTGAGAGAGGGACGATCCTTACTTGCCAAACAAGCATGTCTGGCTAAGTGTACACAAGGATGCCAACTTTTTCAATCAGCTCTCTGTATTTTATTCCAGGGCCTAGTCCCACCCACTATGGGCTGGGCCTTCCCCATCAACTAGACAAACTCTTGCAGATTTGCTCTGGGCTTAACTCAACCATTAATTCTCTTCAAATGTGCTCAGACTTCAAACCTTCAACTGTCAAATTGACACCTGTGCCTAACACAGACAGGTCCTGTTTTGTTTTTAGTTTTTAGAGGGTCTCATTTTTAGTTCAGGCTGAACTGAAAGTAACCTGGACTGACTTCAAACTCATAATCTTCTTGGCTCAAGCTCTTTTTAAAAATTATTTATTTACTGTGTGTGTGAGAGAGAGAGATGGGGGGGGGGAAACACTTGTGTATCCATGAGGGACCAAGGGTGACTTCAGGAATCATCCTGGATAGCTTCTACCTCCTTCTTGCTTTACTCTAAGATTTCCCAGGCTCCACTCACCAGGACTGGAAGTGTGGACTGCCAACGTTTCCACTTGGTGTTTTTATGTGGGTCCTGGGATCCATACTCAGGACCTTTTGTTTATGAGACGGATTCTTAACCTCTGAGCCATCTCTCCAGCCCTCCTGGCTCAAATTCTTAATTGTTGAGATTATGAATGTGAACTACCAAGCATGCTTGGGAATATTTGTTGTTGTTTTTTTTTTAATTTTTTTTAGCATAAGGTCTTCAATTATCCCAGACGGGCCTTAAACTTCTAATCCTCTTGCCTATACCTTCCAAATGCTAGCACTGGCAGGCTTATATCAATACATCTTGCTTGAAAGTTTGGGTTTAAATGACTAAAATTTTTTGACATGACTCCAATAGTAGCAATGTAACAAGGTATACCTCAGATAACTGGAAGTGTAATCTCATGCTGTGCCCAATAAACAATCTATGGACTGTTTGTGCACTTCCAAAGGATTGATAGGTGATGCCAGCTTTTTAGACTTCTTCCAAAGAAATGTTTAGTGGTATCTGTCAAAGTCAAACGCCCTCCAAACCCAAATAGGGCTACATATGAAGAACCTTCTGAAGATTTCCACTTTGATAGCTGAGAATTGAGCCTTTAGGTACACCTATGAAAAATTATTTAATTAAGGAAAGCTCTGAGCAAGCCTAAGAGAGGTTTTCTAATGGATGTGGGAGAATCCAGTCCATAACAGATGGGACAATTTCAGGCAGGTGGATAAGATGGAGAGAATTGGGCCGGCAAACTGACAAATTAGAAATAACCCTCTATCAACTTTTCTTGTGGATATGTTGTGACCAGTTCTCTCAGCTCTGGGTGTTAGTTTGGACTCTCCTAATATGCTGAGGAACTATAACCAAGAATTGTAAGCTCCCCTTAATTGTTTGGTCATGTATTTATACAATGGAATAATACTCATTTTCCCCTCTTTTCTCAATCTTGACTTTTAAAAAATATATTTACTTAGAGAGAGAGAGAGAACATAAGCACATGCATGTACATCATGGCACACAGATGGAAGTCAAAAGACAATTTTCGCAAATCGGTTCTCTCCTCCTACCAAGTGTGCTTCCAGGACCGAACTCAGACCACCAGGTCTGTGACCAGGTGCCTTTCTCTCTGAGGTATCTCACAGGTGCCCAATCTTCAACTTTTTTGATATAGCATCTTGCAATGTAACATAGGCTGGCCTTAAACTCTTGCTCTGTCTGTGATAATCTCTCAAGTGCAGGATTACAAACATATACCACCAAGCTTGTTTTAAGGAACTAATTTTGAAACAAGTAAATGTTAGGGATACCACTGATGTGTTGGAGAGATGGCTCAGGTATTAAAGTCATTGCCTTACAAACAAAAGTATCTGAGGCCAAATCCCCAAGAACCCACGTAAAAATGCTGAGTAGAAATGGTGGCAGCCTGTAATTCTGTCCCTGGAAAGCAGAATCTAGTAAACCCCATAGAAAAGCAATGAGGTGGTAGAGTAATTCAAGATGATTCTTGATGTTATTCTTGGGCCTTCACAGGCACACGTGCTCAAGTGCCCTCTGGTATACATACATATTCACCCACCCACATGCAACACACACACACACACACACACACACACACACACACACACACACA
>JALPQD010000018.1:12972750-13015738 GCA_023101885.1 Typhlomys cinereus
CCTACTTTACATACCAAAAATAAATAAATAAAATATGAAAAAATAGAAGAAAATGCAGATTTGGAGTACAGTGCAATAGCACAGAAATTGCCTAGGGCATGCATTGTCCTGGGTTTAATCCCTTGCACCACCGACAAAAAGGGAGAAAGGGAGAGAAAGGAGAGAGAGAGAGAGAGAGAGAGAGAGAGAGAGAGATGGTGGTTCACGTCTATAATCCCATCATTTAGGAGAGGTTGAGGCAGAATGATCATTGTGAATTTGAGGCCAGTCAAAAATAAATAAAAATAAAAATAAACCTCAGTACTTTTTTAAAAAGAGGAAATTAGAATAGTAAGACAAGTTGTCAAAGTAACACAAGATTCTTCTGTAATTGTAAGACGTTTTGGGTTTAAATGTTAAAAATCCTTAGTGCTTCCATTGAGACAACATTTCATTATGTAGCCCGGGCTGGTTGAAACTTGTGATCCTCCTGCCTCAGCTCCCAAATGCTGGGGTTAAAGATGTGTCCCACTGTACCCACTGCTATTTTTGAAAAAATTTTAATTTATTTATCTACTTATTTATTGCATGTGTATGCATTTGAATGTATGTATGTACATGTATGTGTGAGGGGAGTGTACAAGAGGACTCTTGAGTGTGTGCCAGTGAAGACCCAAGAGTCATGTCAGAAATCATCCTGGATTGCTCTACCTCCTTATTGCTTTGCTCTGGGGTTTCCCAGCCTCTGTCTTCCAAGGTCAGAATTACAGGCTACCACCATTTCCACTCAGCATTTTAACATGGGATTTGGAGATCCGAACTCAGGTCCTTTTGCTTTTGAGGCAAAGGTTTTAACTGCTGAGCCATCTTTACAGCCCATATTTTTGAAGAATTTTAAAACAGTGAAGAAATGATGATAAAATTGTTTAGTCAGAGCTAAGTAAAAACTAAGATTGGTTCTGTGGGAAAATAATAAAAAGAAGGAACAAAGGGGAGGAGAAGAACAGAAAGGAGTTGGGAAAAAAAGGATTAGATTCTAGAAACTAGGAGCTACGAGGAACCAACAAGGAAAGATGACCATCCACTTACTGCATGTTATGGAGTGTGTCTCGGTTCCTTAGCATGTGGATCAGCATAGTCTTGGACTGGATGCCTGTAAATCTGGTCATAAGTTGTAAGACCTTGGTCCGCACATTCTTCTCACTGTCCATCAACCCTGTAGTCAGTGGAACAGCGAAAAGAGGGTTTATGAAACCCAGCTTATGTATTGTCTCCCAGGCTAGTTTTCGGATCAGGGAATTGTAGTGGGTTGTGTCTTTCAGCAGGCGACGGAGTGTCTCAGTACGCAACTTTGAAGGTATTTGATAAGTGGCAAAGATTTTTGCCAGAGCAGTAAAATATTTCTTGTATTTCTCTACAGAACAATAAACAGTAAGGTTAAGAACAGTCTCTACCAAGTTTTCCACAAGCCCTTCACTAAATTTCCTTTCCACCCAATTTTTCTTTGACATGCTTTCAAGGACACTATAGGATGTTCTTTCCTGCTCCTGGTATTCATCTTTTTGGTCAGATTCTTCTTCTAGACTCACAGAAGATGATGATTTCTGGGAAGTTAGCTCACTCGTGTCCTGAGCCATATTGTGACGACCATAGCGCAGATCATAGCGTAGGGAGATTGGGGTACCCTGAGGCCAAACACAAGCTCGGATCACTGAGTTGGGAACCAAGCAATCAGGAGCAAAGGGCCACTGGTGCCCTTTGCCAAAAAGATCTTGTAACAAGCGATAGGGATTCAGTCCATTCCAGTCAGGCAGGTGTAACTGAGGAGGCACAAAAGGATGCCTACCTGGGGGTTCATACATAGACTCCCTATGTTTATCCTCCAAAAAGACCAATCCATGTCTCTCTCGAGTCACGATAGATATGCGTCTCCCTTCCTCTACAACATGAGGAACATTGTCATCAAAGGCGATGACCCGTTTATTGATCAGACTCTCTAATCCCTGTAATTCCTGCAGACGTTGTCCCAGGCAGATAAATTTGGGTACAAATACAATCTCGAACAAAAAGAAGAAACTAGGAATGAAGGGCTTAGGCGATTCTTGTATGTCGTCTGGGATGTTTAGGGCATCTAGATGCTTTAATCGAGTAGGCGGGAGCAACTTCAAGCAGGATACTATATAGATACTCTGTTTTAAAGTGAAAAGTAAGTCACCCCGACTATTGGCAAAGCAGAGGGAACCAAAATGTAGTGCTGAGTCCAGTTCAGTCACTAGTCTCCCACAGAAGTCCCAGATCCGGACTAAGCCATCAGTAGCCCCTGTGACAAAGAGCTTCAGGGAAAGACACACATCGAATGAAGTGATAGCACATTCATGCAGGCATTTTGTCTCTCCCAGCTTAGAGTGTTGTTTGGAATTGGATGAGATCAGAAAATCTCGATAGCGCCAGAGATACCAACAGGAGTTCTCAGTGATAGCGCCCACTGACCCTGGCAGGAGTACCACGTATTTTAAGGGACAGAGGCAGGGGATCTTGCTGACAGACTGCAGGATTATGTTGTTTCCTGAAAGCACAGCCTCTGTCAGATTGACGATGTTATCTTTGCCATAGGAACAGACTAAGGAACTTTCTTCAGCCCCTTCCATAGTAGACAGTGCCAACACTGCCCCAGAGTGAACAGTCTTCTCTGTTCGGGCTGATCTGCATTGTGACAGGATTCTCACAACTCCACTCTCATTCCCACAGAACATCAGGCCTTTTAAGCTCCTGCCCAGTTGGGCTCTCCCGTAAGCTAGGCATTTGACTTTATCTGTGTAGTTTTCTGATGTGCACATCAGATACTTGGCTGGACAAGGAGACCGTGTTACATCAAACACCAGCACCTCTGGGCTGCCTACTGCCACAAAGAGCTCCTCTCTGTCTGAGTCATAGGCCCAAGCCACAGCCTTGTCCATGATAAGGAAAGGCCAAGTGATGATTAGGAGATCCCCGGTGACTGGAGACAAGAAGCGTAACAAACCATCCTCTGTGGCACACAGAATCCGGGTCCAATTATTGTCACAGTAGACGTGTTGGATCTTCTGGGGAGCGGAACCACAGACATTGAAGAGGCTATAAAAATAGGGCAGTTGGTACAAGGAGAAAGCAGAGGTAGTCTGGCAGAAAAAAGTGGTGTTATCAATAAACTGGAGCTGCTGCACTTTCTCATCTATCTTCAGCAGCCTCAGCAAGGTCCCGGAAGCCAGGTCCCACTCGATCATCACCCCCTCACTGCTTGCAGTCAACAAGGTGTAGGTCTCTAGCCGGCTGTAGATACACACCACTGGTGAGGAGTGGGCCTGGAAGCTGTGAAGGAAGTTACCCTGATCTAAATTCCAAGCATGGATCTCCCCAGCCTTGTTCCCAGCATAGAAAGCGTTCTGTGGAACAGAAATGTAGGAACAGGTAAGAGGAGAGCCGCTGGATGCCAGAGCAAACATTTTCCCTTCTTTCAAGTGACCTTGACCTTGGTGAGTAAAGACTCTCACCGTGTTCTCACACAGAGCCAACAGGGAGCCTGGGAGGACATTCAAGGAAAGACCCTGTACCAGCTCTAGTCCTGGCAGAGCCACTGTTTGAGCCATGTGGAGGCCCTCGCCATTTGGTAAGATAAACCAGGTAACTATAGCTCCCAATGTGCCCGACAACAACAGCTCAGTTTCTGAATCATAGCAGAGACAGCTGAGGGAGAAATGGCAAGGTACTATGCTCAGAAGTGTGAATGCCTGATGGTGGTCTCCAAAAAGCCGAAGGCGCACATCATCACAATAAGCAATCACCATGTGGTGGGAAGCCACATGGACCATTGCTTTGATGGATGGCACTTGAGTCATCATGGGAAATTTCATCTTCTTGACTGTTCCTTTTGTTTCTGTATCTTTTTCTTGAATCCAAAGTACTGCCTAGAAGAGGATGGAAAACAAAAAAGTCTGATCATAGAAGTAGGTCATTCCCCCAGGGGTGTGCTATAGGGAAGGGTCAACTATTTTAATTTCCATTCCCTCTTTAAGTCAAGGAATGATGGGGGATAGTTTGACTTTGGCACTTCCTAGTATTAGGTAGTAGGTTTAAGGTCCTTTGTTGGCCTTCAGTCAATTCTGTGAAAAACATGAATTCTTTGGGACAAATAATTACAAGTGATAAAAGGCTGGGTCCAACTGGGAGGTGGAGATAGGTGTCAAATGAACTGATTTGCTGGGTGTTTGGCACATGCCTGTAATTTCAGCACTCAGGAGGCTGAGGAAGGAGGACTGAGAATTCAAGGCCAGCCTGGACCACCCAGTGAATTTGAGGCCAGCTTGGCCTACATAAGAAGACCGTGTCTTGATCCATACATATGGACATACATACATAGCACCCCTCCATGGTATGTGTCTGTACTCTAAAATTTATCCTGAAATGGTACATGTAAATTGGATTATGAAGAAAGAAGTAAAATGAAGCTGCTTTACCTGCATTTGTTTTTCATACTGTTGCATCCAGTTTAAGGAGACAAAATAGTTGGCATCAGTGGAGTAGAAGGAAACAAAAGGCTTGTTCTGTGGATGATGAAACTCTTTATATAGAGTCTCAGGCCAGTCACTAAGGACAACCACATCATCCCTGAACTCATCAATCTGAAAAAGAAGAACAACCCAAAATACCTGAATTCCTGTTTAATTCATTTAATAAATACTTACTTATAAATAAATAAATAAATAAATAAATAATATTAAATAAATACTGAGGGATATTGGACATTGTTTCCTTTGGCTTTGCTTCATCTACCTAACTAATACTCATTTGTCCCTTCTCCCTTGTCCTCTTTTTATTTTTTTTTACTTTTGTATGTGTGTGTGTGTGTGTGTGTGTGTGTGTGTGTGTGTGTGTGTGACTAGGAGGGCACTTGAGTGTGTGTGTTTGTGGAGGCCCAAGAGTGTCATCAAGAATCATTCCAAATTGTTCTACCTCCTTATTGTTTTGTTTTGGGATTTCCCAGGCTCCACCTTCCAGAGCTGGAATTGTAGGCTCCTACCATATTTACCTGGCATAGGATTTGGGATTTGAACTCAGGTTCTTTTGCTTGTGAAGCACAGATTTTAACCCCTGAGTCATCTCCCCAGTCCCCTTTATCTTCTTTTTGCTACAGGATCCTGATTGATCAGAGCATTTGCTGGGATTTCTCTTTGTTTTTTCTTTTCTTTCCAGGCTTTTCTTAACCAAGGTCCATAAGAAAAGTAAGCCCTAATACCCTCTATGTAATGAATGGCTTCTCTTAATTATTGAAATGCTACTAGCTGTGCAGTCTCAAGAAAACTGAGAAGCAGTCTCTCAAATCACTTTTCATGTTCATGACTTAGCAAGGAAGTACAACTGAGAAAGGCTGATTGTTTTTTGTTAGTTGTGGTTTTTCTTAACTTTCCATGCTGGGATTGAGCCTAGGGTCTCATGCATGCTACACAAGGATCCTAACCCTAAACTACATCCTTTTTTTTTTTTTTTTTACTTTTTGAGACAAGGTTTCACTGAAGTGCCCAAATTGGTCTTGAACTCATTCTATAACACAGAAAGGAGAGTGAATTTGAGAACTTCCTGCTTCAATCTCCTGAGCAGATAGAGTTATAGATTACACATAGCCTGGCTAAGGCTGCAAAGACACTAGGCATATGATGATGAACAAAATGAACAAACAAGCATGGTACTGGTTCGTTAAAAGGTAGGAATCTTTTTTGCACACATGTGTGTATATGTGTGTGTCAGAGGGCACTTGAATACACATGCCATTGGAGATTCAAAAGTGACTTCAGAAATCATCCTGAATTGCTCTGATTAACTTGACTTCCTTATTGCTTTGCTCTGAGGTTTCCTAGACTCTGTCTCCAGGGCCAGAAGTGCAAGCTGTCACTGTTTCTGCCCAGACTTTTTACATGGAACCAAACTTGGATCCTGCTTATGAGTCAGAGGCTTAAACCCTGACTCATCTCTCCAGCTAAATATAAGAATCTTGAGACTTTATCTAAAAAGTAATATTAGGAGCTAAGAATGTAAACTAGTGGTGGAACATTTACCCAACATGTACATGGTTCAGGGTTCAATTCCCAGCATTAATAGATAAATAAATGAAAATTGTGGGCTGTGAGTGTAGCTCAGTGGTACAGCACTTACCTAGCAATCTTTTACAAGAGAGAGAGAGAGATAGGGACAGAGACAGAGAGAGACAGAGAGATAAAGAGTTCAGTGGAGGAAACAGACATTGATCAAAAAACTAACAGGCTATATAGAATAAGTAAGTGCCCACAAAGAAATCTAATCTTGAGACAAAGTATGACAAAGGAAACCAACTATGGCAAATGCATACAACTGTCACAGCTATCACCTTAATGCAGAAGGGAAGGATGTTAGGGATTTAGTAGGATCTCTCCAAAGCCATTCATATCTTGCCCATCCTCCAGCCTCTCAGTGCAGGAACAGCTATTAGTCCATGCCCACCATTGGATTAATAGCTGAGAAAGTAGTCTCAGCTTCCATTGGCATAGCTCCCACACATACCACGTCTTTGTTGTTCAGGATATTTCTTATGAAGAGTTTCAAGTCCTTCCCCTCAGGAATAAGTCTAACTGAAGGTGAAGTCTTCATCATGTACGTCCATTTCTTTGTATTCATCTTGGATTATTGTAGAATCTGTGGAACAAAAGAATATCTGAATCTTAGCCTCTGATGTCAGACTGGAAATGGAGGGAAATGAGAAAGAGAAAAAAAAAAAGATATGTTAGAAGAGGGAATGATTATCAACAAGAAAAAACTCTTTTAAAAATATAGGGGCGTCATAGTTAGGCACAGGTGTCAACTTGACTGTTGAGGGTTTGAGCTTTGGGCACATTTGTAGAGAATAAATGGTTGAGTTAAGCCCAGAGCAAACCTGCAAGACATTGCTGGTCTGGCAAGTAAGGATCATCCCTCTCTCAGCTGTTGTGTAAAGATGGTATGGCCAGTTCCATCAGCCCTGATGTTAGTGCATACTCTCCTGTCAGGCTGGACTGAGAACTGTAACCGGACTGTCATAAGGAAATAAAACCCCCTGTTCTCTTAAACCATTTGATAGTCATTTATCAGCAACCATGAAGGCAAACTGCAACAGAATTTGGTACCCAGGAAGTGGGGTCTTGCTGATAAATCTGGCTATGTGGCTTTTATGGATTCTGAATGGTTTTGTTGGAGGAACTTTGAAATGTTTGAAGCTCTTGAACTTGTGAATTACAAATACCATTCTGCAGAGTTTAACAGGCCATTTGGATAAGGAGAAGGTTGAGAGAGTTGTGGATTATTTGGGCCCAGTTTGTGATGAGGGAAACGAGGACTTTAGTGAAGTCAATTTTAAAGACCAGGGACTGGTTTGCTTGACAAAGGAGAGCTGTTGGGGCCGTGAAGCTCTGGATATGAAAAGGGCAGGCAGCAGAACATCTGCTGCTGTTGAAGAAATGAATATCAGTGAAGGAAAACCTAGTGAATTGCACTGAGATGGTGGAAGCCGTGAAAACCACCATAAGGCAAGTTCGTGGTTTGAAAACTCAAGATTCCTCCAGGGGCCGAAAGCCCAAGTTAAAGCTGTTTTTTGCCCTTTGCAAGTTTGGGTGCCTAAAAAAGAGGCTTTTCCAGGGTCATCATGTTAAAGTTGGTACAGCTGTAGCTTGAGTGGACGTTTTAACCTAACTTTGGAATCTGGCAGCGTCCCTCAGGGTGATACTGGTTTTGGTGCACTACTGAAGGGTCCATGGAAAGCAGCAAAAGCTTGGCACCAAGTGGCAGGCATAGAATTCCTGCAAGAGAAGGTGAAGCTTATAGCTGCACAAATGAACTCAGAATGTTGTTGGTGATGCCAGAACCATGGGATGTATGCTAAGGACAGCTTCAAGTGGAGATTCAGACTGGTTCAGAGGAATTCTGCTTTTACAACTTTGAGCTGCAAACAGGGACTGGGAATGCCTAGAATCTTTGAGCCACCTTGATTATGTGACGAGCAACAGAAGATGGACACTAAAATACAGAATGTGGTATTTGATTTGCTGAACTTGATTCTAATTTGATATTTTCTTATTGTGTCAAGGTACTTCTATTTTGATGTTTTATCTGTGTTGGAGTATTTAACTTATTTTGACTTGATAGACTCCTACGGTTAAAAGATTTGGGATATTTTAAGAAAGACTTTCAGTTCCAACATTTTAATAATTTAACTTTTAATGACTGACATTTTAAATTGGATTATAGAAATTTTTAATTGTGGACTTTTAGAATTAATAAAATTAAATGTATTTATATTATTAATATAACTTTTAACACCTATGGGGACAAAGATTGAAGGTTACAGTTTAAAAGTGCTATGTTTTTGTGTCAAGTTGACAAGGGGTGGAGTATCATAATTAGGCCAGGTATCAACTTGACATTGAGAGTTTGAGCTCTGGGTGCATTTGTAGAGAATTAATGGTTGAGTTAAGCCCAGAACAAACATACAAGACATTGTCTAGCTGATGGGAAAGGCCCAGTCCATGGTGGGTGGGACTAGGCCCTGAACAGGTGAATAAACTACTGAGAGCTGGTTGAGGAAGTTGGCATCCTTCTGCACACTTGGCCAGACATGCTGGTCTGGCAAGTAAAGATCATCCCTCTCTCAGCTGTTGTGTAAAGATGGTATGGCCAGTTCCATCGGCCCTAGTGTTGGTGCATGCTCTCCTGTCAGGCTGGACTGAGAACTGTAACCGGACTGTCATAAGGAAATAAAACCCCTTGTTCCCTTAAGTCATCTGATGGTCATTTTAGCAACCATGCAGGCAAACTGCAACAAGGGGATAGAGCTTTCTGCCCCAAACCCAGACCAGGGCCAACTCCCTGTTCCTCAGGTAAGGCCTCTAGAACATGCCCCAGGCCCCCAGGATATCTGTAAACCACTAGCCACTCTGCCTTTCTTCCCCAGACCTGGACGCAGACCTGGACCTGGACCTAGACCTGGACTTGGACCAGGGTGGACTCCCTGCTCCTCAGAATTCAACAGAGGCCAGAGAAAACTCAAGCAAAAGTCTAGGAGACCAACACCATTTATGTGAGGTCTTCTAAAATCACCCCATCATATGGGAGAGAATCTTCACATCCATCTCTCAGATAAGTAAACCCCTTTTACCATCTTGTTCCTCTCAATTATTAGTCATTGTAGTTTAACACTTCCATATAGCCACCCAAAAACCCATACAAATTCAGGGACTATACCATTCTCCCTCACATATCATCAAGTAAGTAAACCTAAAAAGTGTACTACCATAGTAATCTTCAATCCTTGTCTACTAAACCCACCTTAATTGATGTACTAACAGTCCAATAGCCTCATCTAGGAAATAACACCAACACCAGACAGGCATACCCAACTCCAAAGCAAACACTAGCAATAAATGCTCAAGTGTAGTAATACTGTCTAATTCAATTCAGCCAAAAACACACAAAAACAAAAAGGACATAAGAGATAAAACAAAAATGTCAAAGTCACAACCCATTTGTTCCTGATCATTTACTACTGAGGGGGAGTGATCTCACCAGAAGAGGAGGGCATATAGTCTGGCAGATAAAAAGTAACAATTTTGCATATGGGTGATAGACCCCTCCCTCACTGTGATTTCCCACTTTTATTACATCTACCTTTGAATGTGCTTTTATCACAAGACTCTAACAGCTTTTTGTCTCTGGCCAGGGGGTAACATACAATGCCCACCAGGATGGAGTGAAGGGCATTGCAGGAGCAGCAAAACTGCAAAAGAAAATCAACAAACCACAATCCAGAACTTCAGAGACTCTATATCAACCACCTAGAACTAGGCCAGCTTAGTCTCTCCCCATCTTGAAGCTCAGGGAAATTTGTGGAAGAGGGGGCGGTAAGAGTGTAAGAGCATAAGGATGGGAGGAGCAATGATATGTAAGATACTCTATACTAGTTAGGGCTGAAGCAATCATAATTGGACTTTGCATGCCCTGCGCATTGTCCAACACACTGTTGACCTCACAAAGTCTAGCATCTGCTAAAGGCACCAAGATCCTTGGAGGCAAAGGATTGGCAGCCACAGCAGTGTTCCTATACCTAAGGGGAACACGGGAAAGGGTTCGGGAAAGGCCACTGGGTCCTTGTACGTCATCGGAGAGGAGGACCCAGAGGAAAATCAGACATGCACAAGAAAGGACTCTCTGGGAATTGGGGTGGGAGGCACTGGGGGATGGGGAGGGAGAGGGGTGGGGAGGGGGAGCAGGGAGTACGGGGGGAGGAGGAGGGAGGGAGGGAACTGGTGTACCTAATAAGTTTGTATGAGCTGAAATAAAAAAAAAAGTCACAACCCAAATCCGTGAGAAACAAAAGCCAAGACAACAAATCTCCTACAAAAAGGTTCAACCCATAATTATAGAATCCAACAGAAAATAGCCAAGAAAGCCAGACCCAAGATAACGACTTTCAGAGTATGATCATTACCATGATTAACACTATGAAAGAGGAAATCCGGGAGGAGTTAAACAACCACATCAACCACTTTGAACAGGAACACAACATTCACTTGGAGGAGAAGAGAAAAGTAGTTAAAGAAACAAAAACAGGCAAAAAGTTAAAACAATCTCAGGCACAGTTTAAACTCGAACTAAAAGGCAAGCTATCTTCAGCCCAGAACTCAACAGAGTCTTATCAGCAGAACTAATGAAGCAGAAAATAGAATATCAGATCTTGAAGACAAAGTGGAAGAGCTAACCAGTTCAATCAAAGAGATTGAAGCCAAAAAGATACTTGAGAGGAATATTCAAGAGTTATGGGACACTTTGAAGAAGCTTAACATGCATATTCATGGAATACCAGAACAAGAATCCCAAAATACCACAGCCAAGGAAATTTTTCAAATTATCATAAAGGAAAACTTTCCACATCTAAAGAAAGAGAGGCCCATCCAAATACAAGAGGCATTCTGCACCTCAAACAGAACTGACCAAAATAGAAACTCACCACAGCAAATAATAGTCAAAACACTACACATACAGAATAAAGAGAATGTGCTGAGAGCTTCAAGAGAAAAAGACAAGTCACTTTTAAAGGTAAACCTATTAAAATAAATTATTTTTCAATGGAAACAATAAAAGCCAGAAGAGCATGGAGAGATATACTTTAAGGATTGAATGAGCACAAATGTCAACCAAGCTGATATACCCAGCAAAACTATCATCATGATCGAGGTGAAAGAAAAATTTTCCACCATAAAGACAACTTGAAAGCTTATATGACCGCCAAACCAGACCTTCAAAAAATGCTAGAAAAGATACTCAAGCTTGAAGAAAACAACAAGCATATCCAGGAGAACAGAAGGGAAGTATAATATTACCACAACCTACAAGCCAAATAATACACTTATGAAAGCCACTAAACACAAAAATGTCAGGAATTAAAAGTAATTTCTCCATTATAACACTAAATGTCAATGGTATTAACTCACCAATCAAAAGACGCAGGTTACAAACATGGATTAGAAGTCACAACCCCCATCTGCTGCTTTCAGGAAACACATCACCACAAAAGATAGGCACATTCTAAAAGTAAAAGGCTGGCCAAAAATTCTGCAAGCTAATGGAACCAGGAAACAAGCAAGGTAGTGATTATGTTATCTAATAAAGTGGACTTCAAACCAAAGAAAATCATAAGAGATACAAAAAGATACTACATTTTAGTCACAGAAACAATTCACCAGGAAGATTTCACAATACTGAACATATATGCACCTAATATGGGCTCCTCCACATTCATTAAGCAAATGCTACAATGTCTAAAGCAAGAAATCAATCCCAAAATGATAATACTTGGGGATTTCAATACTGTACTCTCAAAATGAGAGACATTTACAATGAAAACTTTAAAACCCTAAAAAAAGAAATTACAAAAGATACTAGAAGGTGGAAAGACCTCCCATGCTCCTGAATTGGCAGAATCAACATTATAAAAATGACCATCCTACCAAAAGCAATATACAGATTCAACGCTATACAATCAAAATCCCAAAGCAATTCTTTAAAGAAATTGACCAAACAATCTCAAAATTCATATGGAAGCACAAAGGCCTAGGATAGCAAAAACAATCCTGAGTAACAAAAACACTGCTAGAAGTATCACCATACCAAACCTTAATCTATACTACAAATCTATAGTAATCAAGACAGCCAGGTAAACCAAAATAGTTATGTAAGTCAATGGATAAGGGTTGAAGACCCAAATATAACCCCACACAATTACAGCTATTTGATCTTTGACAAAGGGACCCAAAAAATTCAATGGAAAGAGAACAGCATCTTCAACAAATGGTTCTGGCACAACTGGATATCCACATGTAGAAGATTAAAACTGGACCCATATTTGTCACCATGCACAAAAATTAATTCCAAATGAATAAAGAACCTCAATATTAGGCCAGAGACTATAAAAACGTTAATTGAAAGGGTAGGGAACTCCCTCAAGCTGACTGGGCTAGGAACCAACACTCAACAAATGGGATCTTATAAAATTAAAGAGCTTCTGTTCAGATAAAGAGATAGTAAACCGAGCAAAAAGGCAACCCACAGAATGGGAGAAAATCTTCACTAACCATATATCTGATAGAGCTCTTTTATCCAGAGTGCATAAAGAACTTTTAAAACTAAACACCAAGGAGATAAATGGCCCAATTTAAAAAATGGGCCTTGGAACTCAAAAGAAACTTTTCTAGCGATGAAATTGAAATGTCTAACAAATATCTTAAAAAATGCCCCACATCCCTAGACATCAGGAAAATGCAAATCAAAATTTCCCTGAGATATCATCTCACCCTGGTCAAAATGGCAAAAATCCGCAATACAAACAACACCAAATGCTGGAGAGGATGTGGAGAGAAGGGAACTCTCATACATTGCTGGTGGGAATGTAGGCTTATAGAACTACTCTGATGATCAGTATGATGATTTCTAAAAAAGTTAAAGATTGAAATGCCATATGACCCTGTTATATATCACTTCTGGGAATAATCCCCCATAATGCAGAAATTCACTACAGTAACAGAAGCACAATCATGTTCATTGCAGCACTATTTACAATAGCAAAGGCATGGAATCAACCCAAATGCCCAACAGTTGACAAATGGATAATGAAAATGTGGTACATTTATGCAATGGAATACTACTCGGCCATCAAAAAAGATGAATTAATGAAATTTTCCAAGAAATGGATGGAATTAGAAAAAATTATATTGAGTGAAGTATCCCAGACACAGAAAGTTAGATAATGTATGTACTCCCTATAGATGGATCCCAGTTCCAAACCCACTTAATGACATATTCAAAGGCAAATCTCTATAATGCCTACTGTAATTGCAAAGATTATAAACAGGAGGGTAGGCGAAGGAGGCCCCCCCAAAAAAGGAGATAGGGAATCATGTTTCAGTAGAGAAAATAGGTCACCATTAGGTATTGCGTGTAAATATTGAGACATCTGGTGCAGCTCACTCTCATTTCCCTTTCTGGTCACTTGCAACTGAATAGGTTTGATCTCACCAATCAGGGAGGGTATAGGGACTGGCAGATAGATGGTAACCATTCCGCAAATGGGACACTGACCCCGCCCCCCACTACTGTGTACTACTTCTATTCTTCCATCTACCTTTGAGTCTCCTCTTATATTAAGATCTTCATTTAAACAGTCTTTTGTCTTTGGTTAGGAGGTGACTTTTGGATACCAATCAGGATGCAGCCAAGGGCTGTTGAAAACAACAACAAATCATAATTCAGAACACCAAAGACCCTACATTAATCACCTGGAACCAGACCAGCTAAATCTCTCTCCATCCTAAAACTCAGGGAACCTTGTGGAAGAGGGGGGGTAAAAGATTGTAAGAGCCTAAAGACGGGGAGAAACAAGCATATGCAAGATACTTCATACAAGTTAGGACTGCAGCAGCTAGGATTGGACTTTGCCTGACCTGCACAATGGGTGACATGTCAACGACCCCTCAAAGTCTAGCATGGATCACAGAGTAGAAGGCTCCAGGCAGTAGGATCCTTAGAGGCAGGGGATTAAACAGTCATAATACAATTCCCATACTAACGAGGAGCCAAGAAGGGGCTCTGGGCTATGCCACTGAGTCCTTATTCCTTACTAGGATGGAGGACTCAGAAGAAGGTTTGGCATTCACACAAAAGAATGTTCCAGGAGATAGGAGGGAGGAAGGGAGAGGCACTGGAAGAGGGGGAGAGAGGGAAGGGGGGGTGAACGGAAGGGGGGAAAGGGAGAGAGTATAAGGGGGGATGACTAAGGAGGGGAAGAGGAAGGGAGAGGACAGGGGATACCTGTTAAGCTTGTATAATTAGGAAAAAAATAAAATGTGGGAGAAAAAAATAGGGGGTAGGAATAAATCTTTGCAGTAACATAGGTGAATCTCAGAAACATTAGACTACCCACCCAGAGCTCAGGAGGCTGAGGAGGGAGGATGGAACGTTCAGGGCCAGAGGCTATTATATAGCAAAACCCTGTTACAAAAACAAAGCAGCCCACTTACTATATCATTCCACCTACATGGATTTCCAAAAAAGAGAACTCTAATCTATGGAGACAGAGAATAGATCAGGGATGATCCTGGATCAAGATTTGGGGGGTTGCTTTGTAAGAGGTAAAAGTGAACTTTTTAGAATGTTCTATAGCTGAGTCATTTCTGTATATTTTCCCTGAATCCATGGTAGTTACATGAGTATATAAACTGGCCCAACCTGCATACTCCCACTCAGTTTACTTTATTACATGTACATTAAAATGAATTGTTAAGAGACTGGGAGTGAAGTAGTAGCTTGATGAAGTCTGGATGCAGAGAAGAATGCAGCAAGAGAAAGCAAGATGAGCTTCCAAGAGTCAGGTGTAGAACAGCTAAAATACAGCTTTGGACCTTTATGTGAAGTTCATTCTTTTAGGTACAGTGATATCTATTAATCATTATTTCTTTTCCCTACTGAAACTATCACATAGATAGAAGTCATTTGGCTTATTCAAATATTCCTCTATTAGATTCTGTGCTAAGAGATAATAATAAATATTGGGCAAGAATATCTGTCTGGGAAGGAAAGCCTCGCCCCTCCCTCAGGAGCTATTGGCAATTAATTGAGGGAGGGGTAGACATTTTCTTCAGTGGAATAGCTACTTGTAAGTTGCCCATGTTCTTGTAAGCAACACTAATTAAACTCACTGGGACACACACACACACACACACACCACAGAAAGAGAGAGGGGAAGAGAAAAAAGTAAAGGAGAGACTAGTTGGGAAGAAACAAGGTATCAATGGAAGGGACACGAGAGGGTAATAGAGGACAAATAGGATCAAAGTACATTATATACATGTATGAAAATGTCATAATGAAAACAATTACATATAATATGTACTAATAAAATGTTTATGTAAGCAAGGAATGATACCTTGTGCCTATAATCCCAGCATTTGGGAGGTGGAAACCAAAGAATCAAGATAAGCTCTGGCTATGTATTATGTTCAAAAGGCCAACTTGTATACCATGAGAACAAAAATAATGTTTATTTCCTACATAGTTACTATCTATATAGAGGCAGATATGGAACATGTCAACATATAGATGTCTATTTCTGGTAAAATAGACTAAAGTAATTATCCAAACTTTCACTATACAAACTCTAACAATTTCTAAATAAAATAGCAAGTAGCTCTGCTCTAAGAGGCCAAAACGAATGAGGGAGAAAGCTCACAGAATTAAGTGCAAACTGCTGTAATGGTCTGGAAAAGGGTGGTTATTAGAGTTCCAAACAGATCAGAATGGCTAAAGCCTTGGTAGTATCGCCCATATATAGCAGTCAGGGAAATAGTAACTGGCTGCAATCATTCCACAAAGCTTTGAGATACTTGGGGGGAAAAAAGTGCAAACATGCTATTGCCTTAGAAAATCTTCTATAAACTGAGATGGCATGCAACCAGCCCATTAGGGCTGCAAAATCAGTAACCTGCACTAGACACAAATGCTGGGGAATGCTAAGCAAAGTTCTGCAAATGATCTTGGACAGATCCCTCATAGGACCGACAAGGGAGAGAAGTAAAAGGAGAAAAGAAACACCACATAGCAAATCAAAGATTCTCTCTGAAGAAATTATCATTTAAAAGTCTATACCCTTATCCATTACATGCCTGTAATGCCAGCAGACAAGAGACTCAGACAGGAAAATCACAGGTTTGAGGTCGCTGGGCTATATAATAGTAACACCTAGTTTAAAAAAAAAAAAAAAACTGTATCCAGTGGTCCAGGGATGTAACTCAGTGGTAGAGTATTTGTCGGGCACATACAAAGCTCTTCCATCCAGTATTTAATAAAACAACAAAGATCAGCCAAAAAATAGAAGAGGGAATACTGGAGAGATGAATGTGCCTGTAAAGTGTGTTACACAAGCGTGGCCTGAGTTTGGATCTCCAGCACACCTGTACAGAATAAGACCCTGTCTCAAAACCAACAGAATTATGAAGGAAAAGAGTAGTAAACTAATAATATCAAAGGTATTCGCTAGAAAGTTGGGTGTGTGGTTCAATGGTAGATCACTCACCAAGTGTGTGTGAGGCCCAAGTTCAATCTCTAATTCTAATGGGAAAAAAAGTATTCACTATAAAACTGATGCAATGGATCAGATAAAAAATTTTAAGTAGCGTGGTGGTTTATGCCTGTGAGAGGGTAGGAGGCGAGGCAGGAGAAATGCAGCTAACTTCGGCTACATAATGAGTGTCACGCTAATTTGGGTTACAGAGCAAAATTGTAACTAAAAATCTGCCACAAATTAAAAAGCAAAATAAATCAATTTATTCTAATGATGGAAGACTACAAAGTAAACTACAAGAACTGAAGGAAGAAATAGCGAAAGCAGCAGATAAGAGAAAAGATACTAGGCAGAAATAGAACAAGCAAAATCACAAATGCAAAAACAAAAAAAATGTAAGAACAGAGCTTGAGAGATGGCTTAGGGGTTAAGACTCTACTTTGAAAGCAGAAAGTTCAGATCATGAATCCTACGTAAAAACTTCAGGCAGAAAAATGGCAGTGGCCTGCATTCTTCCAGCTCTGGAAGGTGGAGCCTCCAGAGCAAAGCAAAAAGAAGGTAGAGAAATCCAGGATGATTCCCAAAGTCACCCTTGGACTTCCACAGGCACACATACTTGAGTGTCCTCTGATACACACACACACACACACACACACACACACACACACACACACACACACACTTTCTCACACACACACACACACACTCACACACACACTTTCTCACACACTCTCACGCACACATACACGCACACACAGTAAATTTTAAAGCAGTAAGAACAGAATAACTCAGTAAAGAACAGAGATTGAAAATGAGGAAGATTTTGGAAGTAGCACATAACAGGGCTTAGTACAGGAGGCGTTTGTTGGTTCTATCTCATCAGCTGCCAGTGGGATAATACCAGGATCTTAATTCTGGACCGATGAGATAACACAATGGGTAAGATGCCTGCCTGCAAACCTGGCAACCTGAGTTCAATCTCCTAGAATCCCACATAGTAAAAGGAGATAACTGACTTCCAAGAGACGTGCTCTGACCTCCAATTATGCTCTATGGTATATATGTGCTCACTCACTCTCTCTGTCCTCCACTCAAGTAAATAATAATAATTAAAAAACAGCAAAAACTGGAGTGAGGATGCAGCTTACAGAAGCAGAGTACCTTTCTACCATGCACCAGGCCCTGAGATCAGTATTTGGCTTTGCAAAGAGAGAAAGAAAAGGAAAAGGAAATTTTAAAAAGAAAAAATTACTTGGAAAATAACATGCTTTTAATGAATAGTATTGAAACATCTATTAAAATATAATTATTTACTTCACACCATATACCCCAAAAAAGTTCAAAATGAAGTAAATACCTAAATATAAGAACTAATCTCATAAACTCTTTAGAACAAAATAGATGCAAATCTTTGTTACTCTGGACTTGGTGATAGCTTTGTAGATAAGACATGTAAAGCGCAAGGAATCAAAAGGCAAAAAAGAACTTTTTTATGGTGGGGGAGGCAGAGACAGGTTCCCACATTATATCTCACACTGTCCTTGAATTTGCACCGATACTTGTGCCTCAGCCTCTTGAGTGTTGAGATTAAAGATGTATATGCTGTTATCTTCCAAACAGGAAAAATTTAGCTGCGGATCTTCTTTTATTTTTTTGATATGTATGTGTATATAAGGTGTGTATGTGTGTGTGTGTGTGTGTGTGCGTGCGTGCGTGCCTGTATATATGTGTATGTGTGTGTGCATATATGTGTGTATTTGCATGAACATATGGTTAGGGATATGTACAGGGGTGTACTTGTGTGTTTGTGCCTGTGGAGGCTCAAAGGTGATATTGGGAACCATCCTCAACTGTTCTTCCTAGGTCTCTAACTAAACCCAGAGCACATTATCAGGGCTGGCCTGGCTAGCCAGCTTGTTCTGAGAATTCCCAGCTCTATTTTCCAGGGTTAAAATTACATGTGGGTCACCACACCTGCCTAGCATTTTTACGTTGGATTTGGGGATCTAAACTCAGGTTCTTTTGCTTTCGAGGCAAAGGCCTTACCCACTGAGAGCCATCTCCTCGACTCTCTGCGTTATCTTCTTAAATCAAGTTCCACAAACATAAAATTAATCAGTGTGATTGTGTTGTGACCATCAACACTACAGAAAACAGAAAATCTGATGCCAGCTTGTTGTTGAATATACAGCCCCTTCACTACCCCTTTTTCACTAAAATTCTCAGAGAAACAAGAACTTACTGAAACATTCTGTGGTCACCTGTGCCCAGCTTGTAGAAATAACCATTGGCTTTAGCTTCTGTGAAACTGCTTGCTTCCCACTCAAGGGGATCATGTGCAACAATTAGCTCCTCTCTGCTTCTTAATTGCTTGTTAAATCTCTGCTTCTGTACAACCTGCTTTTCCATTTGCAGATATTAAAATAGTCACATGATAGCATGTGATTTTTGCCTTTAAAAACCAAATGCTCCCACTTATTTGGGCCTCACACTGGGTCCCAATTCCTTGGTGTGTAGTCACTGATCCATTTCAATAAAGTCTCTCCTCCTTTGAGAAGATCACTGGTGAACCAAGGGGACTTTATTCTTATGATTCTCAGTTACAGTTCTTAGTCCAGCTTGGCAGAAGAGCTCATACCAATATCAAGAGCCAAGGGAAATGGCTACACCACATCCACAGGGACTTCTGAGAGAGGCGAATCTCACTTGCCAGACAGCAAGACTGCCAAAGTACGCTGAAAAAAATCAAACTTTGTTGAACCAATTTCTCCCATCTTATCCACCTATATTAGTCAGGGATCTCTAGAGGAACAGAACTGATAGGATGGATGTATATAAGAAATTTACTAAATTAATTCACACACAAAAAAACAGTATAGTCCAACAGCAACTGCCTGCAGCTGCTCAGCTTTTAAGTCGAACATCTCAGATGATGGAAGGATCCCTGGAAAGTCTCGAATCTCAATCATGACGGTGAGTTAAAGAGGTTGGGCTCCAATGTCTCAATGAACCGCATATCTAGCCAGCAAACAGAATTTCCACGTTACTATATACTGGCCAGAAGCTGTGTAACCAAGCTAGACTCAAATTTGCCGCAGTCTTCCTGCCTCTGACTCTCAAATGCTGAGCTTGCAGGTGTGTACCACCACAGAAGCTTAGCTTCTGGAATAATTCCCTTATTTGCCTTGTTAAAACAGATTTGGTTTTTGGAGTAGAATATGTACAACATAAAACAGACTATTTTAGCCATACAGTTCTATGTCATTAAGAATATTTACATTAGAGCTGGAGAGATGGCTCAGGGGTTAAGCCTTGAGTTCGATCCCAGATCCCACATTGAAAAAAACATGCCAGGCAGAAATGGTGGTGGCCTGCACTTCCAGCCGTGGAAGGCCGAGCCTAGGAAACCCCAGATCAAATCAATAAGGAGGTAGAGCAATCCAGAATGATTCCTGAAGTCATCCTTGGATCTCCACAGGCACACACAGTGTTTTCTTCTACACATACCTACACATACCCACCCTCAAGTCAAGGAGCTAAAGAGATAGTTCAGTAAAGTGCTTCTGTGCAAACAAAAGGACCAGAGTTCAGATCCTAGGATCCCATGTAATAATGCTGAGTGGATATGGCAGCCCACTTGTAATTTCAGCCTTGAAAGTCAGAACATGGGAACCACCACAGCAACTGGCTAGATAGACTATCTGAGAGTTCTAAGTTTAATTAAAGACTAGCCTCAGAGAATAAGGTAGAAGATAAATCAAAGTTGATTCTTAATATCAACTACGGGCCCCCACATATACAAGCACACACACAGACACACACACACTCATGCATACACACAGTTGGGTTCCCACACACATGCAATAGTCACACTCCACATATACACATTAAAAAAGTATATTCACATTTTTGCATCATTACTTCCATCCATCTCAGAAACATTTTCATCTTTTCAAATTAAAATATCATACCACTAAACATAAATTCTCACTTCCCACTGCCTACTGTCGCTGGTAAACACTATTCTTTTGTTGTTGCTGTTCATAAAGCCCAAGAAGAATATATTGTCATATTACTTTATATAACTTTCCTCTTTTGATGAAGCTAAAAGACCAAATATCTTTGCACTTTTGTGATGTTAATCTCATTTCTGATGCTCTCCATTTGTTTCTGTTGAATTAATGAATCATAAGTTTAGATCAGACCATTGGAAGCAATAGTTATTTTATCACAGCACTTTCCATTATTTGCTGCTATATTACACATCTCTTTACTTATTTAACTGCTCCTCAACTTATGGCAAGTTATTTCCCAGTAAATTCAAGATGAAAATATCTAAAGCAGATAGTTGATCAAATACACACAACCTAGCTCACTTTAATTGGTTGTTAAGAGTTATAGTTTGGGTGACTGTCCATTTTGATTGAGAAATTAATGTATATAATAATTTCTCAACTGCACATGTCCATTTCCACAATGTATCTAGTTTTAATTATATTCTTTAATCATATGGACACACAATGTTCGATGAACAGCAGTTGGGTAATATCATTCAACACAAAAACTATTTTATATCACTGGTGTCCATCTCATGTCATTTAATTTATTAGCTACTGTAAGAAAAGTAAAGGAAAAAACAATGGTTGTTCTCTATCACTACCTGTGGAAAAGGTCATAATTCAGATATGATTTCTGTTTAATGTGTACTGTTTCAACTACAACATTAAAAACTCCCAAGTCATACATTGAGGATCATCAGTAGACACATCAATTTCAAGGAATGTGGGGATCCAATCTATCCTCTAGCTCCAGCACCTAGAATAGCAAGGGCATAGAGTATGTACTCAGGAAATATCTGTCCTTCTATCTCAAACTCTGACACCTTCCTTTGCTTATAAGACACCTTCCTTTTTCTGAGTCTGTAGAAACACATGTTGACTTCTTCAACAGTCTAGCAGGCAAATGGAAAAAATTCTCCTCTAACTGGGCAATAGTCTGTCATCACCTGCTTTGTAACAGTAACTCTCTGAACTGACAGTCGCAAATTAATTCATTTCTGGTTTTCAGTAGCACTTTTGGCAGCTAGCTGTTATAACTTTGAATGGAGAACATTCTTCTGTACACTCTACAGCTATTACATGTTCTATCTGTATTTATATATTCGCCAGGTAAGGTGGTTTATATTTGTAATCCTGACACTTGGGAGGCAGAGGAAGAAAAGTCACCACAAGTTCAAGGCCAGCCTGGTCTACACAGTGAATTCCAGGACATCCAAGGCTCCACAGCCATGTTACCTATGTTTGGGATCTGGGTTGGGTGTTTTCGGATTCTGGGTATTTTATTCAAAGCACTACAATAAGCACACACAGACTTGAAAAGTAGCAAGAAAGCTTTATTTAAAGCAAAGTGACAGTACAAATTAAACTGTGTTGCAGAAGAACCATAGGAGTAATCAAGGGCCCCAATTATTGGTCAGGGCTGCCTTTTATGAAGTTCAAGAGAAAGAGGATTTTGGTTGTTAAAGTTATCATTTGGGTCTATTTTGATTGACAGATTAATGTATGTTACAATTTCTCAACTGCATATATCCATTTACATAATGTATCTAGTTTTATTCATACCCTTTAATCATATGCACACATATGCATAGGTGTGAGATGTTAGAGAATTCTTCCTAACAATTATCTTAGCATGATTTGCCTTATTGTGCATGCACCCCAAACTATTTCAAGCTCGATCAGCCTCCCTACTCTTGTACCAGATATAGGTGGAGTACAATTGAATAGAATCTAAGCTGCACTGCTCAGAGGTAGGGTATGTGTGCATTCAATGCAGGTGGAGGTCCTAGCTGCAAACATATTACTAGGTACACTGTTAGGAAAGGGGTGTGTGTATAGCTCAACTGAAGTGAAGTCCCAGGTTGCTAAATTATTCCCTATGCCTGCCTTCCTCAGTCAGATCCTGTCTCAAATAAGTAATATAAATAAATAAAACATTTCTCCTAAAAATGGGAATTAAAACTAGATTAGTAACCTGGTGTGATGGCTCACAGGCTTGTAATCCCAGCACTTAGGATGTAGAAGCAGTAGGATCAGGAGCTTAAGGCTATTCTCAGCTACACAGGAAATTTGAGGCCAGTTGGGCTACATGAAATGCTGTTTCAAAGACCAACCAACCAAACACAGAGATTAGAAATATAAAAACATTTAAGTTTTAACATATATACTAGTGCTGGGGATTGATTTGGGGTTGCTCACATGATAAGCATGAGGTTTTTAAAGTTTATTTATTTACTTTTATGTGTGTCATTATGGAGGCCCAAGAGTAACTTCAGGAATCATCCTGGATTACTTCCACCTCTTTTTGCTTCACTCTGGGATTTTCCAGGCTCTGATCTCCAGAGTTGGAAGTGTGGGTTGCTTCCATTTCTGCCTGGCATTTTATTTATTTATTTATTTTTATTTCCACTCATACAAACTTAACAGGTACCGGTCCCCTCCCTCCCTCCAACCTCTCACCACCCTGTGCCCCCTCCCCTCCCCCTTCTCTTCCCATCCCCCAGTGCCTCTCCCTCCCATCCCCGGAGCATCCTTTAATGTGCATGCCAAACTCTCCTCTGGGTCCTCCTCTCCGATGAGGTGCAAGGACCTGGTATTTTTAAAAGTGGGAACCCGATCCGAGCTCAGGACCTTTGGTTTGCCAGGCAGAGGCTTAACACCTGAGCCATCTTTCCAGCACAAGCATACAGCTTTCTACCAAGCTACCGTCCCTAGATTTTCTATTAGTAATATTTACTAAATGAATTTTGAAAGCACAAAAGTATACAGTTCATGCATTTAGTATGGATCAAAAGGTTTTATACTATATGTTGAAAAAATATGAGACCACTCCAATTCCAAAGAATACTCAAAACCTGATAATCATATTTACATAGAGAGAGAAGAAAAAGATCACTAGTTTATTGGTTCCAAGCCTATAAAAGGAAATTTGATCAAGCATCTTGTAGAGGTTTAGGTTAAAGGAGGAAAATAGAAATTCCCTAAGTCATTCCAAGTAGAGAAGAGATTTAAAAAATTTTAAATTTATTTTGTGTGCGTGTGTGTATCAGAGGGCACTGTGTGTCCCTGTGGAGGACCAGGGATGAGTTCGGGAATCATCCTGGATTGCTTCTACCTCCTTTTTGCTCCACTCTGGGATTTATCAGGCTCCGCCCACCAGAACCCATCATGCGGGCCACTGCCATTTCCCACTGGTGTTTTTACGGGACTTGGGATCCAAACTCAGTACCTTCTGCTTTCAAGGCAGAGTCTTAACCCCTGAGCCATCTCTCCAGCCTGCAAGAGATTTTTAAATATGGAATTGGTTACAAACCTGAGGGATGATTAGGAGGAACAAAATTGGACATGTGAGATATGGAGACTAGGAAGCAAGTGTCAGTTGAATGCGCTGTCACTGCTGGTGATGGAACTCCAGAAACACCACTGTGGTATGGGCTAAAATTCAGAAAAAAAAACAAAGGTATTGGAACTATCAGGGCTTCTGAAATCTGACCACTCCCACTCCTACTGCGACTAATGGAACTGTCAGGAGATATATAGCAATTTTTTTTGAGGGACGGGATAGAAGAGGAAAGAAGGGAAAGGCAGTCAAAGGACAGCTTTCAGAAATCAGTTTTCTCTTTTCACCATGTAGAGTGGTTGAAGTCAGGTCTCCAGGTTTGCATAGAGGCAGTTTTACTTACTGAGCTACCTTGCCAGCGCTCATTCTTCTCTTTGTGTATGTGTGTGTGTATGTGTGTGTGTGTGTGTGTATGTGTGTGTGTGTGTGTGTGTTGCATGTGGTAGAGTATACATGTGAGTGCAGGCATGCATACAAGAGGGCACTTGAATAGTACCTGTGAAGGCTCAAAAGTGACATCAAGAATCATCCAGGATTGCTCTTCCACCTTATAACTTTGTTCTTGGGTTTCCCAGACTCTACCTTTTAGAGCTGGAATTACAGGTCACCACCATAGCACCATAGCACCTGGCATTTTTTTATGTGGGATTTGGGGATCTGAACGCAGTACAAACAACCATCAAGATGCTAAATGAAAAAGTGGTTGTGGTGGCTCCCACCTGTATTTCCTGCATGTGAGAGGCTGAGACCAGAGGGACTGTTGTGAGTTCAAGGACAGTCTGAGTGTCAGCCTTCCAGGTGCTGGGAATACAGGTGTGAGCTACTCCATCATTCTTAATGCTGAGAAACCACTAAACTATTCTCTGTCTAAATCAATGTCTTTACTGAACACATTGGTGGGACAGCAGGTAGGTGGGTTAAGAGCAAAGTAGTGAAAACACTGGTATAGGTTTCAGATGCTATCTAATTGATGGAAACTAGTGTTCCACTAAGCTAATACATTCAAAAGGGATGTTAGATCAGTTGCTGGGAAAGTGCAAACAGGTGATTCCTCAGTGCTTGCTAGCCAGTCAGTTTAGCTCAACCAGTGAGTTCCAGGACAGTGAGAGTCTCAAAAACAGGTCTGACTAAGGTTGATCTCTGACCTACACATGTACACATACACATACACAGCCTATACCTTTAGAGACATCTCTTTTGGCCCTATTGTTTGGACAATTTTGATTGTCCTTGAAGGTTGTTGTCACCAGACACTGTTTTCCTACAGTATGGGTAAAAATCTTCGGATATCTCTAACACAAGGTTCAAAATTTGATTCTGACAGCATGACTATGCTATAGGGCCTTCTGAGAGCCTTTAAGGCCCAATGATAATAAAGTATTATTTGAAATTTAAGTCCATTAAGTTACTCCTATAAATTGGTGTATGTGTGGTTAATAGGTTAGATATGGTTAGATCTCCTATTTCAGGTACCTTGTAAATATGCAGTCATATTTACAAGGCAAGTGATCATCAAGTCAGGTTATGTTATGACAGGAAATATGGGCTGTTAGGAATCTGCTGTATCTTAATATTGTTAATATCAATAGAATATAATAATTCCATTTGGATGGACTAAGTTAATATTCTTCCCTTTTTCCTTTTGTTTCTTCTCTTTTTAATCAGTAGGAAGAATTGCTATTGTTTTTCCTAAATCAGTTTCAAATCTAAAATAAAAGCACATTCAAAAGTTGCTTTTGGAAGATTTAAAATAGGTCTCTGCCAATCTAAAAATTGGAATTTTTTATCCAAATTACATTAAATAATGAGAGAATTCTTGTATCGAAGTAGTGACATTTTAAAATCTTTTAAAATATACAGCAAGCAAAGAGTAACAGCAAAACATGATTAACAAAAAGACATCATATCATCATCTTCATTTATAGTTTCACTAAAACCAAGACCAGCATTATTTTTATTACTTGTGAAAATATACCAAGGCAAATCTCAAATATCTCAGACAATTTAGGAAATTTCTAAGTATAATAAAAATGTTGGGGCTGGAGAGATGGCTCAGTGGTTAAGACTCTTCCTCCCTAGAAGAAGGTCCTGAGTTCGGCTCCCATTTTCCATAAAACAATGCCATGCAGAAACAGCAAGGGTCTGCACTTCAGGCCCTGGTGGGTGGAGCCTGGAAAATCCCAGAGTGAAGCAAAAAGGAGGTAGAAGCAATCCAGGATGATTCCCAAAGTCACCTTGGCCACAGGAACACATAGTGCCCTCTGATACACACCACACACACACACACCACACACACACACACACACACGCACGCACAAATAAATAATTAAAAAAGAAATGTTAAAGGGGTTCTTAATTGTATGTAATTAAAGATAAGTATCACTTAGTTTTTCTGATGTTCATGGTCATGGTAGCACATACCTGAGAACACAGCACCAAGATCCCAGGAGGCATTAAGATCCCTCATGGGAGGCCCACTTCAAATTCAAGGTCGATCTGATTTACATAGTGAGGCATCCAACAGGATTACATAGTATGATGCTGACTTTTAAGTAAGAAAAAAAAAAAAAAACCAAAAAGGACAATTTACAAAAGAAACCCTAATCAAGAACATTCTGCAAAATACATACTGTAGTACCTATCTTAACTAATCTTTCTTAAAATTAGACTTTAAAGGCTAACAAGAAAGTTGAGGGGTTATGCCTCTGACTCAAAAGCAGACAACCTGAATTCAGATCCTGGATCCCACTTAAAAATGCCAGGTGGAAACAGTGGAGGCTTGCACTTCTGGCTCTGGAAGGCCAAGCCTGGAAAATCCGTAAGTGAAGCAAAAAGGAAGCAATCCAGGATGATTCCTAAAGTCACCCCTTGGTCCTTCACAGGGACACAATGCTCTCTGATACACACACACACCACACACACACACACACACACACACACACACACAATTATATTAAAAATTAGACTTTAAAAAGCATTTAGAAAAGCAAAAACCAAGAAAACATACAAACATACTATCAACAAAAAAAGATTCTACAGACTACATTAAAAGGAATTTTCACTTGATTAATATCATAACATACTGCCCTTTGCACCTATAGTCTGGAAATCAATAAAACATGATAGGCAAATCTTGCCATAAGCCTAGACCTATGTCTAAAGTCCTTAGAATTTCCATTATAGTTCTCAAGATAACCAGTAGTATAACTGAAGAAGTGGTATAACAGTACTTGTTCTGGTTTAGTTTTTTAAGACAGGGTATCATTTTGTGGCCATGGATGGCTTGGAACTCATTATGGTAGCCCAGACTAGTTTTAAACTTGCAACAGTCCTTTTGTCTGTTTCTCAAGTACTGAGATTTAAGCATAAGTCACCATACTAGGCAAATTAATCCTTATTAACTGATATTCTTATTTTTCTTGTCATGTTTTTCTTACTCATAGGCTATTTTCAAAATTAACCATTTTTTTGCAGGCATGTTTCTGTGAAACTTGTTTGAAATAATATATGCTTATTTCCATGAAAAGAAAAAAAAAGATTTGCTGACAAGTTTAGCAGAATTATGCTCACAGCAAACCACAAATAGCTTTAAATGTAGAATGAAATTTGAAGGGAAGAGGAAGAAAGTATCTATGGAAACACATTTAAATGTATCTTTTAGTAAGATCTCTTTTTAATAAACTACCAAGTGAACTGAAATTTTATATTTAAAATTGTAATAAAATCTTGAACTGGAATAGTTAAGAAGATGATTATGTAGCCAACATATCACCATTCCCTCATGGACCAGCAAGATTCTCAGGAGAAATAACTACACTCAAAGAAAATCTTTGGGGCAGGTGCTGGCCAAGATAAGAGAAGTTTCCTTGCCTGTTGGTTTGCCTGCTGAAAGGCCACTTATACTACCACAGAGGTCTGGTCCTCTACTAGTTCAGGCACCTCAGAGGGAGCTCTGTGGTCCAACATGCAGAGGGGCATGAAGACCGAAGAAGATTGGTGGAGGGAGGAGGAGCGGGAGAGAAGGGGGGGAGGGAGGAGAAGGGGACAAGGACATAAACTCATTTCATTTGTATACGTACAATTTTTAATGACAAAATTTAAAAGAAAACCATTGTGAAGGACAAAAAGAAAAAAATAAGTGTCTTCTCAAGTCTTTCTAAAGTGAACAGCAAAAAAATCACATTAGGAAAACTATCACATTTTAGAAAAGATGTACATGTCAATAACAAAAATAAAAAAAAGTTTTCTCACTTAGGAAACTTTTACGGCACTTATAAGGATCCCTTAAAACTATTTAAAGTTTTTTTTTTTAATATAATTCGTATACGCTTTGGTGGAGCTCTTTAGACAATGTCCATATAGGCCATTAAAATAAGGATTGATGGCTGGACACGGTACTTAACACCTGTAATCCTAACCCTCAGGAGACTGAGGCAGGATAATTGTGACTTTAAGAACAGCCTGGGACAGCAAGCCTGAGGCCAGCTTGAGTTACATGGTAGACCCTGTCTCAAAATAAAATAAAATAAAAAAGAATTGAAGTGAGAATAGAGTGAGGATGTTGCTGAGTTCATGCCTAACCCGAGGGCCCTAACTCAGAGCATAAAGGGACTTTAAGCCCATCATCATTGTCATTAGCTACTGCCTTAGGGACACTGGGGAACAGGTTAGAGGCGGAAATGAAAGCCCAGACAGAACTTTGGAGGCATCGTATCTGGAACCGAGTTTCCCCAACATGATATTCAGTCACATAGTGGAAAATGTAGTTCCTTTGCTGCCAGGGCCTCTGGGGAAACAGAGAAAGGCACCATCCTACCTGCCTACAGCCAACCTGACAGCCGTCACACTTTCACACTGCGGTTCCGAGGCCTCGGGTGGAACGACTTCCGGTCCTGAATGAACTCCCGCGGTGGCGGGGGCTCCTCCTCCATCCCACACACCCATCATGGCACCTTGCTTTTCCTCGGGGGAAGGAGGGGTTGGCTTCCCGGGCGCCAGGAGCCAGGCCCGGTGCACAAGCAGGGCGGAGGAAGCTTGTATCGGCGGAAGCTTGCATGAGGATGGCAGGAAGCTCGGGGCAGACCCGGAGGCAGCGGCAGAGCGCCAGGAAGCGACCGGAAATAGCACCAGAGACAGGGGGAAAAAGGGCGTGGCGAGGCGAGGCGCTTCGAATGCCACCCTCTGCCCCTGGTAGGGATGCGCATGCGCACCTGAGTCCCTCTGGCCTCTCGCCTTCATCCCACTGAGCCCCACCTCCCACCGCGCGCCCACGATTCTTTGATGGACCTCGCCTGTTTTCCCGCCAAAATGTGGGGCCACTTTTGCCGATGAAGAGTGATGGAAACCGAGCTCTCCCAGAGACTTGGGTGGGCGACAAAGGTAGAAAGTAATCTTGGCCCCCACACACATCATATTTCCACCCAATTCCCACATACACGTTTACTCTAGCTGTACACCCCAAAATCAAAGAAGGGAGAAATGTGAAGCCACCCCAGGTTTACCTTCCAGAGGTCTCCATGCTCTCCCTGTTGGCCCCTTATGGAATGATACTGAAACAAACCCGAGAAACATTTGGATGCCCATCTTGTTTTCTACCACCGCTGTTTTATATATGTAAATATAAAGCATTTCACTTGTGGAGTCTCAGGTTTGGTGGGATTCGGGCACTGCCGCTGTAAAGGGTGGCATAGAAACCCTTGATCACAAAGAACCCGCCCTACACGTGGGCTGCTGATGCAGGGCCTCTGTCATAAAGGCCGACGTTTCTACACATCCGCGCATACCCAGGAGTTGAGAACATACATGTCTGCAGTCTCTCTGTCTGGCCCTGCCAAGTCGTGGCTGGGTTTCACCTGGAGAAAGGGATAATAGTAGCCCAAAATAAGGTTAGCAAGTTTAACTGAGTGGTACAAATGTATCTTAAGTATCATGTGAAATTCAAAGTTAATTATTTTATCTGTCACCCATGCTTCAACGCATTGTTAGATGATGTGTAAACAAATCTTTAGAACAACAGGTAAACACATAAAATTCATTTATATAAAGAAGCCCATATTCTCCCCACCCCCAACATACATCCGTGTTCATCTGGTTTTACCTGTTTATATGGCAAGCTGCCCAAAAGCTGTTTTGTTATAAAGGTCACTTTAAATCCCCCCACCATCCTGCTGTAGTATACAAGGCATTAGCGCCCCTGCCTCCCAGCACTTGCCAAGTCTATTGGTTAGTTTCAGTTCTTAGTGCTGTCCCTGGACACAAACAGGGGGGCTGAGGAGAGTATCTAATACATTATGATGTTGGAGTCAGTGACTCACTTTCTAGTAACTGGAGTTTGTCTCTTCCAGAATAAAGAATATGTAGTCCTCCTTTCCACTAGCGGCAACAGAAGAGGATAGCATTGGTCCTGCTGAACTCATTAAGGCATCTGCCATATTTGCTATATGTGAGATAGGACTATTGAGTCTGAGAAATCCTCAAAGAGGAAGCACTGAAATAGAACCCAGGATTATAAAAGAAAACCCACTGAACTTTAAATGTTTTGATTTCATCTATCTTACTTTCTCTGTCTCAGTATATCTCTTTTGTACTAAGTAGCATCATGAATTTATATTGCACATATTTTTGAGAGAGAGAGAGAGAGAAGGAGGGAGGGAGGGAGAGAGGAAGGGAGGGAGGGAGGGAGGGAGAGAAACAACCGTGGAGGTCAGGGGATGTCTTTCAGAAGTCAGTTTTCTTTTTTCACCATGTGCATTCAGGAATTGAGCTCATGTCACCAGATGCTTTTACCTGCTAAGCTATCTCCCCAGCCCTTATGATGTATTTTTTTTTAACTTTAAGCCTTTTGATTTTCGTTATCTGATTTTGGTTTTCTAAAATGCTTTAGTTGGGGTAAAAAGAGAGGCATTCCTTCTTGAAGGCAAGAAGGATTGACGTGAAATGCCTGGCTCTGGTACAAGCTTGACAGAATGAAATCTTCCCCTAGAATTTAGATTCTGCAGGCAACCCCCATTTTTCCTAGTCAGAGCTCCTAAATCATATATGTATGCCTAGAGGAAACTTTAGGGAGACTCTGAGACTTTTCTTCACATCAGTCTGAGTAGCAATTCACCTTCTATTTTCACTTTCTCTTTTTTGTTAGCTCCTTCCTCTTGACATTTTAAACATATTTCATTTCCTCATTTACAAATTCCTTCTATGCAGAGCCCAATCACTTAATCTTCCCGTGTATATCCTGGAGAGTTTAAAATAAAGTTTTAGAGAGTTTAATCTTGAGGTAGTAACTCTTGCTAAGTGGAAGAAAGATGCTTAGAACTGTTGAATGAGGGGATAGGAATCCCAAAAGAAATTTTGCATAGTACACTGTGCCGGCTAGTGTTCCCCAGGTAAGTGTAGACATTCAGAGTAAACTTTTAGGAATTTTGTAACAATTATTGTGGGTCTGGGGATGCTCAGGGAATTAACCACATCAACGTTTTTTGCCCTTTGCAAGTTTGGGTGCTAAAAAAGAGGCTTTCCAGGGTCATCATGTTAAAGTTGGTACAGCTGTAGCTTGAGTGGACGTTTTAACCTAACTTTGGAATCTGGCAGCGTCCCTCAGGGTGATACTGGTTTTGGTGGCACTACTGAAGGGTCCATGGAAAGCAGCAAAAGCTTGGCACCAAGTGGCAGGCATAGAATTCCTGCAAGAGAAGGTGAAGCTTATAGCTGCACAAATGAACTCAGAATGTTGTTGGTGATGCCAGAACCATGGGATGTATGCTAAGGACAGCTTCAAGTGGAGATTCAGACTGGTTCAGAGGAATTCTCGCTTTTACAACTTTGAGCTGCAAACAGGGACTGGGAATGCCTAGAATCTTTGAGCCACCTTGATTATGTGACGAGCAACAGAAGATGGACACTAAAATACAGAATGTGGTATTTGATTTGCTGAACTTGATTCTAATTTGATATTTTCTTATTGTGTCAAGGTACTTCTATTTTGATGTTTTATCTGTGTTGGAGTATTTAACTATATTTTGACTTGATAGACTCCTACGGTTAAAAGATTTGGGATATTTAAGAAAGACTTTCAGTTCCAACATTTAATAATTTACTTTTAATGACTGACATTTTAAATGGATTATAGAAATTTTTAATTGTGGACTTTTAGAATTAATAAAATTAAATGTATTTATATTATTAATATAACTTTAACACTATGGGGACAAAGATTGAAGGTTACAGTTTAAAAGTGCTATGTTTTTGTGTCAAGTTGACAAGGGGTGGAGTATCATAATTAGGCCAGGTATACACTTGACATTGAGAGTTTGAGCTCTGGGTGCATTTGTAGAGAATTAATGGTTGAGTTAAGCCCAGAACAAACATACAAGACATTGTCTAGCTGATGGGAAAGGCCCAGTCCATGGTGGGTGGGACTAGGCCCTGAACAGGTGAAAAACTACTGAGAGCTGGTTGAGGAAGTTGGCATCCTTCTGCACACTTGGCGACAATGCTGGTCTGGCAAGTAAAGATCATCCCTCTCAGCTGTTGTGTAAAGATGGTATGGCCAGTTCCATCGGCCCTAGTGTTGGTGCATGCTCTCCTGTCAGGCTGGACTGAGAACTGTAACCGGACTGTCATAAGGAAATAAAACCCCTTGTTCCCTTAAGTCATCTGATGGTCATTTTAGCAACCATGCAGGCAAACTGCAACAAGGGGATAGAGCTTTCTGCCCCCAAACCCAGACCAGGGCCAACTCCCTGTTCCTCAGGTAAGGCCTCTAGAACATGCCCAGGCCCCCAGGATATCTGTAAAACCACTAGCCACTCTGCCTTTCTTCCCCAGACCTGGACGCAGACCTGGACCTGGACCTAGACCTGGACTTGGACCAGGGTGGACTCCCTGCTCCTCAGAATTCAACAGAGGCCAGAGAAAACTCAAGCAAAAGTCTAGGAGACCAACACCATTTATGTGAGGTCTTCTAAAATCACCCCATCATATGGGGAGAGAATCTTCACATCCATCTCTCAGATAAGTAAACCCCTTTTACCATCTTGTTCCTCTCAATTATTAGTCATTGTAGTTTAACACTTCCATATAGCCACCCAAAAACCCATACAAATTCAGGGACTATACCATTCTCCCTCACATATCACCAAGAAAGCAAACCTAAAAAGTATACTACAGTACTAATCTTCAGTCCGTGTCTACTAAACCCACCTTAATTGATGTACTAACAGTCCAATAACCTCATCTAGGAAATAACACCAACACCAGACAGGCATATCCAACTCCAAGGCAAACATTAGCAATAACCGCTCAAGTGTAGTAATGCTGTCTAATTCAGTTCAGCCAAAAGCACACAAAAACAAAAAGGACATAAGAGATAAAACAAAATGTCAAAGTCACAACCCATTTGTTCCTGATCATTTACTACTGAGGGGGAGTGATCTCACCAGAAGAGGAGGGCATATATGTCTGGCAGATAAAAAGTAACAATTTTGCATATGGGTGATAGACCCCTCCCTCACGTGATTTCCCACTTTTATTACATCTACCTTTGAATGTGCTTTTATCACAAGACTCTAACAGCTTTTTTGTCTCTGGCCAGGGGGGTAACATACAATGCCCACCAGGATGGAGTGAAGGGCATTGCAGGAGCAGCAAAACTGCAAAAGAAAATCAACAAACCACAATCCAGAACTTCAGAGACTCTATATCAACCACCTAGAACTAGGCCAGCTTAGTCTCTCCCCATCTTGAAGCTCAGGGAAATTTGTGGAAGAGGGGGGCGGTAAGAGTGTAAGAGCATAAGGATGGGAGGAGCAATGATATGTAAGATACTCTATACTAGTTAAGGCTGAAGCAATCATAATTGGACTTTGCATGCCCTGCGCATTGTCCAACACACTGTTGACCTCACAAAGTCTAGCATCTGCTAAAGGCACCAAGATCCTTGGAGGCAAAGGATTGGCAGCCACAGCAGTGTTCCTATACCTAAGGGGAACACGGGAAAGGGTTCGGGAAAGGCCACTGGGTCCTTGTACGTCATCGGAGAGGAGGACCCAGAGGAAAATCAGACATGCACAAGAAAGGACTCTCTGGGAATTGGGGTGGGAGGCCACTGGGGGATGGGGAGGGAGAGGGGTGGGGAGGGGGAGGCAGGAGTACGGGGGAGGGGAGGAGGGAGGGAGGGAACTGGTGTACCTAATAAGTTTGTATGAGCTGAAAATAAAAAAAAAAGTCACAACCCAAATCCGTGAGAAACAAAAGCCAAGACAACAAATCTCCTACAAAAAGGTTCAACCCATAATTATAGAATCCAACAGAAAATAGCCAAGAAAGCCAGACCCAAGATAACGACTTTCAGAGTATGATCATTACCATGATTAACACTATGAAAGAGGAAATCCGGGAGGAGTTAAACAACCACATCAACCACTTGAACAGGAAACACAACATTCACTTGGAGGAGAAGAAAAAGTAGTTAAAGAAACAAAAACAGGCAAAAAGTTAAAAAAATCTCAGGCACAGTTTAAACTCGAACTAAAAGGCAAGCTATCTTCAGCCCAGAACTCAACAGAGTCTTATCAGCAGAACTAATGAAGCAGAAAATAGAATATCAGATCTTGAAGACAAAGTGGAAGAGCTAACCAGTTCAATCAAAGAGATTGAAGCCAAAAAGATACTTGAGAGGAATATTCAAGAGTTTATGGGACACTTTGAAGAAGCTTAACATGCATATTCATGGAATACCAGAACAAGAATCCCAAAATACCACAGCCAAGGAAATTTTCAAATTATCATAAAGGAAAACTTTCCACATCTAAAGAAAGAGAGGCCCATCCAAATACAAGAGGCATTCTGCACCTCAAACAGAACTGACCAAAATAGAAACTCACCACACAGCAAATAATAGTCAAACACTACACATAAAGAATAAAGAGAATGTGCTGAGAGCTTCAAGAGAAAAAGACAAGTCACTTTTAAAGGTAAACCTATTAAAATAATTATTTTCAATGGAAACAATAAAAGCCAGAAGAGCTGGAGAGATATACTTTAAGGATTGAATGAGCACAAATGTCAACCAAGCTGATATACCCAGCAAAACTATCATCATGATCGAGGTGAAAGAAAAATTTTCACATAAAGACAACTTGAAAGCTTATATGACCGCCAAACCAGACCTTCAAAAAATGCTAGAAAAGATACTCAAGCTTGAAGAAAAACAACAAGCATATCCAGGAGAACAGAAGGGAAGTATAATATTACCACAACCTACAAGCCAAATAATACACTTATGAAAGCCACTAAACACAAAAAATGTCAGGAATTAAAAGTAATTTCTCCATTATAACACTAAATGTCAATGGTATTAACTCACCAATCAACAAAACGCAGGTTACAAACATGGATTAGAAGTCACAACCCCCATCTGCTGCTTTCAGGAAACACATCACACACAAAGATAGGCACATTCTAAAAGTAAAAGGCTGGCCAAAAATTCTGCAAGCTAATGGAACCAGGAAACAAGCAAGGTAGTGATTATGTTATCTAATAAAGTGGACTTCAAACCAAAGAAAATCATAAGAGATACAAAAAGATACTACATTTTAGTCACAGAAACAATTCACCAGGAAGATTTCACAATACTGAACATATATGCACCTAATATGGGCTCCTCCACATTCATTAAGCAAATGCTACAATGTCTAAAGCAAGAAATCAATCCCAAAATGATAATACTTGGGGATTTCAATACTGTACTCTCAAAATGAGAGACATTACAATGAAAACTTTAAAACCCTAAAAAAAGAAATTACAAAAGATACTAGAAGGTGGAAAGACCTCCCATGCTCCTGAATGGCAGAATCAACATTATAAAAATGACCATCCTACCAAAAGCAATATACAGATTCAACGCTATACAATCAAAATCCCAAAGCAATTCTTTAAAGAAATTGACCAAACAATCTCAAAATTCATATGGAAGCACAAAGGCCTAGGATAGCAAAAACAATCCTGAGTAACAAAAAACACTGCTAGAAGTATCACCATACCAAACCTTAATCTATACTACAAATCTAAGTAATCAAGACAGCCAGGTAAACCAAAATAGTTATGTAAGTCAATGGATAAGGTTGAAGACCCAAATATAACCCCACACAATTACAGCTATTTGATCTTGACAAAGGGACCCAAAAAATTCAATGGAAAGAGAACAGCATCTTCAACAAATGGTTCGGCACAACTGGATATCCACATGTAGAAGATTAAAACTGGACCCATATGTCCACCATGCACAAAAATTAATTCCAATGAATAAAGAACCTCAATATTAGGCCAGAGACTATAAAAACGTTAATGAAAGGGTAGGGAACTCCCTCAAGCTGACTGGGCTAGGAACCAACACTCAACAAATGGGATCTTATAAATTAAAGAGCTTCTGTTCAGATAAAGAGATAGTAAACCGAGCAAAAAGGCAACCCACAGAATGGGAGAAAATCTTCACTAACCATATATCTGATAGAGCTCTTTTATCCAGAGTGCATAAAGAACTTTAAAACTAAACACCAAGGAGATAAATGGCCCAATTTAAAAAATGGGCCTTGGAACTCAAAAGAAACTTTTCTAGCGATGAAATTGAAATGTCTAACAAATATCTTAAAAAATGCCCCACATCCCTAGACATCAGGAAAATGCAAATCAAAATTTCCCTGAGATATCATCTCACCCTGGTCAAAATGGCAAAAATCCGCAATACAAACAACACCAAATGCTGGAGAGGATGTGGAGAGAAGGGAACTCTCATACATTGCTGGTGGGAATGTAGGCTTATAGAACTACTCTGATGATCAGTATGATGATTTCTAAAAAAGTTAAAGATTGAAATGCCATATGACCCTGTTATATATCACTTCTGGGAATAATCCCCATAATGCAGAAATTCACTACAGTAACAGAAGCACAATCATGTTCATTGCAGCACTATTTACAATAGCAAAGGCATGGAATCAACCCAAATGCCCAACAGTTGACAAATGGATAATGAAAATGTGGTACATTTATGCAATGGAATACTACTATGCCATCAAAAAAGATGAATAATGAAATTTTCCAAGAAATGGATGGAATTAGAAAAAATTATATTGAGTGAAGTATCCCAGACACAGAAAGTTAGATATGTATCTACTCCTAAGATGGATCCAGTTCCAAACCCACTTAATGACATATTCAAAGGCAAATCTCTATAATGCCTACTGTAATTGCAAAGATTAAAACAGGAGGGTAGGCGAAGGAGGCCCCCCCAAAAAAGGAGATAGGGAATCATGTTTCAGTAGAGAAAATAGGTCACCATTAGGTATTGCGTGTAAATAGAGACATCGTGCAGCTCACTCTCATTTCCCTTTCTGGTCACTTGCAACTGAATAGTTTATCTCCACCAATCAGGGAGGGTATAGGGACTGGAGATAGATGGTAACCATTCCGCAAATGGGACACTGACCCCGCCCCCCACTACTGTGTACTATTCTATTCTTCCATCTACCTTTGAGTCTCCTCTTATATTAAGATCTTCATTTAAACAGTCTTTTGTCTTTGGGTAGGAGGTGACTTTTGGATACCAATCAGGATGCAGCAAGGGCTGTTGAAAACAACAACAAATCATAATTCAGAACACCAAAGACCCTACATTAATCACCTGGAACCAGACCAGCTAAATCTCTCTCCATCCTAAAACTCAGGGAACCTTGTGGAAGAGGGGGTAAAAGATTGTAAGAGCCTAAAGACGGGGAGAAACAAGCATATGCAAGATACTTCATACAAGTTAGGACTGCAGCAGCTAGGATTGGACTTTGCCTGACCTGCACAATGGGTGACATGTCAACGACCCCTCAAAGTCTAGCATGGATCACAGAGTAGAAGGCTCCAGGCAGTAGGATCCTTAGAGGCAGGGTTAAACAGTCATAATACAATTCCCATACTAACGAGGAGCCAAGAAGGGGCTCTGGGCTATGCCACTGAGTCCTTATTCCTTACTAGGATGGAGGACTCAGAAGAAGGTTGGCATTCACACAAAAGAATGTCCAGGAGATAGGAGGGAGGAAGGGAGAGGCACTGGAAGAGGGGAGAGAGGGAGGGGGGGTGAACGGAAGGGGGAAGGTATGATACAGGGTGAAGAGATAGAAAAAAAGTAGTGAAGCGTAGGAGAGGGGATGACTAAGGGGGGAAGAGGAGGGAGGACGGGGTACTGTTACAGCTTGTATAATTGACAAAATAAATGTGGGAGACAATGGGGGTGAATAATCTTTGCGTAACATAGGTGACTCTCATTGACTCCCCCCGAGCTCAGGAGGCTGAGGAGGGAGGATGGAACGTTCGGGCCAGAGGCTTTTTAGCAAAACCCTGTTACAAAAACAAGCAGCCCTTACTATATCATTCCACCTACATGGATTTCCAAAAAAGGAACTCTAATCTTAGGAGACAGAGAATAGATCGGGAGGATCCTGGATCAAGATTTGGGGGGTTGCTTTGTAAGAGGTAAAAGTGAACTTTTTAGAATTTTCTATAGCTGAGTCATTCTGTATATTTTCCCTGAATCCATGGTAGTTACATGAGTATAATAAACTGGCCCAACCTGCATACTCCCACTCAGTTTACTTTATTACATGTACATAAAATGAATTGTTAAGAGACTGGGAGTGAAGTAGTAGCTTGATGAAGTCTGGATGCAGAGAAGAATGCAGCAAGAGAAAGCAAGATGAGCTTCCAAGAGTCAGGTGTAGAACAGCTAAAATACAGCTTTGGACCTTTATGTGAAGTTCATTCTTTAGGTACAGTGATATCTATTAATCAATTTCTTTCCCTACTGAAACATACACATAGATAGAAGTCATTTGGCTTATTCAAATATTCCTCTATTAGATTCTGTGCTAAGAGATAATAATAAATATTGGGCAAGAATATCTGTCTGGGAAGGAAAGCCTCGCCCCTCCCTCAGGAGCTATTGGCAATTAATTGAGGGAGGGGTAGACATTTCTTCAGTGGAATAGCTACTTGTTAAGTTGCCCATGTTCTTGTAAGCAACACTAATTAACTCACTGGGGACACACACACACACACACACACACCACAGAAAGAAGAGGGAGAGAAAAAAAGTAAAGGAGAGACTAGTTGGGAAGAAACAAGGTATCAAGGAAGGGACACGAGAGGGTAATAGAGGACAAATAGATCAAAGTACATTATATACATGTATGAAAATGTCATAATGAAAACAATTACAATATAATATGTACTAATAAAATGTTTATGTAAGCAAGGAATGATACCTTGTGCCTATAATCCCAGCATTTGGAGGTGGAAACCAAAGAATCAAGATAAGCTCTGGCTATGTTATTATGTTCAAAAGGCCAACTTGTATACCATGAGAACAAAAATAATGTTTATTTCCTACATAGTTACTATCTATATAGAGGCAGATATGGAACATGTCAACATATAGAGGTCTATTTCTGGTAAAATAGACTAAAGTAATTATCCAAACTTTCACTATACAAACTCTAACAACAATTTCTAAATAAAATAGCAAGTAGCTCTGCTCTAAGAGGCCAAAACGAATGAGGGAGAAAGCTCACAGAATTAAGTGCAAACTGCTGTAATGGTCTGGAAAAGGGTGGTTATTGAGTTCCAAACAGATCAGAATGGCTAAAGCCTTGGTAGTATCGCCCATAATAGCAGTCAGGGAAATAGTAACTGGCTGCAATCATTCCACAAAGCTCTTGAGATACTGGGGGGGAAAAAGTGCAAACATGCTATTGCCTTAGAAAACTTCTATAAACTGAGATGGCATGCAACCAGCCCATTAGGGCTGCAAAATCAGTAACCTGCACTAGACACAAATGCTGGGGAATGCTAAGCAAAGTTCTGCAAATGATCTTGGACAGATCCCTCATAGGACCGACAAGGGAGAGAAGTAAAAGGAGAAAAGAACAACCACATAGCAAATCAAAGATTCTCTCTGAAGAAATTACATTTAAAAGTCTATACCCTTATCCATTACATGCCTGTAATGCCAGCAGACAAGAGACTCAGACAGGAAAATCACAGGTTTGAGGTCGCTGGGCTATATAATAGTAACACCTAGTTTAAAAAAAAAAAAAACTGTATCCAGTGGTCCAGGGATGTAATCAGTGGTAGAGTATTGTCGGGCACACAAAGCCTTCCATCCAGTATTTAATAAAACAACAAAGATCAGCCAAAAAATAGAAGAGGGAATACTGGAGAGATGAATGTGCCTGTAAAGTGTGTTACACAAGCGTGCCCTGAGTTTGGATCTCCAGCACACCTGTACAGAATAAGACCCTGTCTCAAAACCAACAGAATTATGAAGGAAAAGAGTAGTAAACAATAATATCAAAGGTATTCGCTAGAAAGTTGGGTGTGTGGTTCAATGGTAGATCACTCACCAAGTGTGTGTGAGGCCCAAGTTCAATCTCTAATTCTAATGGGAAAAAATATTCACTATAAAACTGATGCAATGGATCAGATAAAAAATTTTAAGTAGCGTGGTGGTTTATGCCTGTGAGAGGGTAGGAGGCGAGGCAGGAGAAATGCAGCTAACTTCGGCTACATAATGAGTGTCACGCAATTTGGGTTACAGAGCAAAATTGTAACTAAAAATCTGCCACAAATTAAAAAGCAAAATAAATCAATTTATTCTAAGGATGGAAGACTACAAAGTAAACTACAAGAACTGAAGAAGAAATCGACCACAGATAAGAGAAAGATACTAGGCAGAAATAGAACAGCAAAATCACAAATGCAAAAACAAAAAAAATGTAAGAACAGAGCTTGAGAGATGGCTTAGGGGTTAAGACTCTACTTTGAAAGCAGAAAGTTCAGATCATGAATCCACGTAAAAACTTCAGGCAGAAAAATGGCAGTGGCCTGCATTCTTCCAGCTCTGGAGGTGGAGCCTCCAGAGCAAAGCAAAAAGAAGGTAGAGAAATCCAGGATGATTCCCAAAGTCACCCTTGGACTTCCACAGGCACACATACTTGAGTGTCCTCTGATACACCACACACAACAACACACACACACACACACCACAAAACACACCCACTCTTCTCACACACACACACACACACTCACACACACACTTTCTCACACACTCTCACGCACACATACACGCACACACAGTAAATTTTAAAGCAGTAAGAACGAAATAACTCAGTAAAGAACAGAGATTGAAAATGAGGAAGATTTTGGAAGTAGCACATAACAGGGTTAGTACAGGAGGCGTTTGTTGTTTCTATCTCATCAGCTGCCAGTGGGATAATACCAGGATCTTAATTCGGGACCGATGAGATAACACAATGGGTAAGATGCCTGCCTGCAAACCTGGCAACCGGAGTTCAATCTCCAGAATCCCACATAGTAAAAGGAGATAACTGACTTCCAAGAGACGTGCTCTGACCTCCAATTATGCTCTATGGTATATATGTGCTCACCACTCTCTCTGTCCTCCACTCAAGTAAATAATAATAATTAAAAAACAGCAAAACTGGAGTGAGGATGCAGCTTACAGAAGCAGAGTACCTTTCTACCATGCCACCAGGCCCTGAGATCAGTATTTGGCTTTGGCAAAGAGAGAAAGAAAAGGAAAAGGAAATTTTAAAAAGAAAAAATTACTTGGAAAATAACATGCTTTTAATGAATAGTATTGAAACATCTATTAAAATATAATTATTTACTTCACACCATATACCCCAAAAAAGTTCAAAATGAAGTAAATACCTAAATATAAGAACTAATCTCATAAACCTTTAGAACAAAATAGATGCAAATCTTTGTTACTCTGGACTTGGTGAAGTTTGTAGATAAGACATGTAAAGCGCAAGGAATCAAAAGGCAAAAAAGAACTTTTTTATGGTGGGGGAGGCAGAGACAGGTTCCCAATTATATCTCACACTGTCCTTGAATTTGCACCGTACTTGTGCCTCAGCTCTTGAGTGTTGAGATTAAAGATGTATATGCTGTTATCTTCCAAACAGGAAAAATTTAGCTGCGGATCTTCTTTTATTTTTTTGATATGATGTGTATATAAGGTGTGTATGTGTGTGTGTGTGTGTGTGTGTGTGCGTCTGGCGTGCCTGTATATATGTGTATGTGTGTGTGCATATATGTGTGTATTTGCATGAACATATGGTTAGGGATATGTCCAGGGGTGTACTTGTGTGTTTGTGCCTGTGGAGGCTCAAAGGTGATATTGGGAACCATCCTCAACTGTTCTTCCTAGGTCTCTAACTAAACCCAGAGCACATTATCAGGGCTGGCCTGGCTAGCCAGCTTGTTCTGAGAATTCCCAGCTCTATTTTCCAGGGTTAAAATTACATGTGGGTCACCACACCTGCCTAGCATTTTTACGTTGGATTTGGGGATCTAAACTCAGGTTCTTTTGCTTTCGAGGCAAAGGCCTTACCCACTGAGACCATCTCCTCGACTCTCTGGTTATCTTCTTAAATCAAGTTCCACAAACATAAAATTAATCAGGGGATTGTGTTGTGACATCAACACTAAAGAAAACAGAAAATCGATGCCAGCTTGTTTTTGAATATACAGCCCCTTCACTACCCCTTTTTCACTAAAATTCTCAGAGAAACAAGAACTTACTGAAACATTCTGTGGTCACCTGTGCCCACTTGTAGAAATAACCATTGGCTTTAGCTCTGTGAAACTGCTTGCTTCCCACTCAAGGGGATCATGTGCAACAATTAGCTCCTCTCTGCTTCTTAATTGCTGTTAAATCCTGCTTCTGTACAACCTGCTTTTCATTTGCAGATATTAAAATAGTCACAGGAAGCATGTGATTTTTGCTTTAAAAACCAAATGCTCCCACTTATTTGGGCCTCACACTGGGTCCCAATTCCTTGGTGTGTAGTCACTGATCCATTTCAATAAAGTCTCTCCTCCTTTGAGAAGATCACTGGT